>VZTZ01038854.1:253-26205 GCA_013400955.1 Drymodes brunneopygia
GCCTCTCCATTGGTCAGTCTGCCCAGGGGGCGGGGCTTGCGGCCAGAGGACCGCGCCCCCGATCCTCCCCTCGCACTCGCCCCCGCTGCGGCGCCAGTGTCGCAATGCCGCGTCACCCGGGGCGGCCCGGCCTGGCCCCGCCACCGCCCCGGCCCNTGAGGAGCGGCTGAGGGAGCAGGGATTGTGTATCGTGCAGAAAAGGAGGCTCAGGGCTCAGGGCTCAACCTTACTGCTCTTTACAACCACCTGAAAGGAGGCTGTAACCAGGTGAGGGTTGGTCTTTTCTCCCAGGCAACCAGTGACAGGATAAGAGGACACAGTCTTAAGCTGTGCCAGGGAAGGGTTAGGTTGAACGTTAGGAGGAATTTCTTCACAGAAGGGGTGGTGAGACATTGGAATGGACTGCCCAGGGAAGTAATGGAGTCACCGTCCCTTGGTGTGCCTAAGGAAAGAGTGGCTGTGGCACTTGGTGCCGTGATCTGTTGACACATGGGTTTGGGTCAGAGGTTGTACTTGATGATGTGGGGTTTCTTTTCTTGCATAACTGATTCTGTGATTCTGATTCTGTGAAGCTGAGTGTGAGCTGGTGGGGCTGTGGCGTGTGGATCTGTGGGCCCAGGCTGTAGTCAATGAGCAGCATAAGCATGTGAACTGGGAGGCTGCTTCTGTGGAACTGCAGGAAGCCAGTCTAGGAGGGAGACACAGCACGGGGTCCCCGCGGGACAGCAGCAGCTGTCAGGTGGAGGGGAGCAGATCTGGGGCACTGTCTGGGCACCAGTGGGTTTTGCTCCATGCTCACCACCCTCTGGGTAATGCTGATCCATCGCATATCCTTGTTCCCAAGTTCTGCTCCCACCTCCTCCTTAGCACTGCCAGTGCCAAGGGCCACATTGTGGGGCTCTTCTGTATGTCACTGAACTGATCCAAGACAATGAAATGCCAAAGGACTTAGCTGCAGTTTCCTGTGGGACAATAGAAGGACAATAGGAAAGAGTGGTTCCAGCTTCTTGTATGGGCGCTCAAAGTTAGATGCTGTGAAAGCCTCCTCTGCAGGCTGCCAGAGTGAGCACTTATGGCAGGGCCTCAGGACGTATCACGGCAGGGCTGGTTTCCATCAGTAACTTTGCTTATTTTACTGTATGCTGAAATTGATATTTTGAACCTAATTGCCAAGCTTCTGTCTGAAACTATACCTGTTCTTTCTAAAAGTATTGAAATTTTTCTAGCTGGAGGGCATTAGTTCACACTTAACTGCTTTCACTTTTAATGGATGTTTCCAACCAAAGTAAATAAGGCCAAACCTTTTTTTTAAACAGATGACTGGTGAACCACAAAGTTGCAGTAGCTGAGGTGCCAGAAACCACTGCTCACACATGTATATATATATTGTAGAATTTCAAAATGAGAGCATCTCTCTCAGACAGAGGGCATGTTGTGAGAAGATGTGCCAGGCATAGCCTCTGTCTCTGCTCTAATACAAGATACGTCACTATACTTTTGCATACCAAAAGATCCAAAGTTAACTGTGTGCTCTTCTAAATCATAATACAGATAGACTGAAGTGACTCCTGTGCTCACAGAGGGTTATGCACAGAGTGTTACAAGACCATATTTTGGACATAATTTATGAAAGGCTGTGGTACATACATTCAGGGAGGCACACACAGCTTAGCGTGGTATTTTTTCCTTTTAAAAAAGCTCATAATCTCTTAGCACAATACCTTGTCTGCAAGGCTGAGATTGTTTTCACCATAAAATTTTCTGTTGATTTAAAAAGAACTTTATACTGTGAGGCTCTCGAGAATCATCGAGTATCGAGTGTAAAAAATGAAGGTAAAAGGCACATAACTTGTAATAGGAAACTGCTCAGTCAGTAGTTGTCATGTTCTGTTCACCTTGGGAGCTCACCTGCATAGGACTAGGGGGAACCCTTTTTTCTCTATCACCTGCTTTTTCTTCTGTTTCTGCACCTTTTTTTTTCTCTTTATCTAATCTCATATTGTGCTATCCACTTTTATAAGAGCTCACAAATTAAGTAGGGCTAAAAAGGTGTAGAATGATGTTCTTGAAACAAACTCGGTGCCCTAACATTTAATCTCAAATTACAGTCACAGAGGAAAGTTGTGCTTTTATATAACTGCCTTTTTTCAGAAGCCTCTCTCAAAGCAGAGCAGTCTGTCTTGACTCTCTCAGGAAGCTGCTGCTCCAGTTCTTGTTTCCAATCTTGAGTACACCATTGCAATAGCAGTTTCCAGACTTGATTAGAGTGTGTTTATTTACAGCAGAGCGTGTAACATAAAATGATGTTAAAATGGATGGTGATGGAGCATTAAAATTATACCAACATTAACCTCCTGGAACAGGGGCAAAGCAATGTGTGCTGGTCTAAACACTCTACTTTTCCAATTGCACCAAGTATGAAGACACAGTGATTTCTCAGCAGTGTGAATACTCCAGTTGGGCTGATGACAGTATTTGTGTCCTACATGTGTTGTGCAGCCACAGAATCTTCTGCCATCATTCTACTGAAGTCTAAAATAAATGTAATCAATCTTTGCCCCTTTTTAAAAGTAACACCACAAAGCTGACATAACATTTCTTGTTGCATTTTCAGTTTATGGTATTGATGGAAAGTTGAGAATGTATTTGCATAATTACAAAACATCAAACACAAGACATCCAGACTACTACTTAATACATTTTTTCTAGGTCTTAATACAGAGAATGACGTCTAATAAATTTCCTGTTATTCTGATTTTGACATTTGTGAATCCATGTTCTTCCAGCAAGGCTTGATATTCAGAGCCACTTCTCTCCTTTCCCTCTGTCTGCACAAGCATGTTCAAAGACTGCAGTAGAGCTGCACTCCTGGTCTTCTTCTCATCATCCAACACCATTTCAGCCAGCAATATTGCACAGCCTAATTTAAAAAAAAATGCATGCAACGGTTCTAATCAGGCAAGGAAATTTCTGCTACCATATATAGGGGTGCAGACTACAAGACTTGGGTGATTTCCTTTATTATTTATGGATTTGCTCTGCTATTACATGACTAATCCACTATTAAATGAATAATCCACTCCTCTCACAAACCCCAGGAAATTCTCTTTTACAGTATGGAGTGATCAAACACTCAGAAGTCAAGTCAGATCTCTGTTTTCAGGGGAAAAAGGGATGACTTCAGTAGACTTGGCATGAGGAGTATAGAAAACAGTAAGACAGGAATACAGTTGCATCTCTTTGGGATATACTGCTGCTTCACATGCATACTGAAATGATGCCAAGCAGAGAAGAGGGGATGGCAAGCATCACAGAGGCAGAGGAGAAATCAATGTTTCTGTTCAATACATTCTGTACGTTATTTCTGTAGGACCTGAGTTCTTTGTGGTGAGACTGACCTAAGGATGAGAGCAGAACTTAAATTATCTGATTTACACAGCCTTTTTCTCCATATTCAGACCTGTGAGGGGAAAGGGAAGCCAAGAGAGGGCTACTGACAAAACAAGCATTGCTATACATACTTGTCTTTTGGCCTTACACCTACTCAGATCAGGAGAATTTTCCTCAGTTATGTGTATTGCTTAGAAAATCTTTTCAGTGTTAGACTATTAAATCCACTCCTTCTACCAGTCACCAAAATATATTCAGAGCAACTGAAAAACTCATTTTGTTTATTAGTAAGATGAGCTTAAAATTGCTCAGGTGACTGGGCTGCATCAAATGATTGTAGAATAGCTGAGACTGAAACAGACCACAGGAGATCTCTAGTCCAGCCTCCCACTTAGAGCAGAACAGCTCTGCAATCAGCTCAGCTTCTTCAGGGCTTCACCCATGGAAGCCTCCAAGGACAGATTCCACAACCTTCCTGGAGCACCTGCTCCAATGCTTAATGATCCTGAGAGTGCAAAGCTGTGGTGAATGACCACAGACAGCATGCCCAAGGGACTAATGCTTAGTGTTGTGCCTTAATCACAGAGTACATGGAGGTTGTGTGGTAACCAAACACATTCTACTCAAATTTTACAGTCAGAGACATAGTACTTAGGGGCACAGTTTTAAAGTCTGTGATAGTTACAGGTGTGCCAAGGATTTGATTGTTTCTGACTCAAACAGCTTAGAGCAGCTTAAAGAAGAGCATTATGAACTTAATGAATAACTATGAGATGAAACACATCTGATTGCCAGAACAAGTCTCTCTCAACATACAAACCTGTTAAGCTAAGAGCAAGCTTTCTGTCAATGTAGAAAAGAAACATTTTAAATTTATTTATTTATTTGTTGAATATTGGGCCTTATCTATTTTAAATGTTTGTACAGATGCAATCAGTCAAATTTTCATTCATAGAAACCTTCTGCTAAGAATTAAAAACGCCAATACGGTAAAGTCTGATATTTCCCTGATTTTGTACACCTGAAATGCTCTGTAGGAAGCCTGTTTCTCCTGATGAGTTGAATCACTGTGGCACTTTTTCTTTACCCATTGGTCAAGGAGCAAAGTAACTCCTGATTAAGTAACATCCAGGCAGATGCAACTCTTACCCTTCCTCATTAACCCTCTCTAATTTGCTGAGGTTGGTGATTCAGTGTTGGCACTGTCTCGCTCATAGTGGTTTATTGGGACTGTTGCTGTACAAGTGACAGCAAGAAACTCACAACTGATAGAGAAGAAAGCTACTTTGAAAGTGCAACTTTCATCTCTAGCGAGGCTTCCAGTACAAAAAAAGAAAAAATAAATATCAGCAAAGTATCAGGAAAGAAATATATATTAGGAGAGGTGACATTAGTGACAAATTACTTGAAGAGATAAGATACAGCATGGACTTCTCCAATTGAAGATTGAAGCATGAAGAAACTTTTATTTTTAAATTTTCATACAAGGTTTTATACATAAATCCTAAAACTTGTCTCAGTTAATGAGACAGAAAGCACATATGGCCATTCAACCATATTCAGAAAACCTCAGAAGTGATGGTAAGCAATATGAACAGATCTCAGCTGCAGCCTCTGCAGGTACATACTGTAACTGGAGGTCAGAGGCTGCTGAAGTTCCTCTGTGATGTTATAGCTGTTGTAGGAACATGATTGAGGCTTGTTCTGGTTTCACTTTTGCTTGTAGAAAAAGTGCTTAAAAAAGACTATTCTTAAGATTATTTTTAGTAAAGTCCCACACAGCAGTGAAGAAGAGGCAGATAGTTCAATATTAATTTTTCATTTTTCATTTCTGATAAAAATGAGCAGTAACCACTCAATACATTGCAGAGGAAGAATTCTCTTTAATTTTAAGGTCCAAGAAAACTAAGGTATTAACATAGCTCAGTACAAGCCTGCAATTTTAACTTGACATGCTATACACAGCTATGTCAAGTCTAAGCTTAATACAGTCTGGAGAAGAACTGAATATTAAGGTATTTCACATGCAGAAGTTTCGGCCTGCCCTAGACACTTTTTTAAATGCACAGAATTCACTCCTGCAGATGCTGCACTCCAACTTGTATCCAAGGCCTGTAACAGCTATGCCTCAGATAAAGGGCCAAAATGATCCTCAGCTGCCAGTATGAGCTGGTTGAGGATGGGCATATTGCACAAAGGGGTGAAAATTCAGCATACCAGATTGCATCTGGGCACACTACAGTGACAGACTCTTCTTGAAGCACAGAACAGCGTCTAATAAGTTCCCTGTGATCTTAATTTGTACATCTGTGAATCCGTATTTCTCCAGCAGCTGTTTATATTCTGAGCCGCTTCTCTGCTTGCCTTCAGTCATACTGAGGGATTGTAGCACAGCTACAGAAGGGCACATCTTCTGTTCATCAAGCACAGTTTCTGCCACTAGCAAGGCACTTCCTGCATTTCCAAAACAACCAAAAGTGGTTCCGTGTAAGTATTTTTAGCTTCAACTTAAAAGTGTTTTTTCAGAGACAGTTACAGAAGTCCCCTCAGATGGATTTTTTAATGGTCTTCAGTGGAAATCAGTGAAAGAAATTTACTTTCAGTGATCCCTTCCTGGAAGCAACCATTTAATTGTTAAAAAGAAGGGAGAGTTTAGAGCACTGTCTTCAGATGTTCAGATCACTTCCTGCCTATGCTCTTAAACTCAGTCCTGCTTTCATTTGAATCAAACAACTCCTGTAAGCATCTGTCATAACCAAAACTTTGCATAAGATTAAGACAGTCACACACAGATTTCTTTCATAATTTACAATCAGGATTCTAGTTTATGATCTAGGTTTTATTTTGCATTCTCTCCTCTGAAACAAATTTCAGAGCTACAGTTGGATTAAGGAATCAGATGATCTTAGTAGTCAGGCTTTTCTGCTTTTTGCTTCTCTGATCTTTAGTACTACCTGAATATGAGTCAGCAGTGCACCCTGGCAGTCCAAAGGGACAACCATGTTCTGGGGGTGCATCAAGCACAGGATAGTAAACCACTACACAGGTGATCGTCTCACTCTACTCTGTGCTGGTACAGCCTTGCCTTGAGTACTGTGTGCAGTTTTGGGTACCAAAATATTAAAAAAAGAATATATATATATATATTAGGCTATTAGAGACCATCCAAAGGAGGGCCATGAGCATGGTGAAGGTTCTCAAGGGGAAGCCTTATAAGGAGCAGCTGAGGTCACTTGGTTTGTTCAGCCTGGAGGAGACTGAGTTTCTCTTGTTGACACCAAGATGTTGTGGTCTTCAACATCCTCATGGGCAGAAATGGAGGTGGCAAGTACTGATCTCTTCACTGCTGTGACCAGTGACAGGACTCAAGTAAACAGCATGAAGCTGGGTCAGGGGAGGTTTGATATCACGAAAAGGCTTTCCATCCAGAGGGTGGCTGGGCACTGGCTCCCCAGGGAAGTGGTCACAGCACCAAGCCTGCCAGAGTCCAAGGAGCACCTGAATGACATTCTTAAGTTACAATTAGTTTTAGTCCTTCAAGAAGCGAGGAGTTGGACTTGATGATCCTTATGGGTCACTTCTAACTTGATATACTCTGATGATTCTATGATTCAAATGTGGTAGAAAGTCAAAGACTGTATGCGTGCTTAAAGTACCACTGAACTTCAGCCAGTTTACCATATCCTGGACACTACTGAGATAGCGAAACAAACTGCTGCTTCTTGATTAACCCAAAAGAACTTTAGTTAGGCTAATTTTATGTATAGAAATAACCACATGCTTAGTTAATTGATGATACAGGGCTTAGTAAGAAAGACTGGGGAGATGATACAGTTGTATGTGAAGCCTGTGACTATAGTAAAAGCTTATTATATGTAGTTTTATGTGCAGTTTTTTTCCTTCTTTTTCTTAGTAGATATTATCATAAAGCAAGCCTAGACATTCAAGCAAAGGCTACTATGATTGAACAAAAAAAATCATAAGTTCATATTAAAAAAGCATTGCTCAGTGCTCCTTAAAGGTACATTAACGTGCACCTTTAAGCTCACAAGATGAAAAACACATACCTGGTCTGCAAACAGCTGATACCTTGCTTAACAGCACATGTACCTTTTCATCAGGCCAGTCATGAAGAACACGTGAAAGGATGTAAAGATCTGCCTCTGGAAGATTATCCTTGAAGAAGTCACCTGTTGGAAAACAGAGTTAGTACATTCCTACAGAAACCAAAGAGTACATACTACAAAACCAAGGCACTTCAGGAGAGTACAAAAGTAACAAGAATGAACAGGTACAGGTATGCCCTGATTTGCAGATAAGCAAAGTGCAGTTAAAGAGCCGATCACAGGCAAGAATTCTCTAACAAAAAAATGGAGAGCAAACTTAAAGCAAGGAAGGAGACAAAGTTCTTTGTAGTCACCATGTTGATCTTGTCTAGAAATGAAATGCCTCAGACAAGCACATGCAGCCTCTGCTTCCAGTGGTATTCAAAAAATTACTAATTCATACTTATTTAACCACATTCTCCAACCATTTTTAATCCCCACAGACTTGAAAAATACAATGTCCCCATTTAACATGAGTGAACCTACATTGCCTTGAACTAAGATATATTTGGGGTTGGAACAGCAGCAGAAGAGCCTGTTCTGTGCTCAAGGATAACAGAAATCAGACAAAAGATCATGTGCTACATTTACCTGACACAAATGTCACTGGAGCAGTGTGTTGTCCTGAAGGCTGAAAGTAAGAGGTGTTCGCAATGACTTCTGGAAGGTCAAACACTGTGACCTTGAGATTTGGGTATACTTGAACTAATTCATGAGCTAGAGCTCCAGTGCAACCTGTGAAAAGTTTAAAGAAGTCAAATTAAGTATTTTCTCCAGAATTTGCAGACATTTTTAAGGACAAGGTTGTGTATGACATTAAAATAGAGATATCCAATCAGAACCAGAGGTAGACAGTCAGCTGAACAACTAACATGGGCAACAGGACTTCCTGGTTGATAGAGCAAGGTTTTAAAGCCTGTGGAATGCAGGAATGACTCCTTACTGACACAGAATTGCTAATGTGACCTTTGAGATCAGTACCTCAGGGTGTTTCAGGGGAGTATCAAAATGTAAATGAAAAGGCAAAGACTTCTATTTGTTGAAGAAGAGCACCTCTGTTTAGCGTTTACAAAGCACTCATACATGAAATTTGACAGTCTCCACCATAGTGAAGATTGTGAAGTTTTGGAGCTTCTGCACAAGTGGCTACAGTTGTACCAGTATTGCGTTGATTCCTCTGATATGCTGTCCACCTCCCCAGGCACTAAATATTCTTCCTTCAGTGGATCTTCCCCTGTGTAATAACACTCCCTCTGTGCAGCTCCAAGCACAGGGCAAAAAAAAAGGAATGCTTTCATATAATTTTATATCATTGGTCTTCAACATTTTGGTGGACATCTCAGATATTAATAACTACAGCAGTACACAAAACAAACCCATTAGAAAAGAATCCAAACTTTTGTTCTAGCAGTGCAGTGTTTCAAGTTTGACACCCCAGTAGTAGTGGTTCACTACTCTCATTACTTTTGAAAATCTTGTATATGCCTAAGGAGAGCAACAACACTGCTGAAAATGGCATTCCCAGTCCAGTGCTGTATCACCTGAGCCACAAACTCTGTTCTTTTCTGCCTTGAATTGTGTAACTGAGACAAACATTCATTTATCTTAAACTATTCATATACCATTTAGGTAACTCTGCTTTAAATTAGCTGCACTGTTCTTCTATCCTGACTTTGCAATATCAGAAAAATAACAGTAGATAATATTACTACAGTTCTAGTAAAAAATATATGTGTCTTTTAAATAATAAATTGTGTAACAGAAATCAAGCTTTTCCCTTTAATTTGCATATAAGTTCAGTTACAAGCACTACCTCCTAAATCACAAGCAGATTTAAACCGTGAAAGATCAAATGCTGTAGCCACATCTCTTGCTGTCAGGTGAGCAATGCCGTGCATGGCAGCCATAAAACATTGCTTTACCTCCTGGTTGTGATAATAGTCCTAAAAAGGGGGAAAAGCAGAGTAATTAAAGTTGTTTTTCATTAATTAATTAAAACTATATACAAGCAAGGCAGTAGGTGCACATGGTGAATATCAGAATTCCCAAAATGAAAAGGTCCATTAAAAGTGCCACTGACTATCTGCTCATTGAAATCCTTTGCTATAGTGATAAGCAGATTTTTGCATCCCTTCAAGAATTCTGATCACACAGACATCTTGAAAGGATAGATTTAGGAGACTGCAAGAGAAACTTGAGTGTTCCTTCTTCATATCCTTGCAAACTGCTTTCATTTCATTCAAATGTTTATTCTTCCATGATGGGAAAATAACTAGATAATTGAACCATACCATAAATCAGAAATATTAAAGATCATTCTGGTTTTTGTTTATTATTAGGGAAGAAACAAGAATTCAGTACCAGAACCTCATGCCTTTACCTTTTCAAGGACTCATACACACAAATCCCTTTACATTTCACTTTTGTAGAGTTTCACCAGTTATAGCTGGCTTTGCAACTACCATGAGCTCCCTTTAAAGACCCTTTGAATGATTTCTAAAGGAGTTTCTGTCCTACAGTTATTTAAGTAGTAACATGAGGTTAGCCGAACTTTTAAGTCTCCAGAAGTCCTTATTTCATTCCATTGACTATACATGAGGGATGTTGACATCTCCTTCAGGAGACTGCCTTCATCACCATCTTGAAGTTAAATACAAATTAAGGACCTCAGTATGTAGTCTGAGGTACAGTTTAAGCCAGCAGTGCTGTCAGAGATGAAGTCCTGACATATTTTCCTGCTCACACTACCAGCTCTCTGCTTACCCAGACACAAATACTTATGCTTCTCAACCTGCCTCAGCAGATGGGTAATTGACAAGTTAGGTTAGTTATAACCCTAAGTGATTCTCCAGTCTGATCACGTTCACCTGGGCTAGCATTGGGAAATGAATGCCACAGATTGAAACAGAGAGCAGAAGGATTACAATTTTATCAGCAATAGATATCAGCATGAAGCTTACACAAAACTACAAAACTTCATAAAGGAGATTAGATCCCTTCACCACTGCATCAACACAAACCAGCTTTGACTACACAGAACAGCCTAAACTGGATGCACATCAGTATCAACTGACTGGCATCCAATATGGAAGGACTGCATATGTGGTAAGGTACTATCTGGTGTTACACAAAGGACACAAATGTAAATTAAACAGGCCCAGAGGTTGTTCTGAGAGTGTGTCAGTGGGATGGGCAACACTTGATCTGGAGAATTTTTGTCAGCACTCAAATTTCCCAATATGTTCTGTGATTGCTCCACTACTTCGTAGCCTAAAGTTGAAGGGAACAGAAGCCTGGGACTGCTAAATTGCTTTGTGTTTCTACCATTTCTGAGACTGACAAACTTCAGACAGCTCTGCCTCCATTAGCCCCGAGATCAATTCTGGGCTCCTCACAGCTCATTTTGATCCTATTAAGAGTTTATATTACCTTAAATAGATCATCTGCTTTCTTTCCAAAGGCTCGATGATTCTGCCTGCTCCCTTCTTTGACGGCAGACTCCAAGTTTGTGAAGAGAGGCCAAAGGTGATCATTAGAATGGATAATGTAGCCATGAAGTGAGTATTCACCATCTGACGTCAGGTAGGTATTTGCTGAGTCTGTATTATTGTAACCTTATCAGAAAAACACAATTGTAACCAGCCTTGTTTCAGTACTTTGCACTGTTGCTCAAAGGGGTGGTGACTCATTTCCTGCATAAATAACTAGTAAATTGTGATCTTATGAACTATTAGTAAAAGCACAGAAAGTAATTAATTCTACAAGTCTTGTGATTCTTAAAGGAGCAAGTATCTGGTTTCAAATAAGAATTTGGATGTTGGAAAATATAGATACACACCGATTTATTATTTTTATTTTAAACTAGAGCACCTCAGTTAAATACCTAATATTCAAGAGACAGTATTAGAAATTCCTCTTTGTTGATTGTATTTTTGTTTACATTATGGCTGCTTCTTCCCCGAATTCAAGCTTTCTTCATTATGTTTTGTCTTTAGGTCTTTTTAGTTTGTCTTGTCCTCTAACAGAGTTTAAAAGACTCCTTTATTTTCTTTTCTTCACACCTGACCATTTCAAGTCTTACTATGTAAATGATGCACATGGAAACTTAGAATTACATAGTGTGGACTGAAAAAGTTAATCCTAATACTGACTCCCTCATTTACACCTTCAAGGACTGTTCCAGTTAGGAGCACTAAAATTGAAGTTCTTGTCCACAAAGAGGAACACATTGCAGAACTCTCCTTATTTAAAGCCTGATCCTCTGCTGAAGACTGACTGCACTGCTACAGCAGGAAATGGAATTTGACAATTATTTTAGACAGAAATATAGAATCACTTAAATGGAAAAGCCTCTAAGGTTATCAAGTACAACCTCTAACCCAGCACTGTTAAGTCCACCACTTAACCAGGTTCCCAAGTACCATATCTACACACACCTTTTAAATACCTCCAGGGGTGGTGACTCAGCCACTTCCCTGTGCCTGTTTCAATGCTTGGCAATCTTTTCAGGGAAGAAATGTTTCCTAATATTCAATTTAAATCTCCCCTGGCATAGCTTGAGGCTGTTTCCTCTTACCCTGCTCTTACTTGTGAAAAGACCACCTCCCACCTGGCTACAATGACCTTACATGTAGCTGTAGAGAACAATAACTCAGTCTCTTCTGACTTCTTTTCTTCAGGTTTAACATCACCACCTCCCTCAGCCACTCCTCATCAGACCTGTGCTTCAGGCCCTTCATGAGCTCCATTACCCTTCTCTGGACATGCTGCAGCACCTCAGTGTCTCTCTTATCATGAGAGGCTCAAAACTAACCACAGGGTTCAAGCTGTGGCCCCAGCAGTGCTGAGGAGAGGGGCACAGTCCTGGTCCTGCTGGCCACACTACTGCTGATACAGGCCAGGATGCAATTTGCCTTCTTGGCCACCTGGCCACATGCTGGCTCATGTTCAACTGCTCTTGACCACCACCAGGTCCTTTTCCACTGGGCAGCTTTCCAGCCACTTTTCCCTGTAGTGTTGCATGGGGTTGTTGTAACTCAAGTACAGATGACACATCTGAGCTATTACACTGTTCCCTGGGACTGCCCATGCAACTTTTCTTAGAAATTTGGTGAGTATTATGTCCAGAGAGCAAAAACAATCTAAAGTTTCCATAAAGGAGACCTGAAAGTGTTCATTACATAAAGCCTGCCCCCACATGAAACAATTCCAGCTACTAATAATGAAGCAAAGGAATAACGATCCATTTCTCTCTCCTCCAAATACAAATTACCTACAGTATCAAGTCAGAACCTGTGACCTTAAAAGCACCACTTCCAGTCCTGCCTGTCTTACAGTACCATATACAGTTGTGGGGAGGGTAAATTAATCACCTTGTGGTGTTTTCTCCAGTAATCCAAGAGAAGCACATGCATCAAGGAGTCTTTCAGTTCCACATACAGAGCTTCCAATATAATTTGCAATATCCACAGCCTTCATTGGACCTTTATCTTTTAGATGATCAAATATCTTCAGCTTAGAGGCTACAAACAGAGCCTATGTGTAGGTAAGAAATTGTTATCACGCTGTGTTTAAAAGACTGCAATCAAAAAACAAAAGAACTATACCATTTGCCTGGACTTATTCTACACAACTACTGTTAAACTACTGCAATGCAATTTAACAAACCTCCTAAAAATTGCTCCCTCCCTTCTCAGAGGGTTTCAGTATCCTGGCCAAGTAGCACAACTTTTAACAATGGTGTTTGGGAGAGAAGGGAACTCACAGTATTCTGGAATGCAGCCTACAAATTTTGTATGAAGACCCACTTCTTTATTCAGCTATTTAGCACGTCCCCATCTACATGACTGTTTGACCTTATGGAACATTCTTAAGCATATGAACCAATACCAAAAGATCAAATTAAATTTGATATACCCAAAGACGAAGAAAGTCAAAACTCTCCACTAAGATAGTGTAACAGCTTCAGTTGCTAAAATTTTATTAAAAATAAGGAAAAACCCCAAAAATAGTAAGAACAAAAAGAATAAAACTTCGTAGGCCAACTGTACTACAGGCACACCTTAACAGGATGTGTACACATGGAATGGGGATGTGAGAACAGCTAGTGCCTGATGGTGAAGAAAAGCCTACAGGCAATGGCTGCCTTAAATTGAAAACTTTAGCTGAACTTTTTAAAAGATATGCTAACCAAACCAGAGAGTAAAGTTAATGAGATGTGGTAATATATACCTCTCCATTCAAAATTTGCAGTTCCACAGTTTCTGTATTCTGAAGTAGGTAAAACACCTAAAACCAAGGAACTTAGGGAGAGCACAACAGCAGAGGCCAATGCAGCAATCACAGAATCCATTTCTTTACAACTACAAGCAACTATAATGAAATTTAAATCTAAAGGTAATCAAGGTAAGAAGGGCCTTGATATTCTGCTTAATAAAAATCAACGGGAAAGAAAGAGATTCCTTTGAGAGGTAGGTCTGCTATTGTCTGCCTATATATTCTATCATCTTCACCTCTTTTAAAGTTTCCTTTGTTATTCTAATAAGAACATATAGCTGGGATTTATTATAATTCAGGCTTTCACAATACTGAGCCAATTACATCTAGTTTACAACCAGATGGATTCTGAGACCTGCCTAGTCTTTGGACTGATTCCAACAGGAAACTATTAGAACAGGAAAAAGAAGGTGAGAAGATAGAGAAGAAAACTTGGCTGACCTATCATCCAGTAATTCTCAGTTAAAAAAAACCAAAACAAAACTGAAAAACCCCAACAAATTAAAGAAGAAAAAATGTCAAAGATCTGAGTACAGATCAGACAATATAAATTTGGAACATAGGAAATTTGAAAGATTTTTAACTTGGAAGTATTTAACTCTGATGTCCTCCTGTTCTGCAACAGAGCTGTTCAGAGTAAAATAGGCAGCAATATCTTCACCTGCAGATTTTACTCTGCTGTATAAAGTTCTTGAAGTGACACTCAATAATCAAAATGGAAAAAATGGAAAAACTTGAGAATTTTTGCGGAAATAAATGCTTTTGTGTGCTTAAATCTATTCTGCAAATAGAAAGATGATGACTTTTGTCAGATCACAATTCATTGCCTGCTGCTAATTAATTTTATAAAGATCCATGATGTAAGAAGAAAAAATCCCTCTAGTTCAACATCAGATTCAATAATTCATACTATGACTTCATACTTCAGATTTTATACTTGAGTAGTGGGAAAGTAAAACCCTTTTATTTCCAGCCTCCACTGTCTTTGACTGCACAAAACTGTAGGAAGAGTAATGTACAACCAAATGCTGATGATTCTCCATATTTATTTTTCCTTAAATTGAAGAAATGCTAAGCATCATCTCATCCCTTCAAATACATTGCTCCCTATGGATACACAAGAAGTTCACAAATGCAGCAACCTCAAATCCACTTTATTCCAAGCCTCTCAGGACAGCTTTGCATGCCTGTGAGCAGCACGCCCACAGAACCACACCACATGATCACACTACACTATTCCTTCAGAGCTGAGCACAACTCTCCACTGTTTCACCAATACTACTGTTCACTGTCTGGTGTGCCTCCCTCCATTCACCTCAAAGTTGCTGTATCTTTAGTTCCAAGTTTGCTTTTCACTGCCACTTTAGCACATTTTTTCCCCTCTTCCTAAAACACAAATAACTTCATGGAGACCAATGATCTATTAGAATGATTACTATTTCTTCTTCCCCTTCTTCACTATTTACTTTGTTACCCTGCAATTATGAGTAGAAAATCTAAGAGTACTTAAAATGTCCAGCTCTGCATTTCTCATCACGCCTAGCTGATACACAGAGCATGTGACCTTGTTTGTGAGCTGTTCTGAGTATGCCTCCATCAGACACAGCATGGATATTATCAGTTAAACACATCTGGAACATGAAACAGGTTATTAAAAAGTAATATTCTTAAAATGCAATAAAAAATTAAGATCTTCCACAGAATTCTAATGCAAAGCATTAAAGGTTAGAAAGGAAATATAACATACACAATTCTTGTCACAATTTTAAGTCAGGTGAGTTAACCACATTAAATGCTTTTCTTTGCAGAGTATATAAATTCCAGTTTGGTTGTGCTCTTCTGATCAGTAAAAAGAACAGAACTGTAACTTCTTTTCTCTCTCAACTCAAGAGATAAAATTATCAAATGGGAAACTGAAATTTCATAGAACCCATAAAAACAAATACAAAAAACTAACCTCAACAATGTTTGCACTGCACCAGAAGTTTCAGCTATCTTAGATTCTCCAGAACTTCAGTGTTCCTTTTTTTACTAATTATTAATATATTCCTTCCCCAGCTGAAGTATTTCACATTACCTGGTATATACTGGAGTCCAATGAAACAAATGTATCAGGCAACAATGATGAGTAACGAGTTTTATTTTTTCCCTTACCTTTGAAGCTCTAAAACCATCCATCAGCTCTAGAATTTTGGATGGAAGCTTTGATGCACTCTGTGACACTCCATTCTGATTTTCCAAAGGTACTGTAAAACCAGGTCTGACAGCAGAACTGTGTTCAGAAGTGTGAACAGCTCCTGAGGAATGCATCCCACTGCTGTCCAACTTATTAGCAACTTTGTGCTCTGTGAAATTTGAAGATTCACTTTCTCCATCACTTAGGTTCTCAAAAGTGTCCACAGAAGGGATAGAGTCATACTTTTTATGCTGTACATTATGTTTAGAGGGTGGATAGTACAATTCTGCTAGCTTTTTGCAGAAGTGATTCAGAGGAAATCCCACAACATTCAGGAAGTCTCCATGGACATACTCAACTAACATTCCACCAAGGGCTTGGATACCATATCCACCAGCCTTGTCCCTGGGGAAGAGAAACCAAAAACCACATAGATCTAATTAAGGTTAAGAGCAGAGGTATCATAGAACACTAACAATCCCCCAATACTGCATAGGCTGCAATAAAGACAGGTGTACCTAACTTAAAGGCAGATTAAATCTACTAGATAGGCTCAACACTTCAATTTGTCTATCACAAGATAAATATAAGGATCAGTATTTCTACTAACGGTGAGTAGCCAAAGGTCTTGATGCTCCAGACAGTGCAAGTGCCACAGTCACCTAAGCAGCAGGTGATTGCGGTCAGAGTATGTTGTCATAGGTTACCCAGCATTCACCAAGCCGTGGCTACCAAAAAGGTAACAGTGTCACCAAGACCAACACTGCCACTGGGTCACCAGATGGACTGACCCTCATCCGATTCCATAAGGGGCTGAAAAACCTTTAGGAATGTTAGGTCTCAAAGGAGCTCAACAAAGATGACCTCTTAGAGCTCAAATGATTGTAGAATGCATCTTGCAGATCTCAGTCATAGGAACACCTAAAATGAGGATTGGGAAGACAGGACTTTTCTCAGGGAAGAGCAACCTATTCAAACAAGATCCACTACTCTATTTAGCCTTATCCATCTCTTGTGCAACCCTCCGAGATAGAATAGAGTTGTGGTTCACAATGCCAAGCTTTTAGATGTCATGGTAATACTGGTAATTTGGCACAGGTATGTACTTGCACAGAAATTAACCTTGGAAATCCAATATGTCTTTAGGCGTAATTATGCGAATTCCACAGAGTGGACTGGAAATACATACAAGTCAGATAAGCTGCAGTAGACCCAACAATTTTACTGTTCTCATACAAGGAACAAGGCAGTTAAAAGTATGTTTCCTACATAACAGCAGAATCTGAGAGCCTACGTCAGCAAGCTTAGAAACCAAAGGTCAGCTAGTCTCGGACTTATTAACTTAAGGTAGCATGGAATTATGCAAAGTGCTTGAGAAAGAAGGTTACTACACAAAAAATTATTGCTAGTTTTTTAATCTTAGATTTGATCAGAAACAGCTCTTATCTCTGGATTCCCTTTCTAATAGTATCCTAAAACAAACAGAGGAATTGGTATCCCAACAAGTAGGATTTTCTGAATTGCTATAAATTGGGGAACAGGGATTTTCCTTTCATCTTGCATTATAAGCACTACCATGTAACTTTTTCATTGTTTAAATTATTTCTTATTTTATAACATTCTTATGAGTTATATCAACTAAATTAGGACTATTACAATGACTAAAATGTCTTCTCATTTTTAAATGAAACTGCAGTCATTTTGGCATATGCTTACACGGATGCAAAAAACACTGTAACCATCAAAAGCAGTGGTATCATACACCCCAGAAGAACATTAACACAACTGGCCACATATTTATTTTTCTACAAAACTTTATCTTCTGGGATTGGATCCAGAAAGAACATTTACATTCTACATTTTATTACTTCACAGTAAAGTGTGAAATTGTAGAGCTGCAGGCTGTGTCATCACCTCCTTCCCAGACTGCAGTACAGTTCTTTGGTTTCACTGCCATCAGAGGAGAATACTAAAACCACACAGGATTTTCAGACTAGAAGTTGTAAGCAGAGACAGAGAAAGTTGTTCATAAGGGAAAGATTACAAAATAAAAATCTGGGTCAAAGAGGCTGGCAGAACCTAGGTCTACTAATTATACAAGCCAAAACCAGTTAGGATTACTGGGGTACAGCCTTCTTTCTACAGATAGAAAAGAAGAGAGACACTGCCTGCAAGCAGAAAATCCTTGGTTAGAAAGAGGAACAGGAGTAAAAAGCAAAACACCTTTCTGAAGCCAAAATTTGAGTGTTTTTATAGCCTCATAATAGGCTACCTTGAGACAGCAATTTCCTCTCCTTCCTTACCTATCCTTTAGGTCAGCTGTGTATTTCTAGAATAGTCTTTGTCACCAGTGATTGACCTAAACACTATCTGTCAATTTTCTTCTTTCTAGAAAAAGAATTCAATCTTCAACAGAACTTTACTAAAGTAATTACTAAATTACTGAAGTAATTTTGCTTTTACTTTTTCATGTGATAATTAAGTCTTGTATTATTTCAGAAAATTATTTTGCAATTTAATTTTTTTTTTAAAATAAGGAATGGTCACTTGACTGTAATAGAGTGTTTAGAAAAGCCTGTATGCATGCAAGTGCGTAACCTGGATGGGTGGCCATGGAGGAGAGAACAAAAAAAAAAAAAAAAAAAANNAAAAAAAAAAACAACAAAAAAAAGTGCTGAGATACTTCTCCTTACTATTTTGCAAGATTTATAGGACACTCTGTTTAGTAGTTCCTTTGCAAAGTCAAAAATAAATGCTTCCTATCTTAAGGATTATATAAACAAAGATCAATTGGTTTCTGCCTCAGAGAGTAATGAAATCCATTCTCTGAACCTTTAGTCTCTGAGAAACCCTTGATGTCACACACCCTATTTAGCAGAATGAACATAATGACCCAACACTGATCATGAGCTGTTTTGTTGCAGCAAAGCACTGCTAAATCATATTTGCTTCCAGAGGAAATATTCAGAATATTCCAAAGTAATTTTCAACCTGACATTCTTCCTCAAAATCCATGGTCATTTCTCTTTCAAACTGCAACTTTATGACCCACTAAGTCTATACATTATACAAATTAGCATAGGAAGCATCACCTTTCAAAAACTTACCTAGGAATTTTTTACAAGTTGTGGTCTTGCAAAAACATTTTCTCCACATAACCCAATTTAACATCAGTCTATTCAATAAGCTGTGAACCTTGTACGTTCACAAAGTATGCCTCATTTACACATAAGCATTGAAGTATATCCAAAGTCTACACTGGTTTCTCTTTCCCCATGGCTTTATTGTTTTATAGTACAAATGAGTTTAAAAGCCACCACAATTTATATTTTCACATGGTCAGAATTGAAGCTACAGGGACAAAAGTTCACATCAGATCACCTGATATGCAGTCCATAGTCCTAACTATGCCTTCAGGAGGCTTCAGCTAACACAGAGGAAAGACTAGTTCCTTTCCCTTGTTGTCTCCAAAGAAGTATTTTTTGTTGGTTTTTTTTTGTTTTGGTTTTTTGGGTTTTGTTTGTTTGTTTTTGGGCTTTTTTGGTTTGGTTTTTTTTTTTAGCAATCTAGTCAACTTCATCTTAGGAGTAGTAATTAGGCAGTCGGTTTTCATCCTGTTTCTTCCATGGTATCACTGTTGTCTGGTATATGGTCTTCGTAAGTGCTGCCTATATAGGTCAGTACCTATTATCAGCATAGCAGAAACACATAAGGTTAAGGACAATTTTGGCATAGCAACACACAAATTGTGTTTTCACTTAACACAAGGAGAAGTGAAAATTAAGCTGGTATTCCTTGCATCAGAGCAGGGATTTTGATAAACTAAATATACCAAATTCTAGCTTCTTCCAATAGTTCCATGAAGCCCTGATTATCCAACACTAACTCTTTTCACCTGTTTTGAATGAACTATGCATCCTTTTTCTCGGGCATCAAAGATCCCTGAATGCCTCTACTAAAAGAGAGACAATTCTATACTGCACAAGTGCGTGCTCTAACCCCAGAGTATTTCAAATCATCACTTCCCAAATTCATTAGGGTGCTAAAAAGGTAGCTCACTTTCACTGGAGAAATGACAGCTTTACACAAGAACAAAAGAACAGTGACCTAGCATCACCCATGCTATCATTTATCATACACACAGGGCAAAATTTCACAGAACACAGGACAGTGTTTTACACTGGCTTAATAATGTATCTTAAGGCCTTTTCTCATGTGTTGTGTGGTGGCATCAGGGTCTTACTTACATTGGCTCCCCACTATGTATGTACTCCCATAGGAGCTCTTCAGACAGCTCAGAAAATTTTACTTTAGTCTCTTCATAGAAATCGGTGATTTCCATCTCTAGCTGATTGTCTAGAGAAAGGAAAAGGCCTTATTAGAAACAGGAATTGTAGTTTAGAGAACATAACATCTATTACATTACATATATTACATATAACATTGTATTTCTTAATAATTTGACAATTTTGCTTGAGAAAAATGAAGTATATTGCATGGATGTATGAAATGACTAATGTTTTTTAGGGACAGCGGATTCAACTTTCCCAAAATAGAAAAAGTTTGCATTTTCAACCTCTGCAGTCCTGCCTCAAGGCTAACAGACTGCTCTTCCTGTGTGGAATTCTTAAATTAACAATGGTTACACATTAAATTAACAAAGCTATTTATGGATGCTGGCACACACATCCAGCACTGAGTACAAAGAGGGCTACAACAACCCTTCCAACTTTATGACTGTTGTCAAAGAAGTCTTAATGACATATCAGAGTTCAACATGTAGCTGTCATAAAAGTGGGAACGTGCAGCTGCACTTGCACTTCAGACTTGGGTATCCAGCAGTCCCATGAGGAACCATTGCTGTCATCTTCCCATCATCTCTCAAGAGATGACAAGAATTTAATTTAGAATATTCCACAACTTACACTGGCCTTTTGATTACTCTCACAGCTTTCAGAGACAAAATTTCTAAACTCCATTGTGTCTTGTCACTTTCCTTTCTGTCTGAAAACACAGAAAGAAGATTGGCTTTTGTGGGGAGGATTTATATTTTGATAAGGTAGTTCTTGAGTAGAAAACCAATTCAGACTGTATATGAAACATTTTCATCCTGTTTCTTTACTTGTACAAGCCATCATGAGAGTAATTCTTAATACAAATATTGAGTCATAATAAAATGACGCATACCTTTACTCCGGCAGTGTATAATTGCCACCCCTGTGAAAACACTGTGCTCTTTCCCATTCAGCCTGTCAGGGAAAAAATGTCCATTAAGCAACAGTTTTATGAAATGTTCTACATGTATTGCTACAGCCTGACAAGCAAACCATTATATTATTATATCACTCAATGGATCTGACACGCATCCTAAACAAATATTTCAGTATCAATGAAAAGACATTGGCAAAATAAACAAAAAAATAACCACATAAAAAATACAATCAAAAGCTGCAGTCATTTCAAGTCCCCAGAATACCACTTGTATAAAAGTAGTCCATGGTATCAGCTCATTCACTGTTCAGCAGGAAAGTGACTATTCCAAATGAAAAGGCCAGTTGGCATAAACACTACTGTTACAACCATCTTCACTGAAAGCTGGCAATAAACAGCAAGGTGATGCAACTCAGATTAAACATGTAATAGGGAACTAGAGCACATGTTCTCATTTCATCCAGGCTGGCCCCCAGAGATCCCATGGCAAGCCAGAGTGCAGAGGAAGAGCCCAGATTCCCTTACTCCTGGCTCTTTTGTAGTGGCTCCAGAGTGCCACACTGTGGCCCATTAGTTCTGAGAACTTTATTTAATCTGCTGCATAAGCAACAGATGTATAATAGCAAGGGAATGTGAATCTTTGAAGAGACTATTTAAGGAATAATCTTATTAAATTAGCCAGGATATTTTTGGATGTGAGCAGAAGCATCTCACATGCTCTGTCCCCCACAAGATTCCACACCAAACTGTAAGATGAAATAGTGTGCGAAAATTCCCATTTGACACCTTGGATACATGCAAAGATACATGATCTTGTCTGCATTTTCTCCTGGAGTTCTAAAAAGCTAAATATTAAGTGCATTTCATATCCCAAATTAAGAGATTGGCCTACTAAACTTGCAACAAACAAAACAGAACCCCAAAAAAATTGCATGCATCCTTTCTGTGGACACTTTTGACAGTCTAAGTGATGAAGAAATTGAATCTTCAAATTTCATACCTTACTTAATACAGACCTTGATAGCATCCTGTAGGCATCTTGCTTATCGACTGGTTTCTCCAGGATCTTCTCATCCACAGACTAAAACAGAAAGACAGAGTGAGTGTACTGCTTTTTCTTACTTTTCAGAAATTGAGGTCAGAAATTACATTTAAACCATTATTTCAGCCAGAGCTTCAAACTGGAGTTTGAGTAGAGCAAGAAGCACAGATATTTTCGTAGAACAGGTAATTTAGTGTCAAGTCCATGAGTGCCACACTCTAGCCTCCAATGACTGCAGCTCTCAAACAAAAGGAGAATTCAACTTTTTCTGCCCTTAACAGTTCAGTGTCTCTGTGAAGATGTGAGGTATAAAGTGACCTCCTACAAGGCACAACACTGAACAGTTCCCATGATCTGGACTTCTTGACAGACAAGTCACCTGAGAAGAGAATTCCATATTGGAGGATCCAAGGCAATACTTATGGCAGTATTAGTGTCCCCAAAACCAGCAGCAAGGCTTCTAGCTCTCAAGATTTCAAAAATTACCTTGTTGGGAAAAAACCTAGAAGCCACATCCACAAATGCCAAAAGATGCATCATAATGCAGCTATAACTTCATAGTGAAGGCAGCTTTCAAACTTTAAACCCAAAGGCACAAGTATTTTCTACTCTTGTCATAAATTAAAATAAGCTAAATCACTGAAGTCTTCTTACCACAATAGTGTCTGCTCCTATGACAATATCAGGTGTTCTCAGGTGCTTCTGCAAAGGCATAAAGAAAAAGGCATTTGTCAGAAGACACAAAGACTTTTCAGACTTAAGGCAAGAAAATAGCAGTTTACTATTTTAAGAGTAGGGCTCTACACTGACCAGAAAACAAGATACTGTTTCTCCTTTTGAAACTGTTCACAAAATAGTAATCATTTACATCACCATAAAAGTGAGGCTTGAGCAGATCGTTCTCAAGCCACAGATTTGCCCAAATATGTTATTGATGAATAAATGCATCTGGGAAATAAAGTGCATTCTCAAAAGTCAATCTGGTCTTCAAGGTGGCAAACAATTCCTTTAAAGGAAGTGCCTAGTGTCTGGAAGCCAGAGAATACAGTCCTTTAGGATCATTTTTCCAAGCAAAATTTTACTGAAAAATAAAACCCTTTTTTTAGCTACACTTCGTGTTTTTCTCTCAAAAGGGAACACAGTGTATTTTTTTGAATATGAGAGGTAGTGATATATAAAAATTCCTTGTAAACTTTTCTTGACTTCAATCTGTACCTGTTCTTATAGCTAAGTTTTAATTTAGCTGCATATTGTAAGGTACACTGCTGTTACTTATCACAACATGACAGGAAACCTGTCTGTGTGACCACTATAATACAACAATTATAGGAAGGCAGTTATTCTAGACAATGACTGTTGATGTGCTTTAAATTGTTTAATGATATCTAGAATTAGTTCTATTAATTCCTGTGTGAAGAAGCATTTTGAAATCCACTGAACAAGCTTTATCACCAGCACAGTGTTTTGCAATGAAAGCCCAAAGTAAGTAATTTAGTGAGGTTGGGTTTAAAATCCACTCTCCTATGTTGCACCATTGTCTGGAAAGTAGTTGACAGAATCCTGGGTAACGATTTACATTGCAGATCATGCAGTATTTGGTTTGAAAAATGGTGACATCTGGCAACACTGTTCATTTAAAGTGTTCAACATTCCTTTTCTGCTGCTAGTATAGGTTCAACAAACATACCCCTCTCTTTCAGAGCTTTATTAATAAGAAATTATTATGGTCCATTTTGTGAGATTTAATCAGCTGGACTTTTAAATTGGTTCTGGCAGCAAAGAGCCTTATGTGTTCAAACAGTGACCACAGCCAAGGGTGTAAGTTGAATACCGATAGTGTAAGTTGCATCACTGGTTTTGATAAAATTTAGGACACAAAATGGATGCCTTGTCTAACAGAACTTGAAATCAGGTCAACTTCTCCCTTCTTAAAATGAAATAAATAAATTTTGTTTTAAAACATTCTGGGCAAAGAAACAGTAGTTCTTTTACTGCTTTCCTCCAGTACCTTTATACTCACAATTTCTGAGCTATTCTTATCACTCATGCAGTGAAAGCTATAGCAAAGCATTGGAATCACATCAGTCTTTTTTCATGGAGTCTGTCTCCCCAGTCAGCAAATAGCTGGAATGAGGTCAGCCATACACCTGACTGTTCAAAGGAACTGTGGAATATATGTCCCACACAAGAGTAGGTATGATGTTGACAAAAGATGCAGGCCATTTCAGTTTGTAAAGCCTGAACTGCAGGCATGAGACTTTTGATTAGGCACTTTCAGGACACCGTCTTTCACAAATGACAGGAAAATATCCATTAGCCTTCAGGGGAGAAAAAGGACTCGGATCACCTAAGCAGTGCAAGCAAATTAACTCACAGTAACATGCACCACCTTAAGACAATTAATAGCTCATTGCTATAATAGGAACTTACTAAATGCATTCTGTTTGCTACTTCAAGAGCCTTCTGCTTTGCCGTTTCCACAGCATACTCATAAGGGGCTGCAAAAGATGACTTTTCAAGTGTCTCCTTAAACCAGGATGGAACCACCTCAAACCGCAGGCCCTGTAACACAGGAAAGTGATGCAGTCAATCTGACCTCGTTATTAAACAGTGCTCCCAAGGTATACTAAACAAATGGCAAATTTGGCATCTGCTTTTTCTACTTTAACACACCTCCGGCCCAAACACACAGGGGAAAAAAAAAAAAAACCCAGTGATTCTATCACTGTTTAGTACATACATACCCTTTGCAAGCAATCTAAAACAAAACAATCAGAACTTTGAAAGGGGTGTATTTGATTTTACCCTTATTTATTAGAACCTAATCATATTAGTAATTTCATTAGTCTTGTCCTATAAAAACTAACAGTATAAACTTACTTCATAAACAGAGGATTATACGACTGGATTTTTTTTGTTGTTGTTGATTCCATCCATAGCACTTTACTTGTGCAACAGCAATGCACATTTTTACAGGAGCTTTACTGCACTTTATGTGTCCTTACACACATGATAAACAAAAAACAAAACCAGACAGTTTCTGATTGGTTTTGTCAAAGAAAATCCCAACTATTCTTCCAACTTTTTGCCTCTAGGTTACACTTGTACATTTACTATACCAAGCAGGCACGCTATGTTTCTAATAACTTAGTGCATGACTGAACCTCGGTGCTTCTCCACATATCCGTATTTTGAAGTTATTTCTTCCACTTAAATTCAATTTAATGGCTGAATTATTAAGAATGATAATACTAAGCAACCTAAGCTGGACAGGTAATACTCAAGTGCTATTCAAAAGCGTCCCGCAGCCCGCCCAGCGAGCCCGACATGTTCCTCCGCAGGGGCTGCACGGTCGGAATGGCAGCTTACGGCCCCCTTTGCTCTCCACTAGTGCATTTCAGAAAAGGGACGTCTTTATTCCCCCGCTCCCCTCTCGCTGGTCTCACGGGTCGGGCGGGCAGGGAAGCGCCGGGCCCCGCAGGCCCGGACGGGCGCTTGGGCCGCCGCTGCCGCAGTCCCCGGCCCGTGCGAGGCGAGCGGCCGCCGGCCGCACTCACCACGTTGGTGAGGATCTCCTGCCGGCGCGGCGAGGCGCTGGCCAGCACCACCCGCTTGCTGACCAGCTTCCCCAGCACCGGGTTCAACACCATGGCGGCGGGCGCCGATCCTCAGCCTCTGCTCCGCGCTGCTTGGGGGCGGGGAGGCGGCGGCGGCCTTAAGTGGCGGCGGGGCGGCGGGGCGGGGCCGGGGC
>VZTZ01038854.1:26378-69837 GCA_013400955.1 Drymodes brunneopygia
CAGGCCGATTGGAAAAGACCTCTGAGATCGAACTGAACGCCACCATGTCAATAGACCATGGCAATGAGTGCCACACCCAGCCTTTCCTCCAACACCTCAAGGGATGGTAACTCCCCCATGTCCCTGGGCAGCCCATTCCAATATCCAGACACTATGTCTGTGAAGAAATTCTTCCATATGTGCGACCTAAACCTTCCCTGGCACAGCTTGAGGCCGTTTCATCTTGTCCTGTTGCTGGTTGCCTCGGAGAAGAGGCCGACCCCTGTGTGGCTACAGCCTCCTTTCAGGTGGTTGTAAAGAGCGATAACATCCCCCCTGAACCTCTTTTTCTCCAGGCTTAACACCCCCAGCTCCCTCAGCTGCTCCTCGCAGGATTTGTGCTCCAGACCCTTCACCAGCTCCATTGCCCTTCTCTGGATCTGCTCCTGCACCTCAGTGTCCTTCCTGAATGGATAGGCACAGAACTGAACACAGGACTCGAGGTGTGGCTTCAGCAGTGTCAAGTACAAGACATACATCATGTTTAACATCCCATCCCATCTGCTCCACTAATGCCAGCATGAAGTATTTGGAAAAGAGGTGTTATCATGCATTTCTTAGCTCAGAAGGAACCTCAACATAAGAAGGACATGAAAGTGTTGGAGCAAGTCCAGAGGAGGCCATGAAGTTGATCAGAGGGCTGGAGCACCTCTGCTATGAAGACAGATAGTTGGGGCTCNGAGAATCTCGGGGCCGTAGCCCTGGCGGCACGGAGCGTCTGCCTGTGGGGAAAGTGGCTCGGCAACCGCCCCGCCGTGAGGGGAAAGGCTGCAGCTGTGCCCGGCATCCCCTGCGCACCAGCTGACGGCAGGCTTGAAACACTGAATCAGGCCGATTGGAAAAGACCTCTGAGATCGAACTGAACGCCACCATGTCAATAGACCATGGCAATGAGTGCCACACCCAGCCTTTCCTCCAACACCTCAAGGGATGGTAACTCCCCTATGTCCCTGGGCAGCCCATTCCAATATCCAGACACTATGTCTGTGAAGAAATTCTTCCATATGTGCGACTTAAACCTTCCCTGGCACAGCTTGAGGCCGTTTCATCTTGTCCTGTTGCTGGTTGCCTCGGAGAAGAGGCCGACCCCTGTGTGGCTACAGCCTCCTTTCAGGTGGTTGTAAAGAGCGATAACATCCCCCCTGAACCTCTTTTTCTCCAGGCTTAACACCCCCAGCTCCCTCAGCTGCTCCTCGCAGGATTTGTGCTCCAGACCCTTCACCAGCTCCATTGCCCTTCTCTGGATCTGCTCCTGCACCTCAGTGTCCTTCCTGAATGGATAGGCACAGAACTGAACACAGGACTCGAGGTGTGGCTTCAGCAGTGTCAAGTACAAGACATACATCATGTTTAACATCCCATCCCATCTGCTCCACTAATGCCAGCATGAAGTATTTGGAAAAGAGGTGTTATCATGCATTTCTTAGCTCAGAAGGAACCTCAACATAAGAAGGACATGAAAGTGTTGGAGCAAGTCCAGAGGAGGCCATGAAGTTGATCAGAGGGCTGGAGCACCTCTGCTATGAAGACAGATAGTTGGGGCTCTTTGCCTGGGGAAGAGAAGGTTTCATGGAAACCTCATAACAACTTTCCAGTACCTGAAGAGGGAAAACAGGGAAGTCAAAGAGGGACTTTTCATGAGGGCGTGTAGTTATAAGACAAGAAGTAGGGGGTACAAACTGAAAGAGGGGAAATTCAGGTTATGAAGAATTTTTTTTTACTGTGGGAGTGGTGAGATATTGGAACAGGTTGTCCAGGGTGGTTGTGGATGCCCAGTCTCTGGCAGGGCCAGGTTGGATAAGGCCTTGAACAAGCTTATCTCATGGAAAGTGTCACTGCCTATGTGATAGGGGTTTGGGACTAAATGATCTTTAAGGTCCCTTACAACTCTTAACATTCTATGATTCTGTGACTCTATTGTCATCATCACCTGTTGCATTATCATCAATCTTTAAATATGCCCTATTTGGCCTTTTAAGTGAAAAAGAAGAAAAAGTAATAGAAAAAGAACATAAAAGCTCAGATCACTTTCAAATAGCGTGATACTGGATGCTCTCTGAGTTGGCTTGGATTGGAAAGTGAAATGTATTCTCTTGTGCTAAAAATATATCCTGTCATTAAAACAGCAGTTTGCATTGAATAATTGGATCTTTTGACACCTGTCTCATGGACCATGTGTCTCATTGGTGAAGCCAGGCTTTACTCGGTGGTGCCAAGCAATAGACAAGAGGGCTGCACACGCATCCCTCCACCTACCTATTGTGTATGTGGACTCCCCCCAGCAGCACAACTTGGGCAGGGCTCCTATGGCACCTGGAGGGGCTGGGACTGGGAGCTCTGTTGGCCTTGTTGAGCTACTGAGGCTTCCTTCAGGCTTAGACCTCCTGTTCCTGTCATGGTGCATGGGGATCGGCCATTTGTCACCATAATCCAACAGGCTGTACATCATCCTAGGTACCAGAAT
Source organism: Drymodes brunneopygia (assembly GCA_013400955.1). Lineage (NCBI taxonomy): Eukaryota > Metazoa > Chordata > Aves > Passeriformes > Petroicidae > Drymodes > Drymodes brunneopygia. Next base: position 28,882 of record VZTZ01038854.1, read on the forward strand.
TTATGGTTTGAACTTAGATGATTTCTTTAAAAATTTATTTATGTTTAGTGGTGGTGGTGAGTTGAGAGCAGAGTCAAAAATTTAAAGACATTTTTTCTTAAGTAATTACAAAATAAAAAGAATCTAGGGAAATTATGCTGAAATGAAAAGAGAAAAAAAAAAAGTTAGGTTAAATACAACTGTGGATGTAGACAGCTGTCCTCTGCAAATCCATAATACTGAATATAGTTGTGTGATATCTGAAGAACCAGCTAGGAAAAAAGGGCCTGTGTGAAAAAGGAATAGTCTGTGCTTGGTCCTAGAGCTTGTCAGAACAAGTTCACTGTTCCTTTTTCAGGGCTATGAAGTGTGACACTGCTCCTTGCAAAGGACAGGTCTGAAAGATATTGCAGAAATGAAAAGCATAGAATCTTTTATATGATACCAATATAATTTTTGATGGAATGAAAGGGCAGGGATCTCATCAAGTAACAGAACCTTATGTTTCCTGGCACATATGGGAAAAGATATGAAGTTATTCCTCTTGGAAAAAATATTACAACTCTGCAAATTTAACATAAATGTAGATCCTAATATATGTACCTCTTCAATTTGACCTCATTACTAACCAAAGAGAGGGAAATTGCAGTTGTAAGGGTGTTCCTAGAATCTGGGACAGATTCCTTATCCACAGTCATCTTTCTATACTGTTCCTTGCTTTGTGTTGAATATAAGCAAGTGTGATAAACTAAATTCAGACACTGCAGAGGGCTAAAATGATAATGCAAAGGTTTACACATCAAACCAACAGGCCCAATCTTCTTCTTTTCCTCATTTTATTCAATCTTCCAATATAGTTTGGCTAGCATAGCAACAGAGCAATGAAGCTGTGACTCCATCCCAATCTGTGTGTATGAATAAAGGAAGAACTTGACATGAAAGAACACCTGTTCCTGACAGCTTGTTCTGAGAAAGGAACAAAGACAGATCTGTGTTTAGACACCTATACAGTCTTTAGAGATGCATCCAACTTAACTCCTCTTTCTTAGGTGTGGCACCCTAAGAACTGAAGAGTAAAACAGGCCTGGTTTGTTCCCCTTAACTGAATTCTGCTTTGCACAACAAACTTTTTGAAACTTAAACAAATAAATGGGAAATATGTGAAATTTCTGTATATTTGCCATGAAAGTTAAGACAATGCCTGAAACCAGAAACCACCAAAATAGTTTTTTACTTGAAGAAAATGAGATGTGGCTCTTGGATTATTATTTTTAAGGACTGGTAATCACTAAATTTGTTATTCTATTAAACTTACATGACAAACGGTGATTTTGCTTATTTAAAAGAGAAAACCACAAACCTGTGGAAATGCATATTTTCATTTGCTGCCTTTATATGTTATTTCTGCTGGTCTAAATGTCAGACTAAAGAACCCCGAGAGAAAAGCTAAACCACATCACATATGCTGCCACAGCTTGCAGAGGTTTAGGGGAGAGCCATTAACTGCTCCATGGTGGCCCCACAAGCCAGGCACAGTGAATGCAACACTGCAGCGAGCTGACCGAGGAGATCAATGACACCACCAGTTATCAGAAAAATTTGTGTCATGGCTCACTGTGCTAGTCAAAGATTAGCTTGTCCAAGGTTGGTTATGAAACTGTTGACTTTTTCAAATATACAAGGTATTTTGAACAGAAGGAAAATAGGAGTTAGAGCTCTGAACTGCAGAGACCTCAGTATTTTTGTTCTGGACTTCTTTGCTTTTCTCTCTATTCATTTATTCTGTGGCCAGTGCAGTAACACCTGCAGGCATATAAAGAACACTGTGATCATCAAGTTCTTCTGCCTACTTTTATGTGTGTTGTGATGAATGTATGTATTTCAACCCAGATGTATTATTTGCCCGAGCCGCCTGTGCAGGCACAGGATCATCTTGTTTGGGGAACAATGTATTTCCATTGTGAGGAAATTAGTGAATCCTAGGGCCTTGCCTATAAAGCTGCTATGAAGGGAATGAACATTTCACCTTTCACGGGGCAGCTTGACTTTTCTAGGGTAACCTAATCAATTCAAAGAGCACAGACTTATATTTTTCAAGGATCCTTTTTCTGCCACTGAAATCCTTGCCATAGTCTAATGTGTGTGCACAATTCGTGAAGTAATTAATAGCTCTTGCTTCTGTTACTATAGGGGAAAAGATCTTTAGTTGTTTGCAGATGAATTCTATTTCACCAGCTAATGTTCAGTAACTCTGTTTAAAAACATCATGGTGTCATTTAACATTTCCTGTCCTATGTTTTATTTTTGTTTTTTTATACACAGCTTGTATTTAGCTAGAAGCCTTCTGAGCAGAGTTACCTGCTTCATATAGCACTCCATCTCTTTGATATTTTAAGATTGCTTTACATGTTCAACTAAATTTGTGGTTTATGAAGGGGTATTCTAGATTTTTCCAGACTCATGGAGTGCTTTCAGAGCAGATACCATAGATTTCTTTCACCGGTCTTATTGCTTAGCTCTGTGTTCTCATAGACTATTTTTAAGAATCCCTATCAATTTGTCAGCTCAGATGCAAATGCTCCTTCCTCCTCTTCTGTCCAGCTTGGAAGTCCTGTAATATCTCAATGTCTCTACGTGACCACTTCCCAGAATTTCCTTTCTATCTGAAGTAGAGTAGTACTACAATCATACAGAGACATTTTGTAGAGACCATGGGAAGTCAGATGAAACAAGATTTAAATGCACAGGCTGTAGGATACGTAATGTCCTTGTAAATGTTTTTACATGTACTTAATTTAAAGATCTTTATCTTCATAGTATAGTTATCAAAAAACATCATACCTTGGGGAGAAATTTCACAACTGCTGAGGTAATGCTGAGGGAACTAGTACTGGAAGAATACATGACACAGAAGCAGCATTACAGTTACACACACTGCCAGTGTTGACTTTCCCAGCTGTTGCCACAGCCAGTGTCTGCTGCTGAGAGCAACTTCTGGTCTGCAGCTTCCTTTCTCCATGCTATGAGCTTGAGGCCAGCAAGCAGCCTCAGAAGGGAAGACTGGGCAGAGTCCAATTACCCTGTAGTCTCTGGGAAAGGAGGGTAAGGGTTTGCTGACAGCACCCCTCGATATCTGTGTATTTGTGTGTTTGACAGTCAGTGGATGATACTGAATCCATGAGCCTCTCTTTAAGGCGTGTGGCTGGCTTTTGCTGCACGTTCAGGTTCCACCTCTAATCTCAGCATTGCCCCAGTCTCACTTCAATTAACACTTACATATTCTCTACATGTAAATGAAGTCTCTAAACGAAACAGTGTATCAGACTACAAAAAACACTGGTTCTGTGCTATTTAAATTAGAAAAATGCATAAACAAGTACATAAAATATTTTGGGGAAAAGGTGCATATACATATATATATTATATATGCAGCATGCACATGTTATCTTTGTGCGTGTGTTTATTAAAAAATACATGTAGACATATGTGATGTAAACACATATGTGTTGTAGACAGGTACAAATATAAAGTTGCCTAAGTGTGGAAAATAAGTCTCACAGACCTTTGTACAGTATAACTATAGCTGCAAAGACAACGGAATAAAGTTAAGAAAAATTAAAATAAGATGCAGAGAAGAGAATATTAATTGGCTCAACTGTAATCCCAGCTTTCCCAGAAAATAACTTCCGAGGCTCCAAGGTCAAGAATATCTGTGGAGCTCATATTTATTATCTGAATTTCCACCAGAGGGCAGTGCGTCTCGTCATTTTCCTACGTGTTTGATCATTAACTTTCAAGTACCTCTAAAATGCTGTAACTTTTAAGAACTAAAGACCACACACCCCAAACGCCCACATTCCTAGTTTTAATTTTAAGGATTACATAACAGAACAGCTTCAGGCCATTCCCTCGTGACCACAGGCCACTGGTGACCACAGAGAAGAGGTCAGTGCCTGCCCCTCCGCTTGCCCTCAAGTGGAAGCTGTGAACTGCCATGAGGTCTCCCCTCAGCGTCCACTTGTCCAGGCTGAGCACTGGATGCACATGTGTGCGTGCAGGTATGTACTTTTAGGGACAGTCAGAGCTGATGTGAATGGCAGTAGGTCTAGCAATATCTTGAAAAAGATGCATTGAGATGGGAGTGATAAAGAGACACCATAAACACACTATTAAGTGCTAAGATATGATTGCCATGGAGCTTAAGGCTCCTCCAGCAAATTTTCATGGTCATAAGAACAGAAATAATTCTACCCTATGAACCAAATACCTTTGTTGAATATGGAAAAAAAAATCTGTCAGATTTCTGTCTTCTATTGTCTCAATTTTATCAGATGTGTCAACTGAAGAAAAATTAAATGTTGTATATTAACCTCTTTTTGTACTCATTTAGAGATTTTAAAAAGCTCAAACATATGGACACTTTATGTGAAAGTCTACAGAGGAGTTTGCATTACTCATCAATATGGGGCGGGATAGCAGTGCATTCTGAATATACTGTGGAATGCAAGATGAAATAGGGAAAGGAAAAAATGTCAGCATGTTGACAGTAATGAGGAACTGGGGAAACCAAACCAGAGGTGTTGTAGTGCTGAAACTTTTTGAGGGAGAAAAAGCCATTGCACTCCATAGAGAGTTTCTAATTGAGAAGGTGGACAGACAGTTTGTAGAGGTAAATGACGGGAAGATGCTTTAACCTATACATTAACTTAATAAGTTATGTATTTTCCTTTCTTTTTGAAGCCATGTGAGTTTGGGGAGGTAAGAAAGACCCACAGCCTATTTAAGTGCTTGCCGGGATCCCCTAGGAATATTATTGTAACCTACTGTTACAAGCATGAAGATAGCAAAATTCAAAAACAGCTGTCAGGATGAAGATGACAACAGTTGAGGGGTACCAACATTGCTTTTGTAGTGTGTATGTCTATGATAACACAGAGATCTACTGACATCTGGATGTCTGGATGCAACCAAAAACCAAAGCAGGTATCGTTTAGGAAACAAAGGAGCCAGTCATCATGAATGCCAACAAGCTTAGGGCAACACTGGATCAGGTAAGTTACACCTTTTGTGCATGGAAAGCCCACATTTCCAGAGGTTTGAGTCACTCTGTGAGATGTTTGTTCTGTATCTCGGTAGTGTTTATTTGTCTGTTAATCACATTCCTTTCCTTATAGCAGAGATCTGGAGATTTACTGCTGCTTCCAGCTTTTCTGCTGAAAAGGCGCCAAGTTTCTAAAATGAAAGTGGCTGTTTATGAAGAAAACTATTTACAGACATTCTCTAGCTGCAGATAGCCTATTGCAGAAACTAACTTCCTGTGTCTCTCTGCAGTCACTTTAAGTATTTCTCTGCCCAGCTGCCACAGAAGTTACTTCTTTAACCCTTCTCCCATCTCTACCTTGAATCTGTTTATACTTCATGTAAACCTGGGTAGCTCTCAGTAAGACAATGTGCACTTTTCTTTCTGCAAATTGGGGCATGCCAGAGTCAGGTCATGTCAGCAGTGGTGCAGAAATTGGGGAAATAGAATCATCAGTGTCTCTGTGCTGAAAATTTCTGGAGAAGAAAAAGATTGACTGCAAGACATCATCATGAGCTAAGACAGTCAAGAAGGGAGTCGAGATATTTATGCTAAAAGCTAGAAAGGTATTGTATCTGGCAAGTCTGAAGTTTTTGTTTTATAATTAATGAGGCTTGAGAGTTTCCTCATTTGATAACATATTGCAGCTGTTCAGACTTTAAGAAAAAATACTAGAAGACTTGCAACTAAGTAATGAAAGACCAGGAGTTCAGTAGCAGTCCAGACTTCAATTAGGCAGGGTTGGGGTTTTTTTGTCAAATAAAAAAGAAAGCTTTAAAAAAGATATTTAAACTAAGCATTATGCTGTACTCTATTATGCACTCCATAATTACACTTTGTAGGTTCAAGAAGAAAACACTTGCAAAAACTTAATGCAGAATGAAAGTAATCCAGATATATCAAAATTAATAGTATGACTGAAATTTTGGTCTCAATAACTCCTTTTGAGACAATCAACTCTGACATAAATAAGGAAAGTACATTTATTCCTATAAAAAGTTCTGGGTTTTTTTCAGGATGGATTTAATTACTATGGACAATAACCAAGGCTTATTTCCTAATCATTCTTGTGAGAGTTATTTTATATTAGGATTTTAATTTGGAGCACTTAAAAGAACAGTGACTTTAGATACATATAAAAATTTTACCAGTAAAACTGAATATTTTAATGGACTTTGCCAGGTCAATAGCATCTTAAATTAGCTTTTTTAGAGAAACTTATGAGGTCATTGAGAAAGATTTTGTTTCCTTTTTTTTGCAGAAAGGGTACACTAGAGTGTATTTGCCAGTGTATTTGTGACAATTCATGCCAGAGAACTGCACTTTCACTAATGCAGCTGTGAGCATTAAAGAATAGACTAGGCTTCTGCCTGAGAAGTTAAAAAAAAAATATCAGCAACAGTGAATTGCCCTGCCCCAAGTGGATGAGGAGGCCTGCTGCTAGTCAGACCCAACAGCAGCAGCCTTTGAGGGAGATAGGTGAGGGAAAAAATGAGACCAGAGGTGAGAAAATATGTCAGAAATTGAATTAATAATTATGTGTTTCAAAGCAAAATGGATGAACTGTTACAAGCATCTGGAGAGATTTGTTGAAGGGCAAGACACAAGTTCATCTTTACCTGAACGAGAGGGATCGCTTGGTTAGGGGGTTGGACATGGTGACATCCAGAGGTCTCTTCCAGACTCAGACATCCTGTGATTCTGTGACTTGTCAAAAGGGCTAAGTGACAGACGATCAAGCTTGTGCCCCAGGCTCCTCTGACTGTGGAATAGCTTCTTCCAAGATGGTAGCAGGCTGAATTTCCTGCTGAATCCCCACTGGCAGCAGCCCAGCAGGCAGGGTGGGAGAGGCCAGGCTCCAAGGTGGTTCTGGCAGGCCTTAACTGGGAGTGTGAGATGGACCAGAGTGAAGCCAAGGTGCTCCATATAGGTAATTTGCCCTAAACCAGGACAGGGTCCCTTCCAACTTGAGATATTCTATGATTCTGTGATTCCATGACTACTGACCCTGACTGTCCATTCCCAGTTTCCTCCAATGTCCTGCTCCAGGATGGGGGTGGGACAGGCTCTGACTGCTAGGCTCCTTCAGAAATGCATAGAAATGCACTGATACATAGAAAAATATATGTATCAGTGCACCTATTGGACAAGGAGAAGGATTCTGGTTAGCCAACATCTCATGAAAGTATTGATACTGTTAAAATTTGTCCGAAGGGTCTATGACAATGCCAACTTCTCTAATATATAGATATCCTGAAAAAAACCACACAATAACAATGAGAATCAGATGAATTTTATTTCATAACTTCCTTGTTTGGGAATTTTTCACACATGACAGATAAAAACACGGAAATCAATCTTCAATTGTGCTTTTTTTTTTTTTTAATTATTATCATTATATATACAAAAAAGTTCAAGCACATTCATAGACTAAATTTCTATACAGTACTTAAAAAAACAAAACCAAACACAAATTCCCCTCCCAACCCTGAAAACAAGCAGAAACCTTTACATTCTTGTCTTCTCAGTAAAATTACATTAGCTACATAGTAATGCTTACAAGTAAGCAAGTTGCCCAGGTCCCATATTCCCAAAATGAAGATAATATGGACATGAACTTCTCAATAACCTCACGAATTGCAGTGTACATTTATGTGTATATATTTTATATATATATGTATATGGATGTCAACTCACACCCACTGATCAAGGAGGGTAGAAGTCATTATTCTTATGATGCCCCAGAAGAATATATTTCCAGGATCAAAGAACAGTATGATGGGCCTCTTTTAATAATAATTTGTTCTCTTCCTCTCTAACAAAAACTTTCCAAGACTTCACAGTGTATGGCATCGGACTCAAAGGGTTGCTGTTGCTGGGTTCATTTTTATATTCCTTTCTCAAGGAACAATCCCACTGACCCAAACAGGAATCTGAGCTAACTAGAGTCTGGTTAGTGAAATGACATGAAATGTATTCAAATGAGGCATCCTTCCTGTTCCTTTTAAAACATTTTCTGAGGAGAGATGAAGGGTTATGAAGAACTGCATGAGGCTGGAAAGAACATTTTCAGTCAGTTGTGAGCATCTTTGCTCTCTTGAAAAAGGAGCAATTCACTACTTTTCAAAATACAGCAGTTGATGTCCAAAGTGCAAGGTTTCTGCCCTTTTGGCTCTATTTTGTGTCAGTTATTGTTCAGGCACTTTGCAGCATATTTTAGGAGGGACTGTGTACTTGAGGACCATGTTCAAGGTAAAACAGTCAAAGTCTGCATTAGATGTAGGAGAAGTAAAGGCTTTCAATGTAAAAATATTTCTGTGTTAAAAAAAAAGAAAAAGAAGAGAGATTTCAGCATAAACTTAAAAAAAAAATTCTGCCACAACAAAATGCAGGAAAGAATTAAACAATTGTGATAGTGAGAAAGCTGGAATCACGTGAAAGTGAATAGTGAAGGGTAGCTTCCAGGCAAATTGATGGGCGGATTTAGGTGGGTTGCATATCACTAAGGTTGGCCTCCTACACAGAAAATATGCAGATAAATTTAAAATAACACTGTGAAATGCCACAAAGCATTGAATGTTCACATTGGCTTGTAAATGATAGTGCTAGATCCACTCACATTTATTCTGCTCCAAAAACTGACAATTCTTTAGCAGAAGATAAGACATTGAAATATCTCCCTGTGCAAGCTGTGGTTTTCCACCCTCCGCTGTGGAGAAATTAATGGTTATTAGTGGTGGAAAATTGCTTTTTAATCATGAGATGCCCAAAGAAAAATGGCAGATTTTAAGGGTCTTGTGTGTTGCCTATTGCTTAGGCACAGGAGCTCAGGAATCAGTGCAGCATGAGATGTCTGACCCAACTATTCACAATGCTGCAGACAGCTTCCTCCTCAGTGTTGGATGGAGTTGCAGCACAGCAAAAGGATATGGTATAGCTTTGTTTTGCTTGTGAGGGGGACTTATCTGGTATTCTCAGGTGCTTTGTGGCTCTCCTCTCTCAATGATGGTCAAATGTAAGTAAAAAGCTGTAAATATTACAGGAAAAAAACTTTGCTTTTGTCTGTCTCCAGTGCATGTGCTGTAGCAGCTGTCTTTCCTAGCACACAGGCAGTTGTTGAGATGTGAGAAGAATTAAACATGGCACAGGATATGCAAACAAGCTGTAGAAAGATATTTCAGAAGAGGGTCCCAAACACAGGACTGCTCAATCCACCTGCCATAACCTATTTTCAGGATGTTTGGTACAGCTCCCATTCTCAAACCTTATTATCCTCTTTCTTTTTTTCTTTCTTCTTGCCTGCCTGAAAGAAGTCCGTTTCTCACATCTGGCCATCGGGAGAAGTTTTCAACTGTTTTCGGCTGGCACAGAATCACTCTCCAGTCTGTGGTTGAATTTTCATTTATCCAGCTGAAAATCTAGTTTATAATCTACACCATCTCTGTAAGGAAGAAAAACTTACTCCCCAGGCACTATGTAAAGTCAAATTCTGCTGAGGGCAATGGTTCTTCAGTGTGTAACCTACAGTGAATTGGTGAAAATGACAGTTGATACTAAACACATACAAGCAGCATTGGCACTGTAATAGGTTAATGTGGGAAAGTCTGTTTCCTTAAAAAAACCTGCTCCCCACAGTCCTGAGAAATTAATAACTTCAAGAAATGCAGAAGTATATGCAAACATTGTTAGTTGTAGCTTTCCTTTCATTGTATGAGATGTTTTGCTGTATAAGATTGAAATAAATGAGTCAACCTAACCTTTTCAAGTGTCAGTGTGGTTTGACTCTGATAAGCAGTTGGGTGAGTGTTGTGGTGAATTCACAGTGGCTGTGCATTATGCATTAATGGTAAAATGCCATGCTAATTTTGTTCTTTCTTTTATAAAAATACAACAATAGAGAATGAAGTATCAATAAAAAAACAAAAAACAAAAACAAAGCTTAGCACATTGCTTAGAAAAACAACTCACTCCCAAATCAACTTTGGTATATGCTCTAATTCATGTACAGTAATATTTCACATTCACTGAGAATCACAAGTCTTTGGTTAACTATCATGCAACCTGAGAGTAATTTTTGTTCTAAACCTGTCCCTCGATCTTATCCAGCAAGGCTATTTCCAGGCTAACCCTGTTTGATTTGCTTCAGTGCCTTCTTGAATTTACTCAGTTCCTTTAGCACTTCCATTTCTGACCAGAATATGCTGAAATGCACTTTAAGTACAGCTTCAGTTCTGTCACTGGAGCAAGGTATTTTAGGTGTGGCCATTCAAAAGGAAATGTCTTCTGTGTCTTCTCATGAGTTTCACAGATTTCTTTCTTCTGGGAACATCCAAAGCTAAAAAACACTTTCCTGTCTTTGCAAATTGACTGTTACTTCCTCTACCCCATCCATAGGTCCACTTGACATCGATCTGGCTGACAGGGTCCTGCCAGAAAATATACTTTCCCTTCTGTTTTCCAAGCTGTCGCTGAGCAGTGCATTAGGGCGAAACACTTGCATGAATTTCTGGTAGAATTCTTTTGATGCAAAATAATAAATGAAGGGATCTATGCAGTTGTTGAAGCAACTGAGGCACAAGGTGAGCTTGTAGGCAGGGTACAAACTGCTGTTGTAAAATAGACGGATGATCATGTGCGCAAGTAGGATGAAGTTATTGGGGGCGAAGCAAGTGATGAAGGACAGAAGGACAATTATTGCCAGGTATATGGATCTAGTCTTTTGCTTATTAGCGTATCTGCTTGATGTCTGAATTAGCTTCCTAATGATACCAATGTAGCAAACAACTGTTACAACAAAAGGGATCAGGAAGAGCATGACAAATAAAGTGAGGAGGAAGGCTACCCAAGCTGCAAAGGTGGGCAGCATATCCCATTTTAGGATATCAAAACAGGTTATAATCCCTAATTCTTCCACTTCATAGGTCAGATCTGCAGTTTCTAGTGGGTAGAAGGCTAACAGCAAGGAAATCCATATAACTAGGCAGGCAGCCAAGGCATATCTTTTTCTTCTCCACTTGGTCAACTTCAAGGGGTGTACCACACCCATGTACCGCTCCAGGCTGATAAAGGTCACGGTCAGTATGGAAGAATACATGTTGGAATAGAACATCACTGTCACGAGGCTGCAAAGAGTCTTGCCAAATATCCAGTGATTGTTGTGGAGGTGATAATAAATCTGGAAGGGAAAACAGCTGGCGAGCATAAGGTCTGTGACACTTAAGTTGATCATGAAGATAACAGAAGGTGTTTTGGGTTTGATGTGGCAACAGAGCACCCAAAGGGAGAACAAGTTGCCAGGGATGCTGACCAGAGCCACCACTGTATACACAATTGGGAGGGTGATGGAGACCATTTTATTCTGGAGCATTGCCAGCGTCAAAGCATCCAGGTGGGATTCGTTTTTACCCATTATTCACAAGTGGGTTGTTGATCCCTATAAGCCAGCTGGATCATATCATGAACGCTTGGCTTGAAAACCTAGAGGAGAAATGTCAAGTGAGAAAAACAATATGTCAAAAAAGGAATTAAGGACATAAGTCCTATATTAATCAACGAAAACAATTCTTTAGTTTGACAGCTTTTCCTTGAATGCACTGAATCCATTAAAATTACTTTCTGAAAACTCTTGTCTCCCTCCAAGTCATCACAATACTTTACCAGTCTGACTTCTTCCTATCTTAGAACAGCTACATTTTCCCTGCTGAATGGTTTTCTGATACTTAGAATCATAGAATCATTAAGCTTGGAACAAATCTTCAAGATCATGGAGTCCAACCTTTGAGCAAAAACCACCGTGCCAGTTAAATCATAGCACTGGTTCTTGTTAACCAGCACCCCCGGGTTCTTTTCCACTGGGCAGCTTCCCAGTCACTCTGCCCCAAGCCTGTAGTGCTGCATGGGGTTCTTGTGACCCAAGTGCAGGACTTGGCATTTTCCCTTATTGAACCTCACACCACTGACCTTGGCCCATCAATCCCTCCCGTCCAGATTGCTCTGCAATCTGTTCATTATCACACTTCCTATGTTACTGTAACATAAAGAAAATCACAGATCATAAGTTGAAATTCAGTTCGTGCCTGCATGTGGACACTAGTCTATAGATTCCCCATGAGCTAAATCCATTGTATCTACTCTAGATGTCATGACCTTGATTTCTGTAGATATCTTCTGACCTTTTTCCTCCCAACTAAACAGTGATCCATTTCAAGTAAGGGCTGAATTTTAAATTTTTTTTCATTTGTTTTCAACTTAGGGGAAAGAGAACATGCATTCAATGACTCTTGCTATGTTTATGATATAAACAGAATATAAGGAAAAAAACATGAGAACCAGGTACAGATTGCCATTGCTTGGACTGGTTTACAGGCTGGAGAAGCCCTCTTCTACCAAGAAGAAAAACTACTGAGCTTCAGTTTCTGCAAAATGTAAGTTATTTTAAAATGTTCTGTTTGCAGCTGTCTTATTTGCATCATCTATAATTCTGCAAAATTAGTTTCAGTTTTGCAGTCGGCAAAGCAGACCCATGCTTTCACTGTCTGGTTTACATAGATCTTTCTTCACAGATGCAATAACTCACAGTTTAGCCTATTTATTTTAAGCAGTGTAGTAGCATTCAGCAGCTGCAGGAAAACCCACGCCTCAATGTGCTACATGTGTGCTTGCTTTCATTAAGCTGCAAGTACAGGGAGGCAGTTTCACAGAAGTACAGCATTGAAAAAGTGAAGAAATGGCAACAAATCCCCAGAAAGGCAGAGGATAGATCTACAGTAGGTTCTGTGAAGAATTACAATAAGGGCTGAAGGGGTGCCAGGCCAAGTCAGCTGATAACTGTGGGCACATCTCTGCTGTTTAACAGGCACAGATTGGGTCCAGGCATGCTCCTGTGGGCTCTCATCACCTGAATGGTTTATTCCAAGCATCTTGCTGTAGGAGGTTAGATTAAAAAACATAGGTGCCAGTTAGTGTCACTTTACCTCCTATCTTTAAAAAAAGATAAAAAAGGCCTTTAATTTGTGTGGTCATGGGACATGAACAGTATAACAAGTCAGTCCCTCAAAGAGCCCAGCCCTTGGTGCTGGGAAACTCTATAGCTGGAAATAACCATTCTGACAAAAACTGAGGTTTCTGAGAGAGGCTTTTACTGAAAAACTTGCTTTCTGAACTACTGATGGTGCCTGAAACCTAGCATATGTGAAGTCTCTACTGGAGACTGCAGTGCAGTAAAGAGATAATCAACTCAGAAAAACCTGAGTGCAGATCCAGAAAAAGGTACAGCTACAGCAGCAAGCAGCTCAGTGGGGCCTTATTGAGGATTTTTCTTGATCTGATCTATTTGACATAGTGCTTCAAATGTCAGCTAAAAATATTCAGAAGTGGTGAGAGTCAGTATCAAGAGATATTGACTAATGTTGCTTCCAGCTGAGTTGTTGGAAACCTAGAAAAAGGAACAAGAAAATAGGAATTGCTAAGAAGCCAGAGATGTACATGTATCATGCACATGACACAGAGCAAGCATGTTTCAAGTAGTGAAGTGATCATCAGATGGGCAGAATTGCAAAAACCCCTTTGCGCCCAATCTGTTGCAGATGAAATCCAGTCCTTGTCAGGGGACCTCTATCAAAAATTAAAGTAATTCTTCATTTCTCAAGCTAACTTGAAAAAGCACTCACTGTCATATAACTCTTGGGAAAAAGTCTTAATATTCTCTATTTCAACTCATTTGTCTATGACTTACCATAGCAAATACTTATTCATGAAGTCTGATGCCTCAAAAATCCTTCTCAACTAGCATCCCTTTGTGCCTAACAACTCTATACTTCTCAAAACAAACAGAAAATTGTTGTCTATATCAGAGTAACCACAGAGCTTTAATAATATACCTTTGCAAGTGAAAGATACTAGATACTATTTCTATAGAAATTATAGGTACTTGAAGAGGTAGGAACGTAGGTGAAAATTTCCATCAAATCTGTCTCACTGGTCATAAAGCTATCTAACATATCTCACATTTTGGTTTGTGTTAATCTCAAACATATTTTCTTCTGTACTTGCTTTTTCTGAGAGTACATTTTGATAAGAAGGAGATAAAAAATGCATGCAGAGATGCTGTCCAATGCAAAACAGTGTCAGCATTCACGGCTTGACTGAAGGCAAATTTAATGCTCTCGTGGAATGCTACTGTCAGTAAAACCTAAGTGCCTTATCAGGAAGGTCTGGACTAGAAGAAATTCCAGCTCTGATTCACCCTCACTTGTAATTATTTGCTTTTTAAATGCCCAGGTGTGTGGGGTTTGGCTGGGATAGAATTAATTTTCTTCACAGTGGGTGAAGTATTTTTGGATTTGTGCTGAACACTGAGTTGACAATAGAGAGATATTTTTGTTATTGCTGAGCAGGGCTTACACAGAGCCACCACACTGCTTTTTGTAGTGTCATGCTGGCAAGGAAGTTGGGAGTACATGAGAGGCTGGGAGGAGACAGGGACAGACAGATGACCCAAACTGACCAAAGGGATATTCCAGACCATATGGCATCATGCTCAGTATATAAAGTAGAGGGAAGAAGGAGGAAGGCGAGACCATGTGGAGTGATGGTGTTTGTCTTCCCAAGTAGCCCTTTGATGTTATTGGGCCCTGCTGTCCTGGAGATGGCTGAACTCCTGTCAGCCCATGAGAAATAGCAAATTCCTTTTTTTGCTCTGCATGTGTGCACGGCTTTTGCCTTCTCTATTAAATTATCTTTGTCTCAACCCACAAATTTTCTTTCTTTTACCCTCTCAAAACTCTCCCCAGTCCGGCCTAGTGGGGGAGGTGAGCAAGTGACTGTGTGGGGCTTGGCTACTGGCTGGGGTGAAACCACACCACCAGGCTGAGGTGCTGGAACCACAGTGTACCATTTCAATGTGCTTTATCACTCCCACTGCTGCCTCTGTTGGGGTTTAGTTAATGCTGTGTCTGCATTTTCATCCTGTTCAGGGTAACTATGTCCTTCCCTCACTGCACCCTCAGTCTCCGTCTTTCTCTTGTGGTTTAATTTGAAAATGTAATACATCAAGAGAGAAAAGAATCTCTCTTTGGAGGTTTACAATTAGAGTCCTCTTACATTTTATGAGTTGTTTCCTTTCAATTTCAGGTTTCCAACAGATTTTGAATCACTGAAGCTTGCATGGATTTTAAAACATCCACCCTAAGCTATGGTTTCATATGCATAATCTGCAAAAATATAGTTCTGTTACATAAATTTCCCTGTTAGAAATAGATGGTTTTGCTTTATTTTTGGGAGACCTATATTTAAAATACAACAGACCAATGGACATACAGATAGACTGAAACAAAAACTCAATAAGAATTCTTCAAGTGAAATGTTTTATTGACATTTACATCAGTCCTCAAGCTTCTGACATAGAAGGAGAAATGTTAAGCTTTTCTGCTTGCTTTATTTCTGAAACATTTAGTGGATGGATGTATATTAGTCTCATATTAAGTACTAAGCTTCTGGAGTAATAGTCACTAAATCCATGCAGGATTTTTTTTGCTACTCTTTGTACTCATTGGCTCAAGGCACTCTGCACAGAAAACTCACTTGGAAACTCAGTGGCATCAGGTTTTCATCCAAGCCATAGCCCTAAGCTAAGGTGACAGCTGCTTAACGCTTTTCTGACAGGAATAGGGATTTCTTTCCCTTCAATTGACAAAAGATGGTAAATAAAACATTAAAGGGTGTCCTGAAAATCAAACAGTAAAAAATCACAAGATATCTGCATTGTATCTTTGCTATGGAAGACTAGCAGTAGAGATGTCTCTATTTTTAGAGAATTGCTAAATTAAGCTGATGTGTTTTCTGTCTTACATCTATTATCTTCTTGCTGTCAATGTCAAGTGCACCTGTGAAAAAGACTGAAAAGCCGGTAAGCAAAGTCAAAAGGGGAATTGCCAATTTATAAAAATTTGGAGATTTGTTTTGTGATTTGAGATGGAAAAATAACTCTTAAAATATATCATGCAGCAGAAAGCCTTTCAAAACCTATTGTGTTTCATAAGTTTTTTCACTACCTGTCAAAGCACTATTGCATAGGGAAAAAAAGTTCTTATTTCATAAATTCTTTGATATTGTTATACTTTTAGAAAGATGCCTGTCGCCCTGGTTTTACAGGGCCCCATAAGTTGTAACACTGTAGCTGTAGTTTCCCATGCTTGTTCTGTAAACATGGTCCTTGTTTTTCTAAACCGTCCGGAATTGTTTTGCGCTTGTGGAATTGTTTTTCATTCCTTTCCCTGGGGTGGAGAAAGATGATTGACCATGTCTTTGTCCTGTAAACCTTCAGGGGTGTTGACCCCTTTCACCAATCTTTGACTGTCCTTAGAACCCTATAAAAATAGGTAAATAAAAAAGGGCAGGGCTTTTAGTCGGTCCTGCCTGGTGAAACCACTGCTGCTCTGTGACCCGCGTGTTTCTTCTGTTACTAACTAACCAACAGACGCCCTTCTAGCTGAAGAGTGTAGGATGGCATGTTTCAGATTACAGGAAAACAAGCTGAAATGCAGTTTCAACTCAACTACAAATAGATTTAGAATGAACCAAAGTGAAAGCACAGATTTTATTGTAAGCATTTAGAAAAATCCGATTAATAATTTTTCATCAATGCAATGTAACTGAGGAATGTATTTTGTTTTTTCTTAAAAGATTGCTTTTTAGTATATTTCTATTTTACATTATTTTTTACTTAGTTTGTTTACAAACCAGTAATGAGCTAAAGGGTTAGGGTAGTTTATGTCTACCTAACTTAGATAAAACTGGAGAAAACTTAGGAATTCTCTGTACAGAGTGTTCCTGCTGGGTTTTCAACCCCTCCTGGACTGTCTGAATTAATACTGAGATGACAGAAGCGAGTAAAAGCACATAAAACAAATGTTTAATTTCTATTGTAGACTGGATGTGAGGGGAAAGAGTCAGGAAGGGACAGAGCCAAGAGTCAGTCATCTCGAGCTGTGGGAAAAGTGACACACACTTTGATATCTAGATAAAGGAAGGGGTTTTAATAAGAGGAACAAGAAGAAGAAGTGCCCTTTTGTAACACATCTCTAGTATAGAAGTATAGTTCCTAAAGCATCATTCATGCAATTCAGAGAAACACTTCTGCAAATGTTCAAGTTCACCAAAGTGAGGAATGTAAATGAGTCTATCTCCGACCGAGTGTTTCCTAAACTGAACATGGGCCTTACCAAAAGAGTCTGCAGGTTTTGTCTTGATGATTCTTTCTCAGCCTTGCAATAAACTTGCATGCAAATTTTAGCTTGCATGGTTACATCTCTACATCTCTAAAAGCCAAGAGTTCTGTTCACTCAGTGAAGATGTGAACCTAAGTCTTCTAAGAAATTTCTTTGTATTTGGGCTTCCTTGTTCTTTTAGCTGATTTTTTTCCCTATTGTTTTGTTCTGAGTATCATTATTACAAAGGTCAGAAACTTGCCAAGCCTGTAGTTATGTTATCACAAAGGCATTATTTGATGTTTTAGTTTACCTTCTTTTAAGAATACATTTGGGAAATGACACTTCTACCCTCTGTGTACTTGTGTGTGCAAGTATTACTGAGCAAAGAAAACAAAACTGAAAGCATCTAATTAGCTATGTTATTCCTGACCTTCCATGCCATTTAGCTTAAAAAACCCAAAACCGTTTTTTATTTCTTATTTTTCTCATTTTTCACCAGAGATCACACAGATTAAGGACATAAATAAACCATATGTATACCTTCACTGCAAAAGCTGGCATATTTTTCACAATGAAAAAGTTACACTATAATCAAAAACTCTTTCAGAGACAAATGTCAGTCTTTATCTTAGTACACCCAGTCAAAGTAAACCCTATGGTGGTTATAGCTCTGACCTCAAACCATCAGGGCAAGGTAAAACAAAAGTGTCTTCTCTCCACAAGGATTTCACATTGAGAGGTAAAAAACCCTCTTTTTTCAGCAAGAAAATATAGAAACATTACTGGCTCTCATGTAGTGGAGGGGTGCACCCCTCCACCTGTTAGAGCTTGTTAGCTGTATCAGTCTGGAGAAAAACTACTTTTTTCAGAAGTGAAGAAAAATAATGCTGTCATTTCTGCCTACTAGGGAGTTCTTCTGTTCTCCAGCCTGACAGAACACAAGTGGGCAGTTTCCAAGACTGAGCCAAGAAAGTCTTACTGCGAAATTTAAATGTACAGAAGAGAAGCAAAGAAACTCCACAAGCAAATGCTGTACCAAATCTTCAGAACAAGCTAAGTAGTAAAATTAAAATGTACATATCTACTTTCAAATTTCCTGTGTCTGTCCTGGACTATGCAGTTTTGCTGACAGTTGAATTTTACTTCACTTGAACCTTTACCTTTTCTAATCATAAATCAGCAAATCCAGGATACTGTGCTGGTGTTAGCAACATTCACCCTAATTTATGTAAGATTTGCATAAACACAACCACTGTCATCTGTTTCAATAAGCCAGTTCAGACTGAAACTCATCAATGTGGTCTTTAAAAGTTTATTTCTGCAGTAGTCAGGTTCTTGGAAATAATAAGTGTGTGGGCTAGTATTAACAGAAGCCTCTCAGCATCTGAAGTATGATTTTACAGTTCAAGTGCTAGTTAGATTACAAAATAAAGCAGCTTGCAGTTTTCTTTATCTGTGTGCTAGTCAGCTTATAAAAATGCTATGAACAAAACCTTAGGTCAGTTGAAACCCAAGTTATGTAACTCCACTGATAGATTTTGTAGGCTGGTTTAAATTTCAGTCTGAGTAAGCATCCTAAACTGGATTTAAAGAGATTCCAGTTTAGGGACTAATAGCTGGAATATTATATATGTGTTGGTCTTTCCTACATAGGCAGACTTTGCAAGCTTAATTTTTTGAAGACTGATATTTAAAAAATTATTAGCAAAGCTAAGCCAACAGAACAGTTCAACATAACAGCTCAGGAATTCGTACCATAGGACGTGGAGTCTTCTGTGCTCACTGCCCATATACACACTCATATTTCCCAACAGCACAAGGTAACTTGCCTCTGGGTGAAACCATGCTGTCTTGCACAGGGAGGCAGAGCCATGCAGGCAGTTCCTGAAACTGCTGATTCCTGGCAGGGAACCTTCACTTAAATGGACCGCAGTGTTTGTCAGATGGTGCATGGCCATGAACAACCAGCTTGTAAACCTCCTTCTAACTACTCTGGCAGACATCCTGCATAGTGTGGAGTTATCCTGTGCCA
Source organism: Drymodes brunneopygia (assembly GCA_013400955.1). Lineage (NCBI taxonomy): Eukaryota > Metazoa > Chordata > Aves > Passeriformes > Petroicidae > Drymodes > Drymodes brunneopygia. The sequence goes on from VZTZ01038854.1 coordinate 48,182, forward strand.
GAGAGCCCTCTTGCAGGTACCTTGGCCTTGACTTATGGCAAGACAGTGAAGACACATGTTTTTATAGAACTTTGACCACAGAAAGTGCCTGATCTAGTTGAAATTTAAATAACACGTGAACTGATTTCCTTTATAACTTTAAATTTTTAAATATTTCCTGTATCCAGGATTGACAGACAATTGCTTCTGGTCAGCAACTACTTCCCTCTACAAGTAATTGCCTCACATAGCTGTTGTGAGAGTCAGAGGAAAAAGTGTCGTCAATCATTTCCCTTCTGACCTCAAATTCCAGGAAAAGAATTTAAGAGTTTATTGGCACAAGGCATTTGTGGTAGACAATATGACGGATTCCTAACAGAGAATACCTCAGTCTCCAGAAACTTGGTGGTCTTATACTGAATCTGTATGGTAAAACTGGCAATTTAGAGCAAGCACATATATAGATATACACACATATAAGCATATGTGTATGTATATATTCTGTTTGAACTCTCTACTTTCTATCTTTTAATCTCTTTTCTGTGAAGCTCTCTTCAAATGTTTCCTCTCCTGATCAGTCCACAAAGGAATTGAGGTAGAGTTGCTGCATGCTCTTGAAGATTATCTTTAGAGATAAAAATAAAAAAAAAAAAAAGGAAAGAACCTCAGATGTTTTTTCTCATACTTGCACTAAGGATATGACAATCTGTAGCTGTTGATCAATTTAGCTTATGATGGAGCCCATAAACAGGACAAGTCACCAAGTTTTGCACCTGAAAGTATAATTTCAGGTGTACCTGAAAGTATAATTTGGTGAGGTGTTTGGGAAATGTTTTGAGCAAAAAATGTAGAGTGATTCTAATAGCCAGATAACATACTGGGGTCAGAAACTGGAAGCGGTATTTGTAGGGGTGCATCAAATAACTTGGTTGAGCCTGTAAGCTGTCTTCAGATGGGCCTTTTTCTACTGCTTCCACTAGCTGGTCCCAGTACATTCAAAACATCTTTTTACCTCCTAGATAAATAGACATGTCCCAAAAAGCCTGTGCTGGATCCATAACAACTGGTGAGTTGAAAAAATACAGGATGAATTGTTGTTCCTCCTATTAATTAAGATCTATATGAATAGGCAAACCTCTTTCCACAGCAGCAGTACTAAGTGGCAGGATTTGGGTAGAGGTGGCCTTTCCTGCCTGGTCTTTGCTACAGCTATGGATTTATCATCCATAGAAATCTAAGTATCTATTTTAGGGTGAATTGGAAAGTGTTTACTGCACTGGGCGGATCTCCAGTGACTGCAATATTTGCATATGTAGTCACTTCCACAGTAAATGCAGGTGTTTGAAAGCTGATTCCAGCCTGTTTTAAACATCCTGTTGATTCAGATCAACATTTCCTGGAGGCCCATAATTGCCTGGATTCTGTCAAAATCTGAACTGGGTCACTAAAACATAATTGACCCCTTTCACACTTGGGTCACTCAGCTGCTACTTTTAAATGACCAGGTCAGCTTCTGTGTGAGAATGAATTGGCACAGAATAGGATCAAATGCATTGTATTACCTGTATTTATCTTCTTCCACCTCTGTGTTGAAACCAATTTTACATGATCATAAGGACTCAGAATAAAAACTATTTTGTCTTCTGCTGGTGCTGCTGCAGTACTTGCTCAGCACAGATCATTTAGCCCTTACTGGCAGGCCATGTACCAGACCGACCACTCTGCTCTCTCCCCAGGTGCCTTCTGCAATGTTCTGGCAGTGAACTCCTGCGGACTGGGCATTCTCCAGACTCTCATGGCAGTTTGGAGTAATTCTCACATCAGCACTAGTGAAAACAGTCTTGGATGAAAAATACAAGACCAGGAGGTCTGTAGGAGCTAAACTGATGTGCACTGTGCAGCTTTCTTGCATGTCTTATTCTCTGCTTCCGAAAGTGTAAGAGGAGCTAGATATACAAAAAGAATGAGCCTCACTTCCTGTCAAACTGTACCTCTTACTGGAAGGCTTTAATACAGAAATGGGCTGCTGGAGGCTCTTTGGTATGACTGGAACTGATATTGCATTCAGGGATTCTCCTGTACCTCTTGTACAGGAGAAATACCCAGTGAAAATAGGTGACTGCACATGTTTCAGGAGGAGAGGTGTGCCTGGGCTGACAAAGGACTAGGAGGAAGAAATGTATGCAGTCCAAGGCAGGGAGAAATGTGAGCTCATTCCCTTTGGATTATGCTTCCTTTTCAGCTTGGCCTGAAGGGACTGGTGGTTGGGGCTCATCTCCATGAGAAATCTTGCCCTTTCACAACTCTTTCTTTTGCCCAGTTTCTTTTACTGCTTATTGTCACAGCTCTGAATGTGAAGTCTGAATTGTACTACTGAGCTATAGATAAGCTGTATTTTTCCAGAGTGATGTTCATTGCTCACATAGATGGTCATGTGTAAGTGGTTGTGGTTCACTGCTAGAGAAATTTTCTTCATTTTTTCAACATTGCCATCAACATTCAATAGTACTCAAGCTACAGTCATGGGGTACCCTGGCTGATTCTGCCTTTTAATTACAATCATATCATCTGTGGAGGCCCAATGGCATGACCAGGATACATTTATCTCAGGAGGAGTTCTGTAGATCTGGTATTCATGTAGCTCACAGTGAAGACTGAGAAAGCTCTGTGTGTTGTATGCATAGCACCTTGGACCTCTTTGCTCCTTTGGTAGAAGCAAGATCATTGTTTTCAAGCTTATGAAAAATCACTTCGTTCACATGCTGAAAGGACTGAAAATTGGCTTCTCTGCAAAAGCTCACAGCTTATGTTGAGCATCAATAACTGCAGCTGTGCTGCTTGTGGCCAGCACAGGGCACAGTATGGATTCACAAGTGCCTGAACAGTGCAGAGCTCATCTACCCAAAGGCACAGTGCACAGGTAACAGGAACCTCAGAAACAGCAGACTACAGGAGCAGCTATGACCTAATTTTAAAAGCAGCATCACATATGCAAGAAAGGAGGAGTAAAGAGCTAACATAATTATTACTTTCTCCGTGACTTAACAGTTTTTTCTTGACTTCTCAGCTTCAAATGGAAATTTGATACCAGTTAGAGGCATGACTGGTAACATACAAGAAGTAGACATTGTAAAATGGGAAAAAAAGGAAAAAGATTTCTAAGAAAAGCTTCACCTTTAGTTCACTTCCTTTTTGACCACCTGAGCTATCACACTAATACAAAGAGCTACAACAGGAACAGCATCCTGAAACCACATCTGTATCACTCCACTTAATATCTTTGAGAACAGGTGAGACAGGAAATCAAAGTTCAGCTTTTCAGCTGAACCTGACTGCAAGTGCCATGGTAATCAGTGCTTGGTCTTCTCTCCAGTCCTCTCTGCACTTAAATAACCTAAACGTATGAATAAGAGACCAAATGGATTCTATCCTTGTCCAAGATACTCTTTCTGCATGGAGAAGTATATAAGTCCCCTAACTATAGTCAGATATATGCTGATACATTATTATAATGAATGCTACCTATGAAATAATCCCAGGCAGAAATCCAATATGTTCTGCAGCTGGCTTTTATGGGCGAGCCAGTCTAGGTCTCACAGGCTGACAGCACAGCACCCTTGTGTATCAGCCATTCCTCCCAGTTCTGTATCACCATCAAACTTGCTGAGGCTGCAGTCTGTCCCTTCACCCGGGTCATGGATGAATGAGTTGAACGAGACTGCGCCCAGTCCTGACCCCAGGGAACACCCCTAGCAATGGTCTGTGAGGTAGAGTCTGCTCTAAGGCAATTTTGATGATTGCTACAGTTATGCTTCAGAAAGATATATATAACATTAGAGCACTAGGAGGCAGTTCTTTGTAGACAAAATTTTGGCTGTTAGGAGCCCTAGAGATCTCTAAGTGAAGTGTTCTGAAATATTACCACATTCCTGCAGTTTCAGTGTGTAACGTGACAACAGATGCATAGAAAAATTATATAGATGCACTTAAAAATAAAGGAAATGTTTAGTGCAGATGGTGCCATCAGGAAAATATGGCTTGACCTAAACTAAAATAGGGCAAGGTTTCTGTTACTAAAATTAAGGTTATGGTTTTTAAACTACAAATTAGAAAGAGCCAATTGGCACAGAAAAGTGTACAGTTCAGGATGACACATATTTAGTGGTGGAAATGTTATTAAATCCTCTCCAGTCTTAGTAAAAAGGACAGGAAAAGGTGTTAATAAAGTCCAGGAAGCAACTGGACAAACAGTTTCTATGTGTGAAGTGTGTGAAGCACATCACATAAAAAATGAGCCACAAAAAAGCCCAGATACATAAAAAAACCAGGTAAATGAAAAGTGTAAAAATGCTGAGGCTGATTGCCCTGGTTTTCAGCTGGGAATCTGACCTAATTTAGGCATCTGAGAAGTCTGAAAACAGAAAGTGACTGTTAGGAATGGTATGGCCAGGGCACACACTGACACAGCTGTGCCACTTCAGGATTGTTACTGTTGCATTAGTGACAGCTTTGTGTCACATCCAGGGAACAATTCAGCTTCATCAACACAAGACAGAGTATTCATGGGCTGAAGGCTGTGACTGGAGACTGCATCATCAATCACATAACGAGGATGGTAAATGTGGCAGTGATGTTCTTGGAATAGAAAAATCAGCTGTGCCAAACAATACAGAAATAACAAAGCCTTTCAAGTACTTCTAACCAAGGTAGGAAAATGCACTGTGGTGTGACACGTGTCTTCAGGCACATCAAGTGTGATTCCTTGTGGAAACCATCTGCTCAAGGTCCAGTGGGGAGCTCCTCACAAGATGAGAATTAGCACCTCTCAACTCAGGCCTCTGTCAGCCTGAGTCTCCACAGTGGCAGGAGCACTGACCTGGGGTCTCCTCCTTCCCAGTCGAGACACCAAAGAGCTTTGACCTGTTGACTATTGCAAATAAATTTCTACAACTTCAACTGCTTAACTGAGACTTGTTAGCAAGTGGCAAGCTTGAAACCTGGGCTTTCATGAGGGCTTCCCTATCTAAAGGTTTTGGTTCTCTTTTTCACTCTGCTGTAGTGCCATAGATTGTGAAGGAGAATTGCCGCTGGAAGCTCCTTTCCTGGCAGACACCTGATGCTTTGGCAGTGGCTGAGATGTGATCCCAGCCACCACAGCAGCCACCATCTCTTCTGAAACCCCAAGGATGCCCTCAGCTACCTGGGAGTAGAGACAGGATGGTGTTTTCAAAAAAGCAGCCAGCTCCCCAGCTCACAGTGAAGGAAGATCAGCACCAACTACTTTCTCACTTCTCTTTCTGAGAATAGCGGAGGTTATCTGTTTTTACTATTACTTATTTCCCAGTTCTGTTCTGGGACTCATTGTTCGTGCTTGCTCATGAGAAGTTAGGGGCTCAGAGCCATCTTGGGGTTTTCCCACAGAGCTGCCAAGACTATGCCAGCCCTGCTGAAACCCCCTGGAACCTGGGCACACTTTGTGCACGTGTCCAGCCAGCACCTCTGTGTGGCATCAGCTCGGCAGTGGAGGGGCCTGGTGGGCATGAGAGATGAAGCCACCCGTGCTTGTGACAGTCACTGAGCACTACAGCCTGCAGGGGGGTATAATGTGGTTTGGCAAGCAAATGATGGAAAACACCAGTGTTTTGAAGCGCTTTCAGGGAACCGGAGGGAACAGGCCTGAGTCCTTTTAATTTTAACATCTCAGAAAGACTTTTATAAAAACCTAAAGGCAACGTACACTTCAGGAGAGCAACTTTAGTTTCTTTTCCTCTTCTCTGTGTGTTTCTGTTTTGCATTGCCTTATCATCATACAAATACACAGAGAAAGACAGAGAAAGAAAAGGAAAAGAGGGTTTTAAGCTTTAAAATAAATCCATTTTCTTGAGGATTGTGGTTTAATAAAGGTTATACATCAAATTTTCATAAAAGAACCTGGAAAGGCAAAATAAATTCTCAGAATCTCTTCTAGCCCCATTAAACTATCAATCCATTCAAGTGAGCCAACCATAGTGCCAACATACAAAAGATAAGAGTGCAGTGATAAAAGATGTTTCACCCCACAATGTGGGGAAACTTTTTTACAAGTTAGGCCTAGCTGCTCAGTGGGTTCCTCTTTCAATTTTCTTAAAGTCTTTAAAAAAAATTGCATACACAAAAAACCAACTTTCAAAAGCAGTTTCCTCAGTTCAGCCCTCCCTCTACTCCCACACTATCTCTATAGATGCTTCTTAGATGCACTGTAAACTACATATAAAAGTTACTTGTGTTTGTACTGTGTAGGTTGATAGTTTATAGAGCATTCTGTTCCAGCATGAGGGAAACAGAACCCTCAAGGCTTGTAATTTAGTGTTTCTTTAATATAAAAGAAATATATCCCTTTTTTTTTACCAAGACTAGTAGAAAGAGAAGACACCTAGCAATTCACCAGCTTGAACCTATCCTTTCTTATTAAAGGTTATAAAATCACAACAGGAAATATTTTGAAATGATCACACTAATCACAAGACAGAGTACTTTTTAGTCTGAACATGTGTTTATACTAGTCTCCCATTTTTAGATTGCATCACATGCCAACTCCTTGCTAAATTACCATTTGTATTAATAGTATTAATAGCTGATTTTTTTTTTTCATTTCTTTATACACCTGATGCAAAACAATATTTGGAAAATATGCTAATTTTGGCGTAAGTCCTCAGAAGGAATTAGACATCCAGACATTTTAGGAATCAGTCCTTAGCAGTGGCATTCCTGACTAGTTTCCCTGCACCCTTCTGCAAAAGCAAAAGGAAACGCAAACTTGTCTCCTGCTGCCAAAATCATCAATGAGAATGTAGCAACAGTACTTTGACCAGTATGACAGTGGCCTCCCCACAATGCCATGATATCCAAAGCAACATGACATTCTAGATTAGAGTAAGGAGCCACCTTAATGAACACACCTGCCTGAAAGGATCTGGCACTCCAAGAGCAGATCTAAAGTGCTGGGATGAAGTGGACTGAGGGCAACACTCACAAAGAGCTTCCTCACTCCTGCAGAAAGCCATGTCAATAAGGGGATGAAAATGTTAATGACTTCTTTGTATCTCTTTGTGAAAAAGCCTCCTTGCAATTACAAGAGGTAGATGATTAAGAATCAGGTCCCTTCTGAGGGCTGACTGGATTGAAGAGTTGACAAGACTGTAGGTGTGTTCTTGAGGATGATAAGCAGAACATCTTCAATTCCAGTGCTCTCTCTCACTTGTTCAATCCCTTCTGAAAAGTCACTTTCCTACTCTGATGTGATTTTTTCTTTAAATAAAACTTATACTTTTGCACAACTCAGTTACCTTGCTGCTGATGGCTCAAGGAATATTAGTGTCTTGCTTTGTAAATGCTACAAGAGTTATAAGGAGAATATTTTAAGTGGGTTTTGAAATTGAGCACTTCATTGTACTTTAACTGATGATATCTAAATAATGAGACTTTCTAAATCAATTGTCAAAATTTAAAAAAGTATTTCTTTAGAGGTAGTAGATATTTTTTCTGCATGAATTATAATAAAGTAATAATAGCCCAAGAGAAAAAATCTCCACAAACTGCAGGGTACAACAAGATTCTCTGGTTCTCAAATTCATATTACAGAATAAGTGTATTATTTTGTATACTGGACTTCTGATATCTCGTTCTTATCACAGGTGAAGCAACAGTTCAGCTGAAAACCAGACAAAAGACTTTCCTTAGAAATTGGGTGTTAAAAGAGATTGTGGTTAGACTTGCTCAATCACAAAAAAAAAAAAAAAAAAAAAGACACACAGGAGAGTAGCAAGTACCTAGAGGAGTTAATAGAGAATGTAAATCCGCAGAGAGAGCCCAGTGCACCACCATCCACACCTACTCTGCCTCGGGTTGTAGAAACACAAGTTTCTACATCTGTCTGCCCAGGAGTCTCCATGGCCCCATCTGAGATGCCCCCACCTCACTGCCTCACAATCAGGCATTTTACCATGAGGCACAGAAAACCAGGACACTGAGCAGCAAAAAATCTAGACAGAAACACCTTAATCTCTGGGAAAGCTTCCGTTTTTGACACTTTGTGGAGGGTTTCAAGGAGACCCCTGAAATTTCTGCTCAGTGAGATGCTTGACTCTGTCTTTTCTCAGAAAACCCAGAAGTATCCAAACCAGCAACAAGAGTAGTAGTCACACTTCCTAAATATCACACAATGGGGATGTGAGAGATTTGAAATTATTTCTCTCTTCAGAGTGATGAGATTTAAATCTACACCTCCCATCAAGCAATAGGATTTTCTATTAGTTACTTCATATAAACTATATAAATTATATTGAAATAGGAACTGCATTTTGGATGTCTTCTCTCAAGTACATTCAGCATAGAAAAGCTACCTGGCTCAATTCCACATTTTTGCACCATTCTCCCAGGCAGATATAAGGTACTGTTGGAAGTGAGGGTGAGTTTGGCAGGTGGGTGTGATGCCTTCACTTCAAATCACCTGGCTGAGTGTTCATGTATCTTTCCCACCCCTGACAGGCAGAGCTGAAGTAGGGCTGTTTCTTATTGAACAAAAATTCCTGATTTCCTGCATTGTTTAGATGGATGATCTCATGATGATGAGCTTCAGCTTACAGGGGTATAGGTATCTATTTGCTCTATATCTTGCTAAGATCCTTTACACATTCCCCCTTCCTGGCTGGAATGGGAGAAGAACAGTGTAAAGATCCCGTACTTGAACTGACTACATTTTCCTGCCAAGGGGGGCAAAACCAGGGAAATACCTAGGAAGCCAGGCCAGAGAAAATGACTCCAGTGAGAATGAAAGCTGTGCTCATGGAGCTACCTCAAGGCTCAGGTTGGCCTCAGAGCAGCGACCAACACAATGTTTTTGTAACAGAACGAGGCCCACAGGACGTACACGGAGGAGATTGCACACACCTTCTTGCGCCAGCACGAGGCCTCAGCTATCTCTTGTGACATCCTGTCATTGCTGGCATGACTAACTCCTATCAGTGGGTGTGTGGGTACATCACTGTGAAGGACAAGGTTTGAGGAAAGCAGTAGATGATCAAATAATTTTCAGTGTTGTGTGGTGACGATATGATGCTATCTGTGATGCAGGCTGTCAAAATAAAACTCTGTTGGAAGGATGAATGACTATAAGATTTTCAGTGGTAAGCGCCTAATACCAGCTCTCCCCCCACTCCTAGCAAACTGTTGTCAACTCTTCAACTCTATCTTGCTGTTCTGATTAAAAGCCACCCTAAAGTTTGCTTGGCTTTTATACTCCTAGTTGGTTGGAAGAACCCACAGATCAACTTATTCATAGACTGTAAATGAAGGAAAAAAGTGCATGTAGAGATTCTCTATTAAAGAGTTAAGAGGAAGGGAGGAGAAATAAGGAAGTAGTGGTTGAAACAATCTGCTTTTAAGCAAAGAAAAAAGTTAAGAAATACTTGATAACATTTTAAATGGTGTATAAACAACACAGAAGAGTCCCAAACTAGGTGGCTCTTTTTTTCATGGGGGCGTGGGTGTTCATAACTAGTGGAAACTGCAACAAGAACTTCAGAAATAGAAACACTACACTTTTAGCCAAAAAAACAAGCACAGTTTTCTCACTCACCCAGACCGAAACATGAAGTGAAGGGATTATTTCTAATAAGGAGAAGAGAGGTTGGTTTCCACACCCTTTCAGTGTAGAGCATCACGTTTTTTCTATCTAGTTATTTAATTTGAGACTGAGTGGATCAAAAGTACATAAAACAGAGCAAACACATTAAAACCCTTTGTGGGGTTTGCCACAAAGGACACCGGGACTGTCAGTATCAAAAAGATAATCACAAACTGATTTGCAAAGAACATTAACATACTATGTAATTCTGATCTGAGAATGCTCTACTGGCTTTTAAAAAATTGTACCATATTTAGCTATTTCTCCACTAGAGAAATGCTCTTGTCATTTGCCATGATTGACAGTAGTGATTCAGCAGCAGTACAATCTTTGTAGCCCTAACATATAAAAAAAAAATCAAAGAGTAAGTCACATTGGAGATGTATTCAAAAAAGCACTGTCATTTGCAACTATCTGTATGTAGGGCCTTGCCAAAATCTATGGCATAATTTCACACCAATATGAGTGGTTGTGGAAAAGATTTGGATTAGGGATGGTTTAGGGCTGATTAATTTCATGAGTGAAATAAATGGGAATAAAATAAATATAAAACAAATAGATAAAGTGGGAAACATTTAATCTTGGTGTTTAGAGCTATTTAGGAGTTTAATTGCTGCAATCTTAACTTTCTGCTTCTATGTAATCCCATTTAACACCGTGCATGAAACAATAAGGCAGTGAATAACAGTCTGCAAGATGTTTACCAGCACTACTGTGAGTTTTTTTATCTTCAATGCCTTTGATGGCTCCACATCATGAGACTTAAGGTTTGGCTCAGATCTCAAAAGAGGAAATAAGCCCCCACAAGTCTCTGCAGCACATTTCTCTGGAGGAGGAGGAGATCACTGAGGCATTAATGTCCACGAAGAAAGCTCAGCCCGAAACTGTCTTTCTCTCCGAAGAAAGTAAAAGGGCACAAAGACTCTGGGCTGCAGAAATGGAAGGTGAGGGCCAGGGCTCTGTGGAGCTCGGTGGAGATAATGGAGATAACCTGCCCCGAGGTGCTGGGCCATGCAATTCTGTCTGTGAGTCAGCCAATGAATGCTATTCACAGAAAGAGAGGTGGCTGCTTGGACTTAGGAGTGAAAGACTGGTATTTCAGTACACTTTCTTATCAGACAAATGAAGTCTGTGGGTGAGCATGTAGCCTCATCTGTAGGGGAAGGATATGATATGGGAGAATCCAGATGGGAATATGGGAGTCCTGGGTAACTGTCAGCCAGAACATGTACCAAACACTTCCACTTGTTCACTTCATTGTTAACATAGAAGCAAGAATATAAATAAAACCCAAGGAACTATTAAGCTCAGCTGCTGTCCAGCTTTGTTTGGAAAGGATCTTTGGTCTATATACATGAGTCTGTATTTCTCCTCTTTCCCTCAATAAATGTGAATTGACTGATAAAGGGTGAAGGTCCCGATATTAACTAAGTTTCTGAGAATTGCATAAACTATTTGGCCAAGTGGATGAAAGCCTGGAATTCAAACATTTATAATTCCACCTAATGTTTTTCAGGTCCTTTCCCTGATCAGTGAAACTGCATACAGTTTTCTGTGTGTAATGGCCATAATAACTCAGGAGAAGTTTGTAGAGGTGTGCAATGGCATTAAGGACAATATTCTTTATATATTAGTCCATTTTAAATCACAGCAAGAAAATAGACTCGTGTTTTGTACTGTCCCCAGAGGCACTGGATCCACACATGTTGGTGTTATCTCCCCTTACAGGGCAGTGTCAGCATCTCATCCTAGCTGTTCAAAATGCCTTTCACCCATCCCTTTTTTCAGTCTGAGGTCAAAGCAATGAAAGTGTAGCTTAGAATAGAAGACAAAGTATTCCTTGTGGATATAAATACAAGTCTGCAAATTCTACACCAAATCCTGTCTGACCCAATATGTGACAGACTCAATTTATGAATGGACCATACATTTATCTTCCATTGAAGGAACTGAAAGCATTTAGCATTGAGTTCTCTTGGCCCCATAGCTGGACACCAAAATATCTCTCATATATATCTTTAATATATAAGCATGGCTTTATTTCTAACACCTGGCACACTTTGAATTTCTGGCCAGTTCTTTGTGAACAAACCCCTACCTATTTTCTTCAGATTTACTAGAACGGTTTAAACTGATGATATACAGAAGGTGTGAACTTTTTTACTTTGCTGTGGCAGGTGGGGGCAAGGGAGCATTTACAGCTCCTGTAGCACGTCAGTGTGAGCAACAAAATTGTTGGCAATGGCAAGCTGCAACACTGAGGTTTTTATTTCAAACCTGAGGAAGTCGAATCACCACATGTGCTTTAGAAGATGGCAAAGATTTTCAGTTTTGGGCCCCTTACTGCAAGAAAGACATTGTGGTGCTGGAGAGTGTTCAGGGAAGGACAATGCAGTCTGGAGCACAAGTTTTACTAGGAACAGCTGAGGGTGCTGGAGGTGTTGAGTCTGAAGAAAAGGGGTTGTACAGACCTTGCTGCTCAGTACAACCACCTGAAAGGAGGCTGGAGCCAGGTGGGGGGTGGTCTCTTCTCCCAAGTAACAACTGATAGGAAAAAAGGAAATGGCCTCAAGTTGCACCAAGAGAGGTTTAGATTCCTTAATAGAAAAATTCCCTCACTGAAAGAGTTGTCAGGCATTGGAAGACACTGCCCAGGGAAATGGTAGAGTCACCATTCCTGGAAGTATTTAAAAGATGTATAGATGTGGCACTTGGGGGCATGGGTTAGTGGCAGACTCGGCAGTGCTGGGTTAAGGGTCGGACTCGATGAACTTGAGGTCTTTTCCAACCTAAATAATTCTGTTTCTGACCACCTATTTTTCCTTCTACACTTATGACTACAGTAGTTCCAAAGACAAGTTAGAGCAGTCAGAAAAATAGGTTTGTACATGGATGGGTCACAAACTTTTTGACTAACTATGTATTTCTAAGGACCCCAACAGCTCTGCTCAGTGCAGTGAGGATTTAAATACTGTGTAACTGAGATCAGCAGCTTTGCAGAGATGTGATTGAGGGGAATGGAAGGTGCCCCTTATGAAAATGTCTTGTCTTTTCCTTCCATGTTGAAATGCCCACCATGCCCATTTATCTCAGGAAGGTTTCTGTTCTAGAAGCCTGAATAAATAAACAGCTGAAGATCTTGGGAACCAGAATTTCATCAGCAGGTTCCCCTGGTTCCTTTTCAGTTGAATGATCCTACTAGTGAAATGGTGGACGTCAACAAGCTGAAGACAGGAAATCAGCCCAGCTGCCAAGAAACTCCACAGGTCACAGGCTGAAAAAAGGACATGTTTAAACTTGCCCTTTTCCACTTGATCTCTGTTGGAACCGATGCCTTCCCAGCAATTTTCCAAAGGCAGAATACCACATCAGAAAACTTTTTCTCCTGGTTGTTCAATGAATGACACTATGCCCCACATACAATGCACTATTCAAACTCTTGTACTAAAAACTAAATAAACAACTGATTTTTGGGCATTTTTATGGCAACCAGTGTTGTAGCATCAAAGTGCTTCAGAAAGACATACAAATTTCTTATTTGCAGCCTTTCTCTAACATGAAGGTTATTTAACCCCATATTACAAAGAGGAAAGTGAAGAATGGAGGCCCTGAGTTGCCTAGAACCCAATTTCTAAGAGCATTTGGCACTAAATAAAATGTTAGCATTTCAAAGCCACCATACCTGGATTTGTGAGTACTCAATAATCTGCAAGTTAGATCCAGATATTTTTTAATAAGCATTTGAAAATTAGGGACTCAGAGTTGGTGCCTGTTTCTGAAAGCTTAACTCCTTGAAGCCAGATCTGAATTTTAAGCTCTGTAAGGTTAGTACCACATGGGTGGAAGGATGAAGGCACCAGTGAAATCTTAGGTGTCTCAGAATGGGATCTGAAATAGTCAGCAAAATGAGGAGGAACAGTGTGAAGTCAGCACTCTTCACACGCAACACACATAGGGCATCCAGTGCAGACAAAGAAAGGATGAGCCTTAAAAACATGAAAAATTGGGGGAAAAAATAGTAAGTCTCGCAGAATATACTCAGTCTCACAGGGAAACTACAGGGAAACTACAGGGAGCCTTGAACCACTTTGCCGAAGTACCTTTTGTTAAAATTCCCTGTTGCCTTTTCTTTCTGGAGATTAAATATAATTTGCTACATTTTTTTAAGATGGTTGATATAAGAAAAATGCTTCCCTTCCCTGTCTGAATGATAAAGCAGTGGTTAATTTCAGGAAATAGGTGCCTTAAGCTGCCTCCCAAGTCTGACCATGAGACTGATTATCTGAGCTGGAGATTGCTTTAGCCACAAAGCTTCTGGTTACTGCCCATCTTTCACATCAGAGATGCGCACTAAAAAATTATCAGTAAAACAGCACAGAGAAAGACAAAAACGCCATGAAGGAGGGCAAGAGATTCTCTAGTCTAGTGACAAAGCCAGCCATCAAGTAAGTGGACAGGGCCTGGAATCCATTCTTTATTTTGGCCTTTGGAGTTATCCAGTGATCACAGTGATTACTGTGAAAGGGTGTCTCTGAAGACAAGACTAGAGATAAGGTCTTTAGCCTTCTAGATGAATGGTATTTCAGACTTCTCATCTCTTTTGTCCTCTTTTGCTTGCTCTTCCAGCTTCTACGGGCTGTGTGCAATTCAGCCCAGACCACAGTCCTAGCATACTACCTAGCAAGCAAGGAAGGAGGTGGATGAGCCTTTAAATACTTTCCAGAGAGTTGCATGTGCACTCTCTTTCTCCTAGGAGCATGCCCTAGAGGAGAAGTTACACTATTTCCTACTCTTTGACCTTTTGAAAAGCAAGTACTTGTATTTGTAAAGATGAAACATAGTTTCACTGATGTGCTTTAAGCATTCTCCGTGGTGGCACGGACCAGCTCTCTCAGTCCTGTCAAAATCCATTTGTTGTATAATTGCTAATGGATATCTTTTCTATATTTGTCTCTAAGTATCTTAAGCACTGCTATCTTGTGTTATAAGAAGCAACTACTAAGGTATAATTCCCCAGTAGTCAGAGGCTGCATCAGATTTTTCCCTGTTTGGAGTTGAAGCTCTGAAGTTCCATCTTAGCTCCATTTCAGGCATTCCACATGCATCCTTTTCTTAAGAAGGTGACCTCTTCTCAGGATCACAAAAGCTTTTCTCAGCATCTATTTTCAGGTAGAATCAGTGGCAGAATCATATTTCCCAGAACATCACCCAGCCACTAAAATCACAAGGCTGCTTTGTTTTTCCTGTAGTTCTACATCTCAGCCAGCATGAGTCCTGCAGCAGCAAGTAAATAAGAGCTGAACAATGAGGCAGGAAATGGTCTCCCACTAAACAGGTTGTTCACTGATTTTTTGTGCTGAAGTATTATTCTGTAATATTTACCCTTAGGACTCTGAGGAATGTTCCACCTGCACAAGGGAAATTTTACTACATGTAAAGTTTGTCAATATTAGTAAATTTAACAGTCAGAAAAATTCTCAGACCTTGAAATTCAATTGCTTGAGCTATTGCAGTTCTGGTAGCATTGTCTCACACCAACTAATGCTCCCTCAAACACCTTTGAGCCACAATCAATTTCTTGTATAGTTCAGGAATTATGACAGACAAAAGACCATTCCAAAAAAGAAGTTTGGATGCAGCCATCACATTACAGAGGCTGAAGACAGTTATTAGAGGTGTGTCAAATACACTGAAGATCAGGATATGACTGGTCACAGCAAATGAAGTGGAAATTTACTGCTAGGTAAAAACATCTTATGTGTAGCCCCACTAGAGGGTGCAGACAGACCTGTGCTGCCTCCAAGATTTACTGATATGTTTCTGAGACCTGGATATTTCAGGGGTTTCTCCAGAGTATGTGAGGGAAAGAGCTGAAAGAATCACATGTTGCTGTCCTCTACAAATCCACTTTCAGCAGCAGCAGCATGTAACCCAAAGTCTGTCCTCCTCCTGTTAACTGCTGTCCACATACCACTCTGTCCTCATCCACCTCAAGTTTGTACTACCAGTTTTTCTTTTTTTTTGCTCTCATCGTCACCATTTCAGTGCTTACTTATCCACAGTTTTCTACTCTATCTCTCACCACTGCCTGTGTTCCAGGGGGATTTCCCTTTGATCCCTGCACTGCTTGGCTGTCCCAAGGTGAAGCAACAAAAATACAAAAGAGGCTTATTCTCACAGCTTTCAATTGCTGAACCACTGTAGCCCTGAAGAGGGGTCTACTCAACATATCCAGGATTCAGGGAGAACAGGATTTCAATTGGGCATGATTTAGTGAGTCTCAAAGACCAATCATGTTTTTTAGAAGTTGGGAGGGCAGGGAAGAAAGAAAAAGTCTTTACAAGATCATTTCTGCCTTTGTGCTTACTCACCTACTCAAAGTTTGTGTTCCTGAAAATTCCCTTATTGCCTCAGCAATTGCCTCATACAGCTAAACTCTGCATGTAACATCCTGCCAAAGAAAATGCAAAACTTTTCATCTTAAATGTTGACCAGACTTACAGGCAGCTCCCTAAGGAATTTGTCTCGCCGTCTCACCGCTGATGTTTCCGTGCTGCAGCAGATCCGATTTCCTCTATGAGTAAGATCTGCAGAAAGGAACAAGAAAGAAATCCTTTAAGAATAAAAAAAAATAAATAAAAAAAAGGAACATATCTAAATATAACTACAAACAGTGACAAGCACTGATAGCATTTTTTTTCGCAGCCTTAAATATATGGTTCACTAGCTGCAAAACATACTTGTGCAGGACTACTAAAGCTTCAGAATATAGACATCTGAAGAGAAGATAAAAGAGCACATACTTCTTTTTGGTTTGCTATTTTCCCTTCTCATTTTTGCAGATGTGAATCAGGTGCAGTGTATCTCACAGTAAGTAGCCCTAGCTGATTCTTCATGACCACAGCAAGGTGTAATTTCTGTTCTTATTTCAAGACTTAGGCAGCAGTTGAGAGAGTGAGGATTTTCAATTCACCAGCTGCTGAGCCTGAATTCCTCATGCAGTAGTGTGAAAATGTGACAAAAATGTGCAGCTCTTGATGACCAAACTTACAGAACCCTGGCCCCAGCCTGAACAACTCTTGGACCCTAATCAGAATGTGAGCAAAAAGGCAGAATCTCTCTGATAGGATATCAATGAGAGCTAAAACCCAATATTTCAATGTTGACCTGTTGTATGAAGCATACACAGATTTCTCTCTCTCTTTCTCTGTTTGAGTATTTAGCTTTAGTTAAATATTCATCAACACTGAAAAATTAGATTACCAGTGGAAAATTTCTGTAAGGACAGAAGGCATCCAATCAAAAATATATGAAAAGAGACTGGATCAAACTGACATTACCAGATTCAAAGATGTAGAAAATTAATCCTGTGTGATATGTCGGATTGATTAGCACCTAAATTTAGACAAAAACTGGATTATATTACCCACTTTAAACCTATTTTAAATAACAGCCTCAACTCTCAGGTTGAGTCCCTCTCAGGTTTCCTGTGTATAAATAGTAAGCTCAAGAGGAACACCAGCTTGACTTTCCCATTTGAGAGCTGGCAGTAAGAATAATCAAGACAAAACAACAATCCCACAAGCAATTAATTATAAATAGAGCTAATTTCATCCAGGAATTATGGAGGCAGTAGTCGAGGTCCAAACTGTAATGTCATTTCTGTAATGTCATTTTTCTGAGGAGAGCTACATTTTCAAGCTCCATTTGCGTGCTGTGAAGAGCATGGGAACAGTGTCAATAAATATGCCTCATAAGAAAACTTCCCTTCTGTCCAACTGAAAGCTTTGCTAACATTAGCTGTCAGCAGTGAAGCCCCCTGAACTTCTGTTTCAAAACAACTTTTTATCTGGAAACTATGCAAATGCAAAGTAAAGTTTTTAAGTGGCAATGTATGTGCAAAACACCAGCAACATATTTTATTCTCACGGTGACACAGCCTTGGTGTGTCTTTATTTTTGAGCAGGACAGAGGAGTCTGCCACAAAACAACTTGTTGTGGCTGAGTTGTGTCTGGGTTTCTCCCCTCTGGCCACTTGACCAGAACGCAGCAGTTACTGTGGCAGACCAAAATTACCATACAAGGAATGACCTTTCTAGTATTTGTTTGTTTTCAGTGCTGTTACACATAACCGCTACACCTAACGTATGCCACCCTCAGACAGAGGTGTGCATCCTTTTCCCACATCAAAGATATTGATGCTGAAAGAGAGCAGACATTTCAAATCACCTGAGCTGGCCTTTTCTGCACTTACAGCCACCACTGAAAGGAAAATTATCTGCACAGGCAGATGCATCCGAGTTGAACCCAAACCCACACTGCAGGACAGAAGGTGAATACACACTTTCAATAAACGTACCTGAAAGGATGCTAAAAACTGGAGGCAGAAGCAGTGAATAAGATGCTGGTTGGTGACAGGGGATGCCTGGGTTCAGTTTGGTCTTCCCACACAGAGCTGCTGAGCACTTTCCCTTGAGCCGTGCCTAAGCAGTAACTGGGAAATGTGGCTGCAGGACGGTAGGCACACTTCAGCCAGCTTTTCTCCAGCAAACTATGGCACAGACTGCAAGTATTTACCAACTAAGGTCAGACAGACCAGTAAGGAACAGCAAATTGCTTAGCACTGATGTTCAAACTGAGAAGACTAAGGCTGATGCAAATGCTTCTACCCAAGCCATACCCTCTTCCCCAGCAGAATGGTGACATGCTCTCTGGTTGTGTCTGAACTGACACAGATGTTTGCAAGGGAAGACTGGGATTCTCAATCAGGTTGCCTGCACTGGGGAGCTGCAAAAACCAGGGCACAAGTCTGGCACCAGCTGGGATTCTTCTGAATTCCCCATCTGTAGATGCAGCGACAAAACTTCAAGTGGCTCATTGAGTCTGTCGAGGGTGAAATTCATTACAGAGCTCCAATTGCTACTGTAACAGCAATCTCACAAGTAAGGTGGAAGTGATTTAGGAATGAAGTCCCAACGTGGACAGAAATTATGTGTCTGAATCAAACCGATGCTGTTAAAAGTCCTAACTAGATTCTCCCGACCACTATCCAGAAAGTGTTTATACCAGACATTCAAGGAGTCATTTTCCAAACATTAAAACCGATTACAAGAGAAGACTTAAAACCCACAAATGCCAAAAACTCCCCGAGTCTTAAAAAACTCACAAGTGCTACACCAGAGTATGATTTCATTCAGGGATTGGCACGGCACATCCAATTTCCCTTTCTGTATTGTGACACAATGAAGGCACATTATTACAATAACTACCCCACAGAAGGCTATTTTATGCTTTTTTCTGAACTATTAAACAAAACTAAGAGTTTTTCACACAAATAGTCTCTCTCCCTTTCTATTAAGAGGCAAAAAATGCCGTATGCAAAAGTGCACTGTGTTACAATACTTCCTTCTGGTGCCCGTCTGTCTGAGTTCAGCTTTTATGCATCAAAAGACCCTGATGAAATCGTATCATTTTATGATATTGCTCCACAGTCACTTCTGTGTGTATGTTGGGCTGTTGCAAACCTCCGGAGCAGTCTCAGGATGAGTACAGTACATGACTCTGCAATAGCTAAAGATAGATATCAGGTCCAGATTTACAACTAAAACTGGTCCAAAATTATCTGGGTTTGATTTTTTTCCTGTTCCCCAACATGTAGAAGCTCATTCTTCCTCTTAAAAACAGAGTTTAAGACATACTGGGATTTTTACTACTCTTTTCACTAAAGCAAGCTGTGCACCTGAGAACTCCTCATTTCGTTAGTGGTTTTTGCAGAGTGAACTCCTTAAAACTGGCAATGAGTTTTCTTTCTCTTTTACTGCAGTATTTGCTGTAATAATTCTGACTTCTAAATATGTGAAACATAATTTTTTAATTATCTTTGCTCTATTATTAAGCCATACAGTTCCTCCTTTATTTCTACAGCTCAGAGTCATCTGGCACAAAGAGACACATGTACTTCTTGGACTGCAATGAACTTTGTTCTCACTTCAGATGTAAAAAATAGAAGGGAGAAAAACTCAGTCTTGACTGAGTCTGGCTCCTCTGAAAAACTATTATGAATAAACAATGAAGAAGTGAAAAGCTGTACTCCTTACCTGGTCTGAGAGGTACAGTGCACCTTGAAAGCCTCTTAAATGACACAGAAGAAATAGAAATAGTTGAAAGTTTTCACTCATCCAACCAGAGCGCTCAGGAAATGACTATTTTGAAATGGTTAACTCCTTCCTCACTTTGAAATCTTTCAAATACAGTTCCACTGCAGTTTGGTAATGAATGCTTTGCCCTACATGATTTCTGTTTCACACTCAGAATATGCAGGTGGCCAGAGGAGAAGACTCTGATCACCTCCACAGAAGAGGAAAAATTGCAGCTCCTTCTGCATAGCTGTGACCAAGTACATTTTACTGTTGAGTGATGCTTATGTAATGAAGTGTAGAAACAACTTAGAGTAATTGCTTGACCTTCCAACTCTCATTTCTAAAAAAGGCTTAGAGCAATTGCTGGAGCACTCTTCTCAACATGATTTCAGTGTTGTGGTGCCCAGGAGAGCAAGGTAGAAAAAACTAGGCTATTTGAAGGAGTGGCATTCATTGCAGCCTGGGCAAGCATTTGATGTTCATATAGTGTATGATACTTTTATACAGAGAGGGTCTCCAGCTGAAAGTCAGGCATCCTGGAGTATCAGGAGTTAGTCTGCTGCACATAAAAACCCTCTGTGCCTAAAAACCTGTTTCACTTGCCTAAATGTATCTGTTTGACTGCAAGGCATTTCTGAGACTGAGTTTATAAACACCCACTAGCCTGAAAGCTATTAAAGGCCAGCTGCTCACCAGAGCACAGGCTACTCCTGGGGAGTGGACACCTCCACACAGAACCCAAGGTGGCACCTGGGCTTCTGAGCCTGTGGAGAGACCCCGTGTTGGACTTTTCTGAGACAGGGATGGGGTTGTGTTACCTAGTTCTGTGCATTTGTATTGCAGATATCTACACCAGAGCTCGTCATTCAAGGCACTCTTGAATACAGGCAGTGGAAAGAAACACACCTTTGCAAGATTCTTTATCTGGGAATTTTAACATCCAAATAAGAGTTCCTTCTGTTATGTAGATATAGATGCTCACGTGATTTTTTTATGCAATTAAGATTTTATAAAAACTACCAAAAATCCTTATTATCTGCAAGTTAAGTTTTACCTTTGACTTCCTAGGGATTATTTCCAGTAACAAAGACTCAAGGGGCATGCTCCCATAAGACACTGATAAGGCTGGTCTGCATGTGAAGTTTATCCTTTTACAGTCTGGCACAAAAATACCGAAGATACTCAAGATCCTTGGTCTGAGCAGGTGCTTGGATGCTGTCTTGGAATGGAAGCCAAAACATTTGTGTGACTCCTCAAGCTATGGCCATTGATGATACAGCTTCATATGCAGAAACACCAGGGCATGTTAACTTGAACATAGTTGCAGGACAGAGACTCAAGTTCTTGCTTGAACTTGTCTCACTTCCACATAAAACAAATTGAAACTCAACTGTCAGTCCCCTCACCATGAGCCCACAGGTAAACAGGAAGGAGTTTCAGTCTCAGCCTAAAAGAGTGCAAAATATATTGAATCAGATCGCCTAAAAACTCCTCCTAAAAATGAGATTTGGTTTGCTTCTTTGGTTGTTCTTTTTTTTAACAACAATCTTCTTTTAGTTCAAATACAGGAGGCTAGAAATAGAGCTTTTTATTTTCCACTTTTTGATCCTTAAGGCTACCAATAATGAAAATTTTGCAAATTTTAATTCATTATCATTTTTAAAGAAGCTTTCCTCTCTAAAACTGGGGAAAGAAACTTTCAGAATGAAAAGACACAGCATGTACTTTTGGCAAAAAACCATTAAATTCTACAGTCCTGGAGTATTATAATGAGTATATGCAATAATTAATGCTGCAGTAAAATACTGTGTGGTATATCATATTATAATGAAAAGAAAATTATCTAAAAATTAAATAATAATAAAAATAATTAC
>VZTZ01038856.1:0-52259 GCA_013400955.1 Drymodes brunneopygia
TTCCTTCCAACTCAGTTTATTCTATTATTAGAAAAATTATTAATCAACATCAAATTAACATTAAATTAATAAACATTAAATTAATAAACATCAAATATTAGTAAAAAAACCCAAACCAAACCGAAATGTTGAGCTATATGAAAATTATGACTGGAAACCTTCTCTTTAGAACAATGTCCTGTCACGGTTGACAGGAGGTGATGAGAGAGCTTGCTGCATGGGGTTAAATGGAAAGGGCAAGAGGCAGGTGAGGTAGGATTTTGTACCTGTCTCTTTCAGACTGAGACTGCAGGCTAAACCTGCTGTCTGTGTACAAAGGGCCATGCTGATACATCTCAAGAAACACACCAAAAGGGCCTGTGAGTCCCTAAGGTAGCAGCATAGTACCATTAGGAAGGAAGAAGCCATTTTCCTTTTCTGTAGGTCCTTACAATTTCTTTTTGTTCACACACTGGCAGTGCCTTCATTCTTGTTCCTGATGAAAGACAAATGAGATGGAGGGGAGGTGTACCGGGAGGTAACTCGTCCTTGTTCAGATATGAAGCCAGTAGCATTTGTTTTTGATGGTGTCTTTGCTTATACACACCACAGAAGGAACAATTCTCATTGCCTGCTCTCTGAGGAAGCACTGTATCAGTTCTCAAAAATTTGGTTGCTCAATGCAGAAAATTTATAGTTAGAGAAACATCTTTTGAGTGGTGTCAGGTGAGAGGTGAAGCCAGAATACTGATGTGTGGCTACCTCATACTTCTTTATTATGTGCGTTCTTCAGAGATAGTGTTGCAGAAGCTTTTGAATTATTTCAGCTTCTGTGGTTTTATTTCTTGACAGAAGCTTCCAAGTTAATTTCTTTTAAGGCAAGATTTCCACCAGCTTTTACCTAACTTCAAATGTCAGGTCATTCAAAGACTGAAAGACCAAGTTTGTTGTGGTTGAAATCAAAGTAGAAATGCATTGAATAATTATAATAGAAATCAAGGGCCCATGAAATCCAGGGAAAAATGGCCATTTGCACACATGCAGGTCCTGGATTTCTATTCTGTTTGCTGAGTCTTGAGACGCTGGTGGTGTTTACTGGACCAGTAAAAGCATAAATTCATACAGCAGTAAAGTCCCCCTCTCCATTTCATGATATTATGCTGTTCTCAAGCTAAGAGCACTGGCTGGCCTTTTGCAGAAGCGTCTGGTTCATTTTGTGATGAATCATCCATCAGCTCAGTGCATCATCATCAGGGTTCTTCTTGCTGTTTCTCCATTTCCATTTTTATTAAATGACACATCTTACCTGCTTCATGTGTTTGTCTCTCACACTGTGGAGCTGCAACTCCAGATATGGAAATCATAGGAATGCTTATTTATTTAATTTGCAGGTGGATTCTGCTATGATTCTCTTCTATGAGGGTTTTTTATTCAAAGGATTCTCAAAAGCCAGTCATGTTTTCTTCTTTTTTTTTTCCTCCTTTGTATTCCACACTTCAAAGCAGTTACCAAGCTTTTTGACTTCCTGCCCTCAAATAAATGTTTTTACCAGAACTTAATTATTTTATTAGAAAATGGGAAGTACTTTCTTAAGCACTTTTTCCTCTGTTGGGAACATAATAGTTCAGCTGCTGTTTTGCCACTTTGAAATACAAATTAACAATCAGTACACATGTTTACATCCACCTTCCCTGCCTCCCAGTGCACTGAGATTGCTGTAATTACAATGCCTGCACCATATCTTTGGTGGATGTATCAGGGGCAGGTTATTAAATAAATCCTGTGAAGTGGATTGCTCTGTTCTCAGGACCTCCTGCCCCAACATCTGTTATTGAGACCACTCAGGGATCTTCTGTTACTGTACCCTCATTTTCTTCTTTGCCGAATTGTTTCTTGGAAAATGATGCAGTTGTAGCAAGCAGAATGCAGTCTTCCTGTTGGATAGGGAAAAGTCTGGTCCGACAAGGAATAGAACAAAAGGGCATGGGGCACAGTAAAGGGAACTTTTTCCAGTTGTAAAACACAAGTGTCTGTTCAGACAGCTACCCTCATCATTCCCTGAGAATGATGTAGGAGGCCATGCTGCTGTCACAGCCCTCTCATCTGCTCCTTTTTGTTAAGGTCTGACTTTTAGAAGATTCTCTCACTGACCTAGTGGTGGCCATGCTGGTACAGTCTGAACTTAGACCCTGCTTTGGTTTCTCCCCTGTGGATAAGAAAATCAGGAAAAGCAGGACCTTCAGGTGGGAGTCGAGGGTTGCACCAGAGCAGGATTTTTGTTGTACCTTAGCTTAGTGCACTTTATCTCCATGCTTGCCTGAGCGCATAGGATCTCAGTATGTGTGAGCACAGCTTAGGTCTCAGCATGACTAAGCTTTCGTTTGGTGGTGGTACTTGGAATGGGAGCCACCACTCAGCACAGCATCAGAATTTGTGTGCTGCAGAACTGAGTGCCTCTAATTACACAGCACCCCAGGCTCAGTCTGTCTGAAGTCCTCTTTCTTTAATTTACATTAGCCACATTGGGCACCGTTGTTCGCATACATATTGGCTTTCAAGGCCAGCAGAAAGCATTAAGTTACTTAGGTGGTCTCTGAAGTGCCCCTGCAGAATTTCTTCCAGGCTGATTTGTGCCTTTCTTTTCATTTTCCAGAAAAATCGCTATGAGATTTATGTTGGCCTGCTGAAAGAAGGGGTGAAGGAGCTGCTGAGTGGAGGAGAGAACGATGCGCCGGGACTGAAGAAATCCCACTCAAGTCCTTCTTTGAATCAGGAGTCTCCAGTTAGTGCCAAGGTGAAACGCAATGTCTCGGAGAGGAAGGACTACAGGCCAGAAACACCCAGCATTAAGCAGAAGGTCACTTAGGGTGGAAATGAGAACTAGGGGAACAGCCATGCAGCAAAGTACCGGTGGTCAAAATTCTTTCATTTAATAACCTGTCATTCACAAAAAATAAGTGCATCTGCCTGAATGGGGTGTTAGTGACATTTTCTATTGTATATTTTGCTGTTTCTGTGCAGATTGTGGGAGATGTCTTTGCTCCTGCTTTGCTTTGCCTTGTTAATTTATCATTTAGCAATTGAAGCATCGGGACTTTTTTGTGTTGTTCTGTTTCTAAAGGAGCTGGGGGAGGGGTAGAGCGCTGTGACGTTTATTCTGTCTCTTCCCCATTTATCTCCTCCCATCGGCATGTGGCTTTCATCTCTCAAGTCACTTGTCACTTTCTTTACGTGGTGGGTGGGAAAAATAACTGGACAAGTGCTGCAGTGCTGTGAATGTGAGCTGTAGCTGTGAGAAAAGCTGTGCAAACATGCAGCTGCAGAAGGCTGACTAGAGGCTGGGGTTCTGGGAACACTAGTTTCCTGACAATGTGGGGCATGTTGGTACTGGTACTTAGCAGCAGGTGGTACAGTAAATAGTCACTGTTGCTTATTGTTACTGCATTGACCCTGGACACATGAGTGCAAAGGAATGAAGCCTGGAAACCTCTGGCAATGCTGGGATGATGGCATGCCATTGAATAATTTGTTTCCTTCCTTCCAAGCAGAGAGCCTTCTCCTGAGTTTGCAGGCTGGAAGGCATCCAAATCCATGCTGTCTCTGCAGTCAGGAAGATTAGGGATTACGCAGTTGGAATGGCTATCTGGGCTTCACATTTATTTGCAGAGAACGCTGCTGTAGATGTCAGCCATTAGCATTATATATTAATTATATATATTAAAGACAAAGGGCCTCTGTGTAGTTTTTAACTATACGCTCTCACTTAGCTGCTATATAGAGCCTTATGATATATTGTGTCCTGTTGCTTCCCCTTCCAGGGGTTTCCTTGTTGGTGTGCACAGAGAGCCGCTTTCAATTCCTCTCATAGTGACAAAGCACTTTGCCTCTTTTCTTCAGAAAGGGATTCTCCTCAGTTCTCCATTCTCCTTCTTTAGCTCACATATAGGTGGAAGAGGCTGGTGCCTCCTCACAGTTCCTGCATACCCTGTGCCAGGCTTTCCAAGGGGAGCACAGGACAGGGAGAGACCACCATGGGTAGATCTTTCTGTACCAGAAAGCCCCCTGTTTGTGCCATAGACCCTTGGGGTGGCCAGCAGTTTTCAGGTACAGAGAGCAGAAAGATGACATAGAAATAATCTTCCTGCTTCCCAGCCCCTCTTGTCTGGGCAATGTCATGGCTCTTCAGAGAGCGCTGGCTCTCCTGTTGCCTAACCTGTTACCTGAGTTTTAATCTCAGTTTTTATATTGGCCCACAGGGTGAGCTTGGACAGGTCTCTCCCATTTTGTGTTGCCCTTTCCCTATATGAAGTAGTACAACCAAACTGGCCTTTCCCACAGAGCACCATGGGAGATAATGTTGAGGGCCAGTTGAAAATTGCTTCTTGCTGTTCATTCTGTTGTGCCTGGCGCAGGGCAGCCTTCTTGATGAATGCAATTCTTAATGCATATAGAAACGTCAAGATCAATGCAAGGACTGTTTAGAAATGCACTGGTGTTTGCAGCCCAAGTAGTCAAAGGGCCACACATTGAAAAAATTGCCACCTGAGTGGATGTGTATTCTGTCAGGCTTCCCAAAGGTCCGAGTCAATTCATCTAGCTTATTGATCTGCCAGTCCAGTGGGCAGAACTGGGAGTGATCAAAGAGAAAAAGCCCTTAACAGGCATCACATGACTAGCCTCCCCCACTGAGTACCACCCTGCAACAGCTTTCCTGGTGTTGTGCTGACTGATGGCTGTAGCAATGATGTTGCACTCTCAGATGTGAGGTTTTGGAGCAAATTGATCCTTGCATCTGCAGCCTGGCAGCAAAACCAGATGAGACTGTTCTCACAAGTGATGTTGGGATGCGCATCCATCTGGCATCTGCCACTGAGAGTGGCTGCTCTGTGCTAAAAGTCAGGAGGTTGGCTCCTAACCTTGGCAACATTGCTTAAAGCTGCAGAGTCCTGAATAGAAATTGCCGGTGCTTCCCAAGTGCTGGGGCTTAGAAGTTGTGCATTCTTACTAAGGTGGAGTTAACATTTAGTTCCCTCCTTGAAAAAGAGAGATGTCTTCTGCTGCTGGAGCCAAAGTGATGCAGTGCAGCTTGTTGCATGGGGAGACTCAGTGTAGAGAGATGCAAGATATTGCTCATTGGGTGGGATTGTTTGGAGTAATTAAGAGTGGTAGATCAACAGCTCATGGAGGGGAAACAAAGATAGATCCTGCATCTGTTTGTCATGCTTTGGAGGCTGAAAAC
Organism: Drymodes brunneopygia; assembly: GCA_013400955.1. Taxonomy (NCBI): domain Eukaryota; kingdom Metazoa; phylum Chordata; class Aves; order Passeriformes; family Petroicidae; genus Drymodes; species Drymodes brunneopygia. Next base: position 5,219 of record VZTZ01038856.1, read on the forward strand.
AAACAAGTAGAACAGAGAGAAGAAATTAGCTGGGGAATGCTGAATGCACATTTGAGAAGAAAACTTGACCTCTCTGTTATGATAAAGGAGTGGTATTCTCCAATTTAGTATTCCCACTGAGAATCTCCGAACTACATGGTCCTTGCTTGCTCCCTCCTTCCCCTCCCCATCCTTGCAATGGGCTGGAGAAGAGAATTGGAGGGATAAAAGGCAAAGATCACAGGTTGAGATAACAACAGTTTACTGAAAACAGCAATGAGATAAGAAAATGAACAATAACAACAACAGTATTAATAGCAGAGTGTTCAAGAATGCTCACCACACACACCCCAACAACCGCTCGCTTCCCAGTACCCTGACCCAGAAGGGACATCTTCCCCTATTCCTGGAAAATGATGTGAGGTGGTATAGAATAACCTTCAGGTCTAAGCCATGCCCCTGCCTGGCTACTGCAAAAATTAACCCCATCCTGGCCAGAACCAGTACATTGTTTTATATAACAATAGGATACATGCAGCAGGAACAAAACCCAAAAAAGGTACAGATCTGTAAATGTGGCCCTGCTTGGCTGTCAGGGTTGGGTTGACTAGATGATCTGTTTGAAGGCTTGCTAGAACATGCTTGGCAAACCTCTTGTGTTTATGGAGTGCAGTGCTTCAAAAGGCAAAGAGGTGACACTTAACTTTCTTCTTCCCTGCCTTTTCATGTATTTTGGTTGCTGAAAATTCCAGTTAAATTGCTGAGCTCAAAAAGAAATTACTCCTGTTAAATGCATTTTCCATCTTTGACACAGAAACTGGTTAGTTCTTCTTCAGAGTCATTGCAGAAAAGATGACTTGAACCAATAGGAAAAATCAAAAAGTAAACTGCAAAAAAGATATTTTTTTCATTATTTATTATCTATTTCCATGTATACTTGTAAGCGGATTAGGGTATTTTTTTTTTTAGGTCTCATCTGGGCATATCAAATGCAGTTTTTCATTGCATTTTTTAGTCATTAAATGTTTGTTGAGCTTAGAGCAGTCTTGCTGAGTCTGCTGAGGCATGCGGATTAGTTTACCCAGAATTTATAGTTTCTGCTCCAGTTTTAATTAATACCATTTTCCTCTGTTATTTTACAGTTTATAAGTATCCCAGGCACCCGTGTAGAAACGCACGCTTTGGAGACCAAGAAAAAATGTGACCCTGTTGTGAAAGTCTAAGACTCCTGCCCTCCCTTGGGAATAGGTTCATCTACCAATCAGTATTGTAACTTGGTTTTTTTTTCCTCCTGATGATATATAAAGGGTGGGGCAGGTTCTCAGGAGGTTCAAGTGGTGCATCTCCTTGAGTAGCACCATTGAGAGTCTAGCCAAGTAGCTTTTCATGGTACCCTGCACCCTGCCCTTTGTTGAAATGTTTACCTTTAGGGGAGAGATCAGTGCTTGACTGCAGCGACTCAGGAGCTCTGGTTGCAGTATGTAAGGATATTCTGCTGGTTTCCAGCCCTCCTCTGGAACTTGAGCTGCAAATCACTGGAACAGGCTGCAGCTTCCTTGGTGTGCTCAGTGCAAGCAGGAGTTACTGGCTGGCTCCCATGAGTATGTGTACATCCAAGACAGCCTTGCATTGGTGATGCAGGGGGGTGTCATCCTTCCTTGTCACCCTCCCTGCTCCAGTGTGCTGTTGTTGCTCAGGCAAAGCCTCTGCCTGCATGTAGAGAGTGGGGATGCAAAGAGGGGAGCAGGACTGGGGCCAGCACCTCCTTGCTTCCCCTTTCTTAAAGTGCAGATAGTGGTTCTGGAGGGACCCACCCTGCTCTGAAGCGTTGCTGGCTTGCTCATCCTCCAGGGCCTGAACGATCTGCTATCCCCAGCCAAGGAAGGAGGGACAGGAAAGGGCCTCACTAGTCAGCAGCTGACAGCAGAGAGCTGATGGAGAAGGGGAAAATTGTCTTTCCTCTTCCCACTCAGCAACCAAAGCAGGTGAGATACTCTACTGAGGCTGAAACCACACTCTCCTCTATGAGTCAGCAGGATGCAGGGGACTGGTTGAGATGGTTTTTGTTCATCAGCGGCTGTGAAAGAGACTCCCTGGACTGGCTGTGTGTTTGTGTGCATCCTGCAGATAAATCACGCATGAACCAGTGAACATGACTACAGCTTCTAAATCCAGTATTTATGTTGTGTCTTCAGTTGATGTAGACAGATAAGTCAGCCAGCAGAATGATTAAAGCAGCGGAGTTGTGCAGGAACGCTGTTCAGCTGTGTTGCCGACTCAGAGTTGTTCAGCTGTAGCCAGTCACTTGTTAATGGTTACCAGAAACTTTCTAATGATTAGTAACAGCTCATCACTAAAATACTTTCCCTCTGATCCTGCCTGCTCCCTGGTTTCTGTCTGTGTTAAGGGGCTCTCCTGGAGAGCAGTGCTCTGCACAGACCTGAGAAGTTTGGCCTAGCAGACCTCCAGAGACTGGAATTGTTCGGTGACTTTTCACAGCTCCAATGCCTTTAGGTAACAAGACTGGTTGCTCTTCTGACTTGAAAAAGCCAAAATTTTTGCCTTTCTCCAGTGGGGAAATGAAGTTCTTGCTTGACTGGAGCAGGCCGTTCAGTGAAGAGGTGATTATGGCAGTGGAGAAAGTCAGAGATGGCAATCATCAGGCTTCTTGCAGGCATTCTATGGCAATGTTCTCCTTCAAAGTGGGAAAGGCTTTTCTCTGCAGATGGCGTACTGTTTACTGTGTCTGCATTCTCCATTTCTAAATGAATTTTGGTCTTATTGCAGTTAGTCTGACAGCTCCTCCTCCTTTTCTGTCAAGCTGCTCTTGTCTGTCATCTTAGCACCTCAGCTGCTTCTGTATAACAGGTCTGTTTCCTTCCATGCTTGCAGAAATCCAGAAAATTTGACTCTCCCATCTTGCATTGAGAAAACCTGCTCTGAAGCAGTGCTGCGTTGAATGGATAACCCTGTGAACAGCTTTTTCACCCTGCTTGTTGGTAGCCTGTGTTTCCAGCCACAGTTATAGCTGGGAGGTGTGAGACCGAGTTTTAGACTGCCATGATCCTCTAGTCGTGTGCTGCAGGGATGCAAAGTCCCCCCTCCCACACTTAGACCAGACACTTGCAACATTCCTACTCTTCTAGTATCCAGGTTGTTGGAAGCACTGGCTGCTTCTGCAAGGGCAAAGGTAGTATACACATCTTACGTCAAGCAATCTTACAGCTTGCTGCTTGTTTAAATTTTCCCCAGTATTGCTCTCCCCAGGCTCTGGGATGTCACATCTGCTCTGAGGGGGCAGTTAAGAAGTCCACATTTCTCACCAAAGTACAATCACTGCTCCCCAGCATGTGTTCTCAGCATCTGGTATCTAGGCTGCCTAGAGGGATGAACCACAGAAGCTGTCTCAGAAAGAGCTAGTCTGCAGCTTGTGCTTTTTAAAGGATATTTTTAGTGCATATAGAAGCAGTATGTCTGACCGCTCCTCTCCTCTCTCCGAGAGCTCTCCCAGCAGCATAGGTGTAGCACCTGGAGCTGCTTCACCTGGAGCTTCGCTGTGGGGACCAGAGCTCCAGGAAGAAGAGGCTTTGTCAGCCTTCAGAGAAATGATACCACCAGAGCTGAGCACCCGTGCACAGGACAATGATGCTGTAGGAAGAAGCTAGTGCCACCTTCCATGGCTGGTCACCTTCTGAGCTCCAGCATTGCCCTCAGTGGGGGTAATGAGAAATGCTGGCTTTCTTCTCCATTTAGCCTGTGCTTCTTGATGAACTGTCCTTACTACCTGCTGGTTTTCTCCCTTGTGACAGCAGCACCCTGATCCAGGGCTACCACAGTCCCTTTGTGAGGAGACTGGTTTACATGAGAGCAAGGACAAAAGGTCCTTGGGAAAAGTCTGAGTGCCATCTGGGAGTATCTGCTCTGCTGATGGCAACATCCAGTTGAACACTGAAAGGAGGCAGGCCCAGCCTTGCCTGAGAGCATGTCCCTTGCTCATATATTTTGTTGGCTGCATTAAGGTTGTATTTTAGTTACTTATTAGAGCCCTTCCCTTATCAGATGGAAGCAAGAGCTTTCCCAAAGGCTGCATCACTGACCTGATTTTGCCCTTGTGGTCAGAAGGAGCAAATTTAGTCTAGTCCAAAGTGTTCTCTCTTCCCTGCCTTTGAACGCTTAATTATTCCATAAAAATTATAGATTTTTAATCAATAAGGGACCTCCCATGGCATCTTCTTTTAAATCTGGGCCAGGAACCAGCTGGGGTATAGGCCAGAGGTTTATTTGGACCAATAAGGTACATCACTTAGCAGTGCAACAAGCCACAAGGGCAGGATTTTTCTCTGACGGGAACCGCTGTAATTAGTAGCCGCTCTGTAGCAATGGTCCTGTCTGTAACTCATCTAAATGTGACTAGCACAAGAAAATACTTCTTGTCTAAACAGGCGAGGTTTCAGCTTGGCTAATTGACTGTCATGGTATAGTGACAGAGCAGCTGGCTGACCTGCCATGGAGACTTGTTGACATGGAATCCTCCAACACCCCTTAGCCTCCTGCTTGGAAAAGGGAGATCAATGCTGTTGAGTCACCACACAGGGCAAACACTGTTGGTAATATAAGTCTTAACTCACACACTTATGAAAATCTCATGCTCAGAGCTGTCAGCTTCTGAAAGACTGTAGGATGAGAACAGGGGTGGGTTATGGTTGGGTTTTTTTAAAATTTGTACATATTCATGACAACTGTGTCCTCTTACTTGTCTAGAACTATAATTTGGCTAAAAGGACAGAGTTTCTTGGCTGTTTAAAAACTTTAAAATCACTAATCTCTGTGAGGTACATTCTGAGGCTTACATTACTTGGTGAATATGTTTAAGTGATGCCTATAGATGTGTGTATGTATTTCGTAAGTGTAGTATGGCTTCTATGGCTCAGCACTGCAAAGCCTGCTGTTCTTTTCTGAGGCTTATTTGGTCAAAGCACTTCAGCAGCTACAAACATTGTTAGGATGCTTGTTAAATTGTTCTCAAATGGGGTTAAGCAGCTATCAGAACTTTTGCAGATTTAAGCTATACTTTGAGCTGCCTTGATCTTCATGTGTTGTCCACCAGGGGCTGCCTCTTGTTCTGCATGTTGAAAGCAAGGCATATATTTGAGAGTCTAAGCAAGAGTTAGTGGGTGGAATTTTCTTCTAGCTTTCTCAGCTGATGCCTGCACAAGGAGCATCCATACTGACTTTCTCTGAAAATCATGCTCTGGGGATCTAATACACAGCTTTACTTCTGAAAATGTTGACCTTGCTCTGTGAAAATTCAGCAAAGGGACATCATGTCCAAAGTGTCCAGGAAGGACAGGTGCCTGTGATGTCTCCTGCAGATACAGCCGTACAGCAGTAGTGAGGTTTTGTTTGTTGTTTTTTTTTTTTCTGCATCTGTACAAATTTCTAGAAGAGTGGCTCATCAGCAGGGAAAAGAAGAGAAGCAGGGCTGAAATATCTCTCTTGGGCATCTCGTATGCCTCCCAGAGGTTTCCCTTGGGAGCATTAAACAACCTTTTAACAAGTTGTTGGTCTGAGTAAAAAGACATGGGGAAACCCAGTGGATTTTCCTATTGTGCTCTAGTAAGGGCAACAGTAGCATCATCTGCATTATTCTTGGAAAGAGAGAGCAAAGACTGCGGGTGTGATTCTTACCTGGAGTCATAAAAATTCTTTATCATGCAGTTAGGTTGAAGCACTTGAGCAACTTCAGTGAAACTATGCCTTTGCACTTCACTGGACCACAGCCAGAGTGATTGTGTCTTGCAGAACTGAGATGCAAGTGAACTGCAGCTCAGAATGAAATGAAGGGGACGACCCTGTCACCTTGCTTTGGGTAAGCTGTAGTCTTGTAATCCTTTTTCAGGTACTGGATTTCTCCCTTGGATTTCCTGTCCTCCATGGTGATGGGAAGATGTGGGTGAGCACTGTCAGTTTCAGAGTCTCAGTTAAGAAGTGTCATTTACCCTCCACCTGAGCTGTTGCTATATTGTTTTCCCTTAGGCTGAGAAAGAGGACTGAATTTTCAGTCAATGTTGCTTGGTAGCCATATGGGAAGCATAACTCTCAGCAGTGGTAGTGCAGAAAAACATTTTGCACATGCGTGTACATATACCTTATACATCTCTTGTGTGCAGAACTAACCTTACAGGGCTTGACAGCAGTCCTTGCAAGACCGTTTCCTCTGGGTGGTCTCCTATCGCTTTTGTGATGTGTAGGAACCTTCTTTCTGGTGACCTTGAATTCAGTTTACTCTCATCACTGAATTGCTGGAGTGTTTTTCATGTAATACACTAGAGACACAGTCCCAGTCTCACCGCTTCGTGGTAACTTCTTGGTCTGCTGTGAAGCAACAACATTGAGGTAGCCATTAAATCTTTTCCAGCAGCATGGAACTTGCTGTTCTGACTCTTGGGGAGGTCATCATCTCAGGTTTGATGCTGTCCTACCACCAGGACATCCTGTTTTGTCCCTGGGATTAGGCACAGCCAGAAAAATATACTGGGTGGCTGGAATCAGAGCTGTGCAGACTTAAGTCAAGCCCTGGTTCAGGGGAGATTTTTCCATGTGCTGCTGATGTCCATAAGGACTCAAACATACACTTGCTTACACAGAGATGCTTTCCTGAAGCAGAGTTGTCACTCTTTTCTACAGGTATCACAGGATGCCCTCCCTTATTCTGCTTCATGTATCTGGTACTAGAATGATCATTTCCTGATAAATGAAGGCACTTAATCAGTCCTCTTCCCCTTGGAAGAAGGACTTTTGGGGATATTGTTATATCATTTAAAATAATATTTTGGAATTTAAGTTTACATTGCTTTATTTTTCACTTGAGGTGACTGTATATAAATATTTTCCTCTATTTTATCATTGCTGATAAAGTAAGCCTACCATATACAGACAAATAATTTGCCTTTGATGTATTGAAACTGTGAGATATAAAGTAGACTTCTCTCTTGTGTCCATGTTCCTGACTATAACTCTGTTCCTCTGTGTTTTTATAAGTTGGAATAAATGTTGCTTACGGGCAACAAAGAGCCTGCAAGCTTCCCAATAATTTTTATGTCATTGAACTGAAGCAAACCTATTGAAGGATCACACATATGTATAATGATATATGTATATGTACAAACTTTAGAAAGAAATAAACCAAATGTATTTCACGTTCTGCAGCTGAATGTTTTTTATTTGAACCCTGACAGTTGTTCCTACAAGTGGAACATGAAGGTGGCTTTACAGTAGCTGACTGTCCTACTTCTGACTCCTGTCAGTCAGTAGTTACAAGGTTTCCTGAGCTGAAGCATACGTGTGCTGTCTGCCTTACAGTCTGGATCTGCCCTGTGGTTGGGGTCACCAATGGAGCCAATGGCACCTCACGCACGCTAGTCCTGTGTGAGGGCAGCTGGAGCACAGTTCTCTTCCTTCTGCACATGTACAAAAAGTGGCATCCCTTCCAGCTGTTTCAGGGTGTGTAGCCTACAGAGCTACAAAGAGACAGCAAGAAGAGAGTTAACTGATTTAAAATGGGTTTACCAGCTTGTGGATGAAAAGAGCGAGGCTGAAGCAAGCAGCTGTTCAGAAGTGATTGGGAGTTGATCTCAAAATCTGTATGAGGAGGTCACTGTTGAGGTTGGGAATTGCTGCTGACATGGTGGATGGGAAGAAAGGACCCATGAAAGACAGAAGAGATAGACACTAAAGAAAAAGGTGGTGTGTAAAAGACAGAGGTGGGAGTGGTTAAGAAACTATATGTATCCAGAGTAAGGAGGCACAGTCTGTACAACACACAGCAAATAGCCTTGTGCTTGCAGTTCTTGGGTTGGACATAGCTCAGGATGGGAAGTTAGTGCACGAAGTGGAGAGTGAGTCACAGGGCAAACGGAGAGGATGTGTCCAATACAGTGGAGCAAGCCCCAGCTTTACAGCAGGGCTGGAAGCTTGTACTTGGAACAACGGTAAGGAAGACATGTTGTTTCTTACCAAGATTTCTGTGAATGTCTGACTATCTTGAGGTGACTGTTTCTTTATATTTTTCCTCAGCGTGTTGCCTTTAGATGAATGGTAAGACTTTCACACTTGAGGTAGTTCTCTGTTTTTTCACACTATGCCTTGGGATATCAGATTTTTTCATTGTTGTACCATCCTGGTTGCTTCAAAGCACTTGGGATTTTTGATTCCAATGCACGCTTCTGTATTAATATGTTTTTAATGAAAAGACTAAACAAAGTGGTGGTAAGGAGGGGTGGGAGTATTTTACAAAGATGTATTAAAGCCCAAAAGATTGTTTGAACTGTGTCTGAATGTTAATGTCAGTACTGCTCACCACATCTTTTCTTATTGTTCTTCCTAGCTGACAGAGTCAATGCTGAGCATTTTCGGGTGATTTTTCTACCTGGAATCATTAGTCATGTCACGTTGCTCACAATGTAATGAGCTAGAACAAAATGACAGGACAGGTGCAAAGTGAAAGACAGATGCATTTATATTCTCTTCATTGTCCGTTTTCAGTTCAAGTTTCCAAGTACAGAATATAATTACCAAGGAAGACTGAAAAGGCTAGTTTGTGTATGCAGGAGAAACCTCCACAGTCTAGAGCAGCTACAAATCTCTTTGGGTATTTATAAATAATGTTGCATGAGAGAGACTTAGCCCTAAGTAATGCAGAGTTTGGTCTGAAATTGTCATGGTTATCTCTAGATTGGAAATGAGAAGTTCTTACCCATCAGAGCACTGATGTATTGCAGTGGCCTCCTAATCTACAAGGTAAGGGCAAAAATACCCAGTAGCTTTAAAGGTAGAGCTGGAAGAGAAATCGTGTGATGATAACCTCGGTTTTCATTTGTCAGGTCATTGCACATTGTATCTGTTTCTTTCCATATTTGCTACTAAATTGATGTTTCTCAAATTATGTCAGCCATTATGCTAACTATTTCTCCCAAAAAAAAGGCCATCCTAGAAAACATGAATTACTGCACAAGAGCTATCCACATTGCCAGGTTTGCTGTGTCATTCATTTTATGAATCTTTTCTGGTCCTATTCCACAGCTAGTTTTTGGATAAATCAGTACATAAATGGCACGGGTTTTTGTTTTGCTGGCTAGCTCCTCACAGTAAGATGCAAAGACAAGGACCTAAACTGGGATCAGGTGGAGGAATCAAGACTGGGTAGACTTATTTGCCTTGGAGAATGTGGAGGTAATGTGTTGCTATTATGAACTGAAAGTTTGTGAGGATGTTTTGGTCACCTATTACCAGGCTGAGTGTACCGTTTGTAGTGGTTTCAATTTGCCTATTTGAGTTCCTGACTAAACGCCAGCACACTTACCAAAATTTGCCTGATTTTTGTTGTGAGATAAGGATTAATAGTAGGCAAAGTAGGCTCAAACTTTAAGGAATATAAAGAGAATTGATTAACAGACTTAAAAAAAGACTAATAAAAATCAGGAATCAGAACAAAACCTTTAGAACACCCTACTTCCTCTCCCCGCCCACCTCTCCATTTCTTTCCCACTGACCATACAAAAAGACAACACTTTGACTTTTAGTTAGTTTACCGCCTCTGGAATAATCTTTTCTCAGTTCATGTAGGGAGAGAAGTTTTCTCTTCCTTTACCATGTTGATTCCCCATAGGAAATACAGTTCCTATGGTTGTCAGCCTCACAACAAGCAGCTGCCTGGAAGGAAAAGGATCTGCTTGTTGGTGAAGATCCCTCCCCCCACACCAATAGCCTTCCCACAGCTACTACAGGGTGGGTCATGACAGTCTACAGGGTACCCTTTTAAGTATGAGCAGTTCTCTTAGAGCAGCAAAGGAATTCCCTTCTTTGTTACTGGCAACACAAGTTTTCCAGTAACTCCCCAGGATGAGGAACAGTTTACTGTCTTTTCATTGTCTCTGTTCAAGTTTCTCCTCAGGCTCTATTTACGTCTGCATTTGCTTGTCTCCACACAGGTGTTTTTGTTCACTGGCTGCAGTTAGAACCTCACATCCACCCTTTAGACTGTTTTCTCATGTATTACAGGGTACATATTAGATTAGTCTATCAACATGTCTTTACAAGAGAAGTTTCAGCCTTAAAGTTGGGACACTCCTCATCTCCTCCCTCTCTGGATATAGACTTTGTTACATTCATTAACTTGGAGTCTTTATGTTGTACCTTTTGCAGGTGTCTTCACTCTTTCTGTTTCTGTGTGGGGAAAAATGGACGTTTTCAAGTCCCATCCTGCCAATGAAAAGGTTAATTTGTCTCTCAGTCAGGCGATGGTCACATGACCTCTGCCCGTGCTGTTTGAGTGTAACATTCCCAGTGTTTGAGCTGAGGGAGAGGAGTTGGTCTGTGCTGTTCTCCATCCAAGCCGTGCCTGAGCTGCAGGGGGCCAGCCCGAGCTTTCTCCCATGCTGGGCTGCCCACGGAGCCGGTCCGGCCCAGCCAGGGGTCAGCAAGGCTGAGTCACCTCGGCCTGGGGCAGCAGAATGAAGCCCCTCTCGGCTCAGGTGGAGCCAAGCAGAGCCCACCTGGCTCCCCTGCCCGTAGCTGCCATGAGGGACCAAAGACCAGCCCGGGTCCCCCCCATTCCCCCTCCCTCTCTGGGCCATCTCAGCCAACAGCCAAGCCACATGGCTTGGCCGGACCTCACCAGACGGCTCAGAGGGGCCAGTCAGCTGGAAGTCTAAAAGAGGCAGTCTTTAGATACTCTCTTGGTTTTATGAGTTCTGGAGGCAGAAACTGCAATACCTCCTTTTGGGTACGTCATTTCCGACTCAACTTCCTTCCTTCTGCACCAGAAATCCCGACCAAGGCTACCCCACGACACAATAATAGGCTGAGTTTGCCCCAATAACAACCTCGGGAAGTCCAGACTTCGATAGAGATTTTGCAGAATTTGGCCACTGTGGATAAACTAACAGGGGTGTGTCTTAGGAAGGAACCTGGGCAGAGAAAGGGCATGAGGCACAAGAGTGGCAAAAAGGTTGTTTCAGGAATGATGAATAAGGCAAAAAAGTCAGATAAAGAACAGAGGAAGAGGGAACCTTCTGAAAGGAGGAGTGCAGGTGCCTACAGGTGTCACTGATTTGCAACCTGATCTGCCAGGAATTCCCTTCGAGACTGTCTGAAAAACTTGCTGTGAGAGGGTGGACTTCAGAGGGATAGATTTCCTCTGTGGTGATAGGTCATGTAAAGAGGTAAAGTGATGGATTTGTAAGTGAATAGTTGATGTATGTAATTCATAGGATTTAAGAGTGTGAAATAAGCACTTTTATAATTGTGTGTAATAGGGTGGAAAATAGTATAATTGCAGATTAGCAGTAGTGGTGTGTTTGATAATCAGTATATTGATTACTTGATAGATTGACCAGTTCCTTAGTAGCATGTTGCTTAATCACTAAAGCCTGTAATTTTGTTATAGCACTTACATCTTGATCTTGCAATCTAAATGGAGGGAGTTGCTTCCAGAAGTAAGAGTTATATTGGGGGAAAGAACATTTCCTTCCTAGTCTTAACTTGCTTCAGCCACACACAACAAATTGGCCATTGCAAGGGCGCTTGCAGGAATGTTTGTAAATATTTGCATTATGCCAGTGACCACAGGCCACAAGCTAAGTAAGGATGAGTCTTGAGAATGCAAATGCTGTAAAAATGACATATTGGGAAAGCAAGGTCTGTGAGTTGAAATCTCAGGGAAAGACTTTCATAGTGTACAAGCACTGTTTTCTCAGCTAACACTACTTGTCTGCATGTGTAAAGGTACTGAGGGGCCTTAATGATGTGCAGTCTTAAAATGTAGGGGAAATGTACAGATGGCTAAAAATCTGCAGAAGAAAGCAGAATATAGCATTGAAGACTGAAAACTCTGTGGAAAAGAAGATTGCCAGGAGGGTTTGCCCAAGGGGAGAGGATTTGTTTGAAAGCCAGAGGTAAGACAAAACTGAACAAGACTGTAAAGAAAAAGCATGGGAGGCAACTGAACAGTACACAGATCCAGGTACCACTTGGAAAAGACAATCCATTAATAGGAAAGAAGCAGCCTCTTGTGAAGGTTGCCTAACCCCTCCCTTTATCAGAGTGCTCTTTTGGTGGAAAGTTTTTATCCCCCTATTGTTTGCAGAGGCATTTTGAACACTGCCAGGGCTTGCCATAGGGTCAGGAAAGCATGCTGTGCACTGGCCTTCAGGGAAAACTCAGTTAGGCAAGGTAGATATTCCTTCCTGCACCTGGTAGCTTGGAAGACAGCAGCATCCCCGGGGCTATGCACTGTCTGCTGCATGGGGTGTGTCTTCGCAGAAAGGACAGAAAGAAAACCCAAAACCAAGCTGAAGCCCGTTTTCCACCGTCACTATGCTAAGGTTGTTCAAAATAAGTGGTTTAGGTGGGTGGGTATGGTTTGCTTTCTTCCTCTCAAGAAGGATTGTTTTCTGTTCAGCCAGAAATCATCTTTCTGCTCTACCTCACTCAGAAGTGCAGTCACTCTTTGGAAGGTGAATACTTCTAGTCAGCTTGAGCAGTCCTCTTCTCTGCCCAAATGCCCAGCGTAAAAAAAGTACACTTCTTCTTTTTGGGGTAATTCCTGAAAAGACTTGTAAACCAAGATATGTGTCACTGTACGCCTGTTTCAAGTGCAGTCTTCAGCACAGACGTGTGCCCTGTCCTTTGAGAAGACATGATTTTGATCAAGGTGATGGCGGGGATGCTGCTGTGAGGGTGGGTGTAGAAAATGCTCCTCTCCAGTCAGAAGGATATGTGTGATACCCAGCTCTTGTGTGCTCTGCTTTGTGTTCCATCCCATCCTGGGCTGAACTGTGCTGTTCCTGTAAGTGCAAGTACTGAGACAGGGATGGGTGGATGGAGCCAACGCCATTAGCAGCACAATTACTTGAGTAATAAAGACACTAGAGATGCTCACCTTGGCAGACATTTGCAGTGGTCTGTGCCTGAGACAGGAATACTTTCCACGTCTGGCTGCTGGGACAGTTTTGTGGGGGCCTTGCAGCCAGCCAATGATAGCAAGAATGGTGTAAAACCCGAGTCCTGTTACCACAGCCGTACCCACGCTGCGTTTCTCAGGCAACTGAACTGTGGGCGGCAGTTAGAGGTTGTAATTGTTTCATGGGGGGAAAAAAGCCCATATACATACACACGCAGAATTAAAAAATGAAGTGCTCTTTCCTTTTAGCTGCAATTTCTGACTGCACTTTGGACAAATTATCAGAATCCGCATTCCCACTGGCAGGGAGCCAGGCTCCCTGGCACGCTAATTAAACGGTGTGTGGGCAAAATGTGGGCAGATGATGGGGACCTGGTACATTGAAACCTTGCAGAGCTGTGTTTTCCTTTGCTGTTGCGTTCTTTTTCTCTCCAAACTCCTTTCAGGCTAGTTTTTTGGCTGTCCTTCACTAAATCTGTTTTGGGGTCTGAGCATCCAACTTTGGGAACTGAGAAGTGTGAAGCCACAGAGGTAGCTGCTCAAGGTACATAGTTCCTACTTGTTCCTCAGCAGGTGAGCATGTAACCCTATGAGTGCAGTGAAGGTGGTCAAGAGACCAAAATGTTTGGCTGCAGCAATATAAGGGGAATTTTTGCATGTAGATGAAGAACTTCTTCTGTGAAGAAACCAGTCTAGCTTCAGGCTTCCCAGCAGCTCTATCTGCGATGGGTCCTCTTGGATGATGGCTTTACTTCAGCTCTGCCTTTCTCCATCCTGGGGCACTGGGCTCCATCCAGCTGACAAGCACTGGAACTGGGGATTTTGAGGCATCACATTTCTAATCAATCTAGTGCTTAAATCTCACAGCTGTAGCATTTACACTGCCATGTGTGTGAAGACTGGGGGTTGTTGCATTGTTCCCAGGGTATGTATCTGCCTGTCATGGTGAACACCCTTGGTTTACTGACTTGCTTGCTCATTTTTTATTTGATTTCTCCTCTTTTCTCTTAGGGCTCAACACTGCACAGTTAGGAAGGTAAGATGAGTTGTCCAGCCTTCAGAGCTGCAATAGCGTTCCGTGGAGACAATTGAACATAATGGCTGAGCTCCACAGAGTCAAGGTTGCTCCACTCCCGTGTTTGATGTCACCACAAAGGGTTTGACTGGATAGCTACACCTCAAGTGAGGCAATTCTGCTTTTAAAATGGATGAGCTGTACTGCACTGAACCCTGATGTGGACCTCCCAGTTCAGAGGCAGGGTGCCGTCCATGTGGCTTCCAGAGCAAGGCAAGATGATTCCCTTTTCAAAATATGGACATAGAAGCTCAATCTCATTTTTAAACTCCACAGCAATTTGATTTACATCCTTAGCTAATTCAGACTTCTTAAGAAATCTGGCACAAACAAGTCTCTGGAGGTATTTTGCAGCCCTCTGAGTTCTTGCTGCACTTGTGATTCATCGAACGTGTCTTGATGTTTACTTCAGTGTGCAGTATGACTGACAGGGCCTCTTTGCCAAGTGTTAGGAGCTGCAAAAGTCCTGCAGGGGCTCCTAGGTGCTGACAGTGCAGTCTGGGGCTCAACCTCTTATGATTACAGAGAAGGGTCTGGTGCTCCTGGTAGGAGCTATCAGCTCCAGCACAGCTGCACGGTGATCTGCCTCTGTGCCCAGGAGCCTGAGAGATTTCACCCTCAGCTTCCCCAGCAGCAGACCAGGGCCAGAGCTGCATGTGTGCCTGCCAGTTCTGCCTATGCTATTTAAACTGCAGTCTCTTCAGGGCAGGGGCTTTGGCTGTGTACATTCAATACCAATAAATATTAATCCAATATTTTGCAAGCTGCTTGGCTTTCAGAGACTGGTATGACTTTAATGCAAAACACCTTGCACAGGGTTTTATGAGCCCTGGGGACAGTTTAGTTTGTTCAAATGTGTACTTAGCTTTGAGTCACTAATGTGATCAATCACAGGAGCAGTCTTTTCCTTCTGACTCACCAAGGCTGATTCCTTGAATTTGAGGGGTTTAAATATCCACTTGATTCAAGCATTAAGAAATTTGACTTAAAAATTCTGGCTGCTGAAATCACAGTGGGAGTGACTGACCCCAGTGCCCAGAAGTTCAAGGAAAGATCACTCTGGTGCTGAAGACAGAGAATACGTACTAGCTTTCATCAACTGAAAATTGAGCATTTTGGGAAAAAACCTGTAGATTCACTGGGGTGCCAAACCCCCAAAACTTACCCTGTTAATTTGCTCTGATCTGTCTCTCATCTAAATGGATTTCAAAAGATGAAGAAAGCCAAATCCTGCCCCAAGTAATGGGATTTTCAGGTTTCTCATTCCACTCCATGGAACCCTGATTTTGCCACAGGGTGCTAAAATGAGAAGAGAGAAAAAAAGTCCATGCCCCTTTCTTTTCCTATTGAAGTACAATTTTTATTCTGTCTTTCCTCAGCATGTGCACCTTGAGGCCTGGTGAGTTTCTGCAGTCCTTGCACTGTCTCACCTTGAATGGTGTAATGCTACTCTGGTTTTTGCTGTTACTGTTCTGTGTGCTGGTATTACTGGTGTCACTGGAGTATGTCATTCTTTGTTTATCTGTGCCCCTTAGTGCTTTTATTGTTGCTCTAACTGACCAGATCATGTTGTACCTTCTCCATGAGCTATTGTCCCTATGTCCTCTACAAGGAAAACAAAGTACATAAAGCCTAAGTAACTGGGTCATGCCGGAATTTGTGAGCACATCTGGAAGGTGAATTCCCCTTTTCCAGAAAAAGCAGTGAATCACTTTCTGTCACACTCCTTTTTTTAGCTGCATCCAGTACTTTGACAGCTTTACCTCCTTTATGAAGATCATCCCTTCTTAGTCTTATCCATTATTGCTCTCAGCTTGTTTAGTTATGAATTGTCACCAGGGAAGGCTTCAGCAACTGGCTGAACCTCTGCAATTCTGACTAACACCTCTAACATGTGCAGCTCTCTTAGCTCAGTGCAGAACCCCATTTTTGGACCAAGGAGTAGAATTGAACAGATGTCTTTGTGGTCACCTGTGCTGCAGTCATCATCTGAGTTCAGAGTTCTGCTATGTTAAGCAATGTGAAGGCCTCCCATACCTCCAGACTGTGAATTTGTTACAGATGTTTATGCCCAAGCTGAAATTCAGGGGTGGAGGTTTATCAGACTTTTTGCCATTAAATTTTAGTGGGGTCAGGGTGCACTGACGGGTTGTTGAACATGAAGATTAGCAGACAAAATAGTTAGGAAAGAGAGAAAAGCAAAGACAAAGAAACACCATGGCTGTTTGCCCCTGATCAGATGATTGTTACTGTTAACTGTTCTTAAAGCTGGTTTTACTCACAATAAACAAAAATAGGAGCTGTTTTGATTAAGGGTGGAGGTTAGCTCTGCTCTAGCAATTCTGCCCTAGCACTTCCATACTGCCAGGTGAGAAAAGGAAAGCACAACTTCAAATAAAGCTAAGCCCCAGAGCTGTTCTGCTTTTCTGCTTAAGCACAGAGTAAATTATACAGCACTGGCACAGTCTCCATATTAATTTCACTCTCTAAGCAATCATAAAGCATTTAGTTTTACCATGAAATATTCAAGTTCTTCTCTGTTTGTTTTTGAATTCTTTATGTATAATTTAAGGAATTTGCTAACACAGAAATTATTAAACCTGGATACGTCAGATGACAATTAAGCTGAAGAAGAGGGACAAGGATACTGGAAACCAAAGGATTTTTTGAAACTATAACAAAGTGTTTGAATGCAAAATTTTTCCTTGGATGATGCAAATAAGAAACAATCCCTGATATTATGGCTGGGAATGAGCTTGTTGATAATGTGATAGAGCCAGCACTGCTCAGTCTGCACAGCACTGGATGAGGTTATTGTTACTGGCACTTATCTGTCATTGCATGATGACAACAGAGTAGCTGACTGACTTGTGCTGTGTGCTTCAGTGCAGTCCCAGCTTTTGCAAAGGCTGCTCCAGAAAACATCACCCTGTAGTTCCCACACATTTGATCTTGGAAAGCCCCACTGGAAATCTCTCAAGGGACCCATCTTGTGCCTAGTTAAACTGCTTTTCACTTGAAAAGGAGATGCCATGCCATGCTCTTCATGCACTGTGTAGCCATAAGGTATTTGTATCATTGTCAAAAATAAGACAAGAACTCCATCCAGCAGGATGACAATGCATCGTTCCAGTCTCTCCCAGTGCTATGCTCTTACTGGCTTTCCATGTGCATCCCCACAGTGCCTCCCCTGTAAGTGGAGGATGGCAAAGTGGGGCTGCAGAGGAAGAGCTTTCAAGCTGAAAGTCCCTCTTGCTCCTCCATGGATTTGGGCTATGTCTGTAACCCACCAACTTTTCCAAGTCTTATTTCCCCTCTGACTTTCCAAAATGGCATTGCCCCCAGCACTAGGCATGCATGGCCCCAGGAACATCCAGGTCTTGTGTGTTCCTGCTGCCCCACAGCATGCCAGCATGTAGTGCTGTGCTCCAAAATCCTGAGTTGCAACAGGGTGCTGCACCTCTTTCCTACCGAACTCACTCTCCATCATTCTCTTGTGGATTTCCCAGCTACCTGGACTCTCTCTCTGGGTGCACAGCTGCAATGCTGTCTTGCTCAGACATTTGCTCTCATCTGAGCCCAGATTACTGGGGTTCATCCTTGTTGATGCTTCAGCATTCAGCACCCAAATTTCTCCCTGTTAGCTCTCCCACTAGTGGCACCCTCCTGGCTGAGCTGGGAAATCTCCTCGATGCTCAGCTGCCAGGCAGGGAGGGGACTGTGACCTGCACCATTCACAGAACAAGTACCCTACCTGGCACTTGCCTGTGCTGCTCTGCCAGTGCTGCTGGAGGAGTCAAAAGGATCAGAGCAGTAGTAAGCAGTGCTCCCCATAGGTAGATGAAGAGCTCAGCTTCCTTCTGGGTGGCTGCATGGGCCTGTTTGGCATGGCAGGGATGAGGGATTGGTGACTGCAGCCATGGATGCTTGTATGAAGGGAGAGGAAAAGGCAGGAGCCCCTTAAATGTGCCAGAGCAGAGCTCAAAATGTCCTGACAGAATACAAAAACCCTGCTCACAGTCCAAGGGAGGGTGGTACTCTGGGAGAGTGGCAAGGGAAATCTGCCATGAGTGGGCTTGAAAGGCAGAATGGGCTGAAGGACTGAGAAGTGGGCAGGAACCAAAACTCAGTGCTGTGAAGAAATCTGGATCAGAGGAGCATGACAAGTCTTCTGGCTGTCAGAGGATGAGGGAGCGGGAGGGGAGGCTTACGAAGAGTGCAGAGGCAAGGTCAGGCAGGAGGTGGATGGGAGAAACACTGGCACCTCCATCCTTTGCCCTGAGCCTTGGCCTGGAAGTCTTTTGCTGGTGTTGGTGCCAGCAAGACATGAGTCATTACTCAGAGCCTGAATATGCATCCTACATCACTTCAGGCTTCCCACCCAATCAAGTTGTGCCACAGGGTGTTGGTGGGGTTGGCAAGATAAAAGAGGGGGCAGAACTTGCTAGATGGAGCTGGATGTTGCTCTTTGGCCAAAAAAAAGTTGATGCTATGATTATTCACCCTTTCTGAGGCTATTAGTGGGCTGTAGGCGTGTAGGGTTTCAAGAAAAGCGTTATCCATTTAAAAGTCAGATTAAGAAAAATCTGCAACAAACTATGCTTCTGAATAGAAAGGAATTTCTGGAGAGCCAGGCACTTACTCATTATTTCTGACAAGCCAATTGCTTCTGAAAAATGCGGCTCCTTGTTGCTTCCTGTATTTTGAAATCTGATGCAGTTGCACATGGGGACAGTTCAGTGGTGGGAGCTTTCACACAGATTTGTAGCACAATGGGCTCAGGAGCAGAGGGAACAGTTTGTGCCGTTGCATCACAGCAGCTAAGAAAGCCATATGTGAAATATCAGCCTCCCATCAGCCACACAGACATACATCTCCATTCTTTTCTCTCCAAATGGCTCCTGTTTCAGAAGGCAATGAGGAATGGAATGCTGTATTGGGAATGCAATCACTGATTGCAGAAGAAAATCAGAGTCCCTTGGTGAAGAGGCTATCATTCAAGCTTTGTGCCTGTTTCAGAAAAGCTGGGACTTAACATTGTTTGTGAGCAAAGGGAAAGGAAGGATGGAGTGGGGCAAACCACTGTGCATTTTAAACAGCTTTGATTCTGAGTTGGAGCTTTATGTTAAATACCATGATTCATGTCTATTTATTTTGTTAAGCAGTGAGCAAGCAGAAAGTCTAGCAGCTGAAATGATGTGCCTGAAAGACTCCTGGCAGGCAATCCATCAAGCAACTATTGATTAGTGCTGCCACAGGAACCATTTTGCACAGTAAGACCTTTATTCTTTACTCTGACAAATGCTCCCTTAGATGTAAATTAGCTGAAGGTGTCCTTCTCTCACTTGTTAGGACTGAACTGGGAATGAAGGTTTGCTCTCTTAAGAGCAGAAGTGTGGAAAGCATAGCAAGAACCATGAGGAAAAAAAACATGGGTAAGATTCCAGGGCTCCAGGAGGTGTTCTATCCTTTTAAAAAAGGAGGGGAGAAGAGAAATCAAAAAATCCCCCTAAGGAAGATAGCATGCTGTAACTGAAAAGTGCTTCAGGGGGTTGTAATGCTAAACAGAAGCTTGCTGGTAATGGTACTGCTGAAGAGTCCAGGCTCCCTCTCTTCCTGTGGTGCATAATGTGAAGGAAATCAAAGGTGGGGAAGGTGCAGTGGAGGTTCTATGATACCTTGCATGTCAATACAATGGATAAGCCAAGCAGGCTTTGCACTCCCTGACTGGGTCTAAATGTGCTGGCCCTTGTTATCTCCCAAAAAAGGTTAATTTCTCCTTAATTTTGCAAATATTTCTACACCCATTGTAAATATCTGGCTTCAGTTTCCAGTCGTTGGTTCCTATTGTACTTTTCTCTGCTTGATTAAACAGCCTGTCAGGATCCAGAATTTTCTGTCCTGCAGAGGTGCTTTTGCACTGCAGTCATGGCCTATTTAGCTATTTCTTGAAGAGCTAAACAGATTGAGCTCTCACAGTTTCTCAGTACCAGGCATCTGCTCTGATTTTAGCCTCAAATGCACATTCTGGTTTTCTCAATGTTCCTACTCATGGGCATTAAAGGACAGCATTCTCAGACACAGTTATTGCACCTTTGGTTTCCTTCACATGGGCTGCAGAGACACATTTCTTGTCCTGGCTCTTGCCTCTGCAGAGACTTTTGCACCAGAGACTTTGCAGAGGCAAAAAAACTGCTCTTAATAGTTGGTGCTGATAGCCAGAGCAGAACATTGCATTTTTTTTCTGGGCTCCATGGTGGTCTCTGGGTGAATTTGCTCCAGATGAAGGACTGAGCTTCTTCTTGCCCTCAGCAATGAAAATATGTGGGTGATGTTATTTCTGCAGGCACTGTGTTGAACTAATTATACCTTGTTTTTTCTAAAGATCTTTTTCTTGAATCATAACTGAAATCTTTTCCCAAATTCAGGAAAAATCTCTTGTGGTGAAACAATCAGTACGATGCTTGGCTGTTTGTAAAGGCTGGATGAGAAGCACCTTGCCAGTTTGGCCTGGAGAGATGTCTACATGCATGAGTTTTGGTGTTTACATGCATGATTTTTAGTCTCTCACCATGGGCGACATATACTTGATAGCTTGCAGCTGATGCCGTCTCCCTCCTGGAATTAATTAGGTGTTGCCAGATCATAAGTGAGCTCCTGAACTGCAGTAGGGTGCTGTGCTCAGTCTTTCAGCAGCTCAGCACATCCGTAAACATCGGCCCAGCGAGGCAGTACACTGGCAAGCCTCACAGGTGACCAAGATTGGTAGACTGTTGAGCACAACAGCTGGGCAGAGGTAATATTGGGGGAACAGCCTGAGTTTTCATGCCCATAATGCTGTGTTGGCTTTAGACAATTTGAAGGAGAACACTCTCAAATGAGCTGCCTCCACTTATAGGTTCAGCCAATCCCTTTTCAGCAATAAGGAACAAATACGAGTAAATATAAGTGAAAAAGAAAAAATCGTGTGGCGCAAGAAGCCAAGCTGCCTGCCTGAGCAGACTTTTAAAAGCACCTGCAGTACCAGTTACCTCCCCCCACCCAGTTCCACCAGTTCCATTTCCTGGCTTCAGAGTCTTAAAGAGACTAGAAATTTTTGGGCACAGATAGATATGGAATACAATAACATTTTGGGTTACCCTCGAATGATGCTGTCATAAAGGAGACAGTTGTTTAAATGTGTGGAGCTTGTGCCTCAATGCTGTTGAGAGTGAGTGCCTTCTCTGGAGACTGATGTGTGTAAGGTACATCACCCAGGGCCTACATGGTGACGCTGAGTGGAGGGCTCTGCTGCAGCTCAGGTGAGCCACAGCTCTGCCAGGTTGCCATGTGGGCAAGGAAAAGGGGATCTCTCTGCTCCTCTTCCCCTGCTTCCAGGGAGAGCGTTTTGTACTTTCTCTGATGGCATGCTCTCTCCATTGCTCATGGGGGTCTTACTGCACTCTCTGCATGATATGGTTTTAGTTTAGGTTTAGGTGGCTTAAGATGTTACTGCAGTCAGATGCCCAGTCCATCTCCTGGAAAGATGTCACTGGACCTGAAATGAAGCAGTACATTCAGGCATGGTTCATCTTGCACTACCAGTGACTTGAAGCAGCATTAAAACAACTAGGCCAAAGGTAGGTCCTATTATGTCCAAGAGTGTTAGCCTATGCAGGAAATAATATGGCAGAGAAGGCAGATGAATCCATCTCTTCTAAACCACTGCCTAAATCCATTTCCTGTCACGGATAAATTATTTTATTACAATGATTCTTGCTGCTGATTCTGGATGACCTCAACTCCTTTGGTTTCAATGTAATTTTAACCTGTGCCTGAATGAATTTGAACTGAAGCTGGTGTGAAAATAAAAGTCGTAGCAAAACTGTGACTTGTACCCTTTCAGATTTTATATCTTTTTTGTTTGCTTGTTAGTTTTTTTTTCCTTTGCAACTAATTATTTCAGGAACAGGTGGCAGGGGAAAAGGTGAATGCTTCTATAGAGACGTCTTCAATCTCAGTCATTTAAACAGCAATTAATTGTAATCTCTTCTAATTTATTAACTTGTATAGGATCTAATATCACAAAAAATTAACAAGAGCTGAACAGGGAATTCAGCAACAACAAACTATCTGTATGTACTTGACTGAGTGTTTAATTTATTAAATTGTAGCTGTAGTACAATTTGAAGACACTCCACTGTGTAAAATGATGTGACCTCATATTTTGCTGTGTCTTTTTAGTCACTGAGGTCTCTCAGTGTTTTTCTGTTTTTCCTTGGGACCATTTTTACTTCACCGCTCATGTATTGATTTCTCCTATGAAGGACAGGCACAAAAAGGACAGAAAAACACAGGGCAGGATCCAACCAGGGTACTGGAAGAAGCAAACCTGTATCCAAGAAGTACTGGTGTTTTAATTCTGTCATTAATTTTTTCAGGAAAGAGATCAGGATGTACACCGGCAGCCAAAGATACACTTGGCTGCAAGGACTGACAGCAGCTGGGAGGGTCTCATGTACCACATGCTGCTCTGCCTTGCTTCCATGGTACCACTTCATTGTCACAGCTCAGTGCTTTATTTTGCTGTATGTGTTTCTGAGTTCACTGCTTGCAGCACTTCAGGGCTTTTTTCCTGTTGCATGTGGATGCAAGGCGCCTTAAGGCTTGATCTTCTGTGTGGCTGTCCAAAATGCAACAAGAAGGATTTTCCATGGACCTAGCAGCACTTCTACTGATCATTCCAGCTGTAAAATTGGCCAGGCCACAGAAGTGGGCACGGAGAGTATGGAGCAGGGGAGCCAACACAAGAGATGGAGCAGTCCTTAAAGGTTTCATAAGCAGTACCCTTCAGGCTGTGAACTCCCAGTGCTCACCACATGGAAACCTTCTGGAAAATAGGCCCTGGTGGTGGTACTACATCACCATTGGCTGCTGCCTTGGCCCAGATGTTCTAGGCAGCTCTGACAATGTCACCCCCCTGGTGACAGTAACAGAGGGCAATGGGACCTGAAGGCACTGGAAGAATGGTGGCCACCCAGAAGGACTTCTGGGGAGTGAGGAATTCTGGCATGCTGTGGCCAGTGATGGTGAGCCTCTGACTGAGAGGGACAAAAGCAGGTACAGCTTCTTATGAAGCTGGCATAGAATCACAGGATCATTAGGGATGGAAAAAGCATCTAAGATCACTGAGTCCAGGCCCTGCTGTGCTCTGTGTGTCACTTCTGCAGCAGTGTGGTCACAGCCGTGGGGTCAGTGCAGCCCCTTCCCCACTGTGACTCCAGTTGTCTCAGATCTTTGCAAACTGCATGGTGCTGCCTGTCTGTGTTTGAGCATGGGGCATAGACCGAGGGAGTGGCTGTGCAGCACCAGTATCCCTTGTTTTAATACACCCACTGAAAGCCCTGTTTTATGATAATGTTCTAAGGAGACAAAGAGCAGCATCTCCTGGAAGATGGGAAATAGACAAAGAAGAACACACTTTTCTAGACCTGACACTCATTTTTTTTTGCATCAGAAACTGGACAAATATTTCTGTGCTTTCACTCAGCCAGTGAGTCAGCGGTAGGAATGCAGGACCCATTCTTGTCCTGTGCTCACATACTGACTTTGTGTATATATATCCCTGCTACAACTCGACTATCCATGCCATGGGCATAAAGGAGGATGGGGAAAGGAAACTTTGGCAAACCAGGGGGAAAATCCTTCTTGGGTGCAGCCAGGGCCATAGGACTGGCTCTGGAGTGGGTGTCTGTGGTATACCACTTGTGCTTGCAAGAACAAGGGCTGACAAAATGTTCAAAGCTACCTCTAACAGGGTCACGGAAAAGCAGGATGGGTGCTGCTGAGGGAAAAGTAGGGAGTCTGCCCTCCCAGGGCTTCTTCAGTGCTGGCAGCCTCCTTTGCCCTGCCAGAGGACACAGCTGACCTCCTCTGGCTTGGCTTCTGGCAGTGTTCTCTTGGGTTTTTGCATTTCTCTGCTCCTTGGACTTCAGAGTAAGCAGGACTGGGAAATAATAAACACCTTGGAAATGTTCTCCACTGATGCATTAACTCTTGTGTAATGCTTACCTCAGTGCACCTGGCAGCTGGACACAGGATGGGGGAACCCACACAAACAGTGGTGGTTGCCTCAAGAATATCCTGGACACAGGATGGGGAAACCCACAGAAACAGTGGTGGTTGCCTCAAGAATATCCTATAGTTTAGTTATAGGCTTTGTTATTTCTCTTCATGTGTTCTAAGCCTATTATTTGCAAATCTCTCTGCATCCGTGTTATTATAAGTGTGGAATTACTCAAGTACCCATCCACCAAGCCATTAAGTGTTTGAGACATAGACTTAAATTTCCATTTATGACTTCTCCTTCTGAAATGAAGTCTTGATCCCTCAGTCACTGAAACTCTGTGAGATTCTTGCCTTCCTCAGAGGCTTCTCCTATGCCCAGTTTGCACTCATCCACAAATACTGCTAGGCAAGTGTGTAATTTCACCTAATCATTGCATGTTCACCTTCTGGGGATGTTCAGGAGCTGCCTTGGCATGCAAGCTCCTCAACAACACCAGGTCTAGTTGCTACTTTACTCATTATTCATTCTCAAATGGTGAAAGCAAGTGACTCAACTGCTAAATGTTTCCTACTGAGCTTAGCCGAGTAACACTTGTGAGGAGAAAAGCTCCTGTTTTTCTCCGCCTCGCTTTCAGCTGCAAAAGACCATCTGAAGAACACTGACAGCCTTCTCCTTTATGATCTTTTCCATCGCACCAACCCACTGGAGTAGTTAAGTTTTCCTTTTTAGTGCCAGTAGGTGGCATTGCTTACTCTCTTAAATGCCCAAAAGTTAAGCAAAACACTTGGCCAAGCCTTTAGAAGTAGTACCCAGTTGGAAAGTCATGACCCTTCCCAACACGGCAACAGCTTCCAAATCCAGCCTCTGAATTTTGGCTGGAAATCAGTCTGGTTTCTAGCCCCAAGGGGAATGAAGTTGCGTTAGCACTTCCCTGCTGAAATTACAGGTGCAGAAGAACTAGGTAGTTTTATGCTATAACAAGATAAATTTGAGAACAAGGTGGCATGGTGAGATTATCTATGATATGAGAGAACAGCAGTCCATGATCTTGCCACTTCTACAGTGGTGTGCTGATGCAGTCTGCTCAATGGAGCCACTGGCAATCACAACTTTGTCTTGTGCTGGGTTGTAACCCTGATTGCAATCGTGTTATGTCACTCCATGGCACTGATTGACAGAGATGTGGCCTTGCCATCTTTCTCCCAATGTATAACCATTTCCTGTCCTGAAAATATTGCACATGGGACATCATCCCTTCATCATAATAAGACTGGAGAGGTTTTTCCAAGTGGATGTTGAAAGTTCCTGGTGCTGCAAATGCAGCTTTGCTGAGAATCAGCACTCCAGGAAAGACAGCTTAGCAGGCTGGGGATGGCTGTGGTATCACCACAGGAGATGACTCTCTACAGGCTTCTGGGAGAGGGGTGGTGTATGAGGAGAAAGGCAAGCAGCACAAAGGCAATTGGAAGTCTAAGTGCAAACCGCCTTCAATGTTGTCTTGCATCCAGGAAAAATTACACAGACACATACATGACTCCAGGGTAAACTTCAGTGTCTCTTATCTCTTTGTGGGCAAGGAGTCTCCTGGAGGACTCCATCAGTTTAGATTTATAAGCAGAAGACACAATCTTGGTCTGCTCATGAGAGGACTGCTGAATTGCCAGGATCCATTAAGCGACAAGCCCAAGATCACCCTGGACACCTGTCTCAAGCAAGGGGCTAACCACCTTGCTGTTCATGCTGGCTCAGGGAAGTGGAGGTCCAGGAACAACTTTTATCCAACCATTTCTGTGCCATCACATGTCAGGTTGGGATGTGTTGTGCTCTGAGCACTGATGGGAGGCTGTGTGATTCACCTGCTGCCAGAGGACAGTGCATAAAAATACTGAGCAGCTCTCTGAAAGACAACTAGGTCCAACTTAGCTCTGGACCACTGCACAGCACCACATGCCAGTGCTCTAGCTGCAGCACCCAGGATGACTCTGCCTTTGTTTGCACAGCAGGAAGACTGATATATTTTCTGAACTATGCATGGCATCTGACACAAATATGGAATATATGTGGGGCATCATGCAATCTGCCCATGGCAAAGGCATACAGGCCACTCCTGGCTCTGCAGTGAGCTTCTCCTACTACATGCTGTCCCCATTTCCTGATTAGGATCAGCTTGTTAGAGTGCATGTCTGCTCTCTCAGGAGTTCAAATAGCTCTAATGGACCAGGCCTTACATGGGCTCTCCTGTGCCACTGGGATACTTGATCTATCCCAGTGAGATGCCACTCTTGGTCTTGATGGAGTAGGAGTGTGGCTAATTAGGCAGGTGGACCTAAGCCATGTGGAAGACACGCAATCAGGAACTCTTTGGGACACAGACAGTGACTTTAGGTCCTTTTTCTCTCCATCCATACCTGAAAGGTTATATGTTCTACGTCATGCCTCAAATTGCTGACAAGGGGTGATGATTTTGGCCCCTGAACATCACCTGTGCAGCAAGAGAAAGGCATGGACAATACATTTCCTTATCAGATAACCATTATTAAATACTTTTCTATTTGTTTCAGAATATTCTTTGCTCCAGAAGGAAGATTCCTGAATGACAAATATAGTTAGCATCAGGTGATGTTCACTGTGAATTAAAAGATTTTTGATTCTATTGTATGTAATTTTTAGAGAGCCTACTTACATTACATTTTCGTGATTTATTTTTAAATTGTGGCAAAGCACTGGAGTCTATTCTTCTCAGAAAGTGATGTTTGACAAGCTGTGGGATGTTCTCCTGAGTGGATTCAGACTGTTTTCTTACGTAGTCACTTTACCATTTTTGGTTGTGGACTCTCAAAGAAGATTTGAGGGTGATTCAGATTCCTAAACACATGTACCCAGCAACATTTTAGACTTTCCTAGGGTGTCCAAACCCCCCCACTCAAAACAGGCAGATCTGGTGTAGCACCAGTGGGCTCACAAGATTAACAGACCATTGACCACAAGGTACAGCTTTGGTAGCTAGTCCTTTGATATGCATTATGAATTTTGTCTTGCATGTTGTTGTTCTCTGACATTGGAGGACTTATGAGGAAATTATCCCCCTAGACTCATAATTTGCATATTCTATGTCATGCCCAAATTTTTTTTTTTGTCTGCAGTTAGAAAATCCAGCTCCTCTATCTGTGGCCATAATTGTTTTGGCTGCAAATCTCATTGGTCAGGCTACTATGGACAGGCCTTTTCCTTTGACGAAGAGAGTCCTTCTGAGGCAGCAGCAGCACAAAACACACAATGTCTCCTCCTCAGACTTGACTGTGAGCCTGCTGTTGGAAATGTCCAGAATACACAGCTCCTTAGGACCTCTCTTGAGTGCTTCTCAAGAAGTTAGATCCTGAAAGTTAAAAAAAAAACCTCACCCAGTAGCAGAAAAGACTGCAAAATGACAAATTGTTCTAACATTGTGTGTGTCCCTAAAACACTGTATGAGTATTGGATTTGCAGTCAATGGGTATTTTCTTCAGAAAAAAGAAGAAGCTGGACAGGATATATCACAGAGAAGAGCCTTGGGGTCTTTTTCTAGTCAATAAATTCCAGAAATCTTTTCTTCCATTTATAGCCTGTTAGCAAGCACTTGCATTGACCTGAGTTGTGTCAGATGGTGCTAGTTGTCCCATGCTGGAACTTGGAGGTGCTGTCTGAGACTTGGGGCCTCTTTCTACCATTTTCACATGCTAGGCACATAGTGAAAGAGTTTTTCAATGTCCATGAGGTCTAGTT
Organism: Drymodes brunneopygia; assembly: GCA_013400955.1. Classification (NCBI taxonomy): domain Eukaryota; kingdom Metazoa; phylum Chordata; class Aves; order Passeriformes; family Petroicidae; genus Drymodes; species Drymodes brunneopygia. The sequence goes on from VZTZ01038856.1 coordinate 33,044, forward strand.
TTCTTGAGCACAAAACCAGACACCCCACTTCTTATCAAATCACCCCATGAGCAAGTCTGAACTGAGTTTAAAGGGTTTTCTCCTCCATTTCAGGAGTAAGACTTTCTAAGACTATATTAGCTATTGGAAAGGAGTCACCATGGCTGTGTTTGGCAAGGAGCTGTGTGCTTTCAGAGCAGTGCAAGGGTGCACATTGAATATGCCTGTGGTTGCTGTTCTCCTAGAGATACCAATTTGCCAAGAACCTCAGCTGCGTAGTGCTGTACACCTCAATGTGTCTCCCACAGAGTTTGGCAGATGAAAGACTCAAGGGAGGAAACTGAGGCATAGCAAAGTGTTTCACCTCTTTTGATAGTCTTTGTGGTCCCAGAGTAGGAGAAAGTGGTACAAGATCTTTTGTTCATAATGAACATTATTTGATGCCCATGAGTCAAGGGTTTTAGTGACTGAGGTCTTTCAGATCAAGTTTGAAATTAATATTTCCCCTATGCTATCCTTTCTCCTTCCAGGGTCATGTCATATGGTCTTTCAGCACCTCTTTAGGACTGTTTGAATGTATTTCAGGTCCTGGGGGCCACAAATTCTTCAACAGCTTACCACAAAAATCTATTCACTGAAAAGCCACATCTGTTCCTTCCTGCAGACCTGAAATGCCTGTAACTGAGACATGCAGGGGATGCCTCTGAGAAAAGATATGAGACAGAATTACTCCAGAGAATTTTACAATCTCAATATTGAACATGATGCCTCAACTGAAGGTAGGATTTGGGATTACCTGCTTTAGGACAGGGATTGCTTGCTTCAAGTAGCTTTAACACTTAAACTGTGTTTTACTCACAGTATAGTAAGTTGTCTACAGTCAGTTTGGTTATGGTGAGAACCTGATGGCTGAAAGAGAGCTACAGGATGTAAGATGGTAAATTGTTCTAACATTATGTGTGTTAGATACTGATCAACCCCATTGGAATAAATTCTCCTGCAGCAAGTGACCTTCCTGAGGCAAAAACATATTAAGAAATATTTCTGAACTTCTTAGCTTGCATTTAATTTAAGTAATAATGAAGAGAATTTAAAATAGATCAGGACTAGCAATCTGTTTCGTAATTTGTGTAATGCTGTCTTTTTCCTAACTGTACACTAGGGATGAACGGTAGGAGTTTATGTCCTATTGCAAAATTAACCAATTCATGCTGTTCTTTCCTGAATTTTCACAATAGTCTGGATACTTCTGTAGCACAATGATGGTCTTCTGTCTGAAGATTTTTGTTCTTTCTTTCACATTTCACTGCTTATGATACAGACCTATGGGAATACCTGCACCCCCTTTGCCTTTAACTTGCTGTCTTGTCAGCTGCCAAGAGGGTTCCTCCTTTATCTTTTGTATCTAATGATGTATTGGGGCTGCAAACTCTTCTTTAATTTCTCATTATTTCCCCTGCTCTCATCTGGTATAACAGAAACACTCTTGAGCTCCTTGTTGAGGGCCTGGAAAACCAGTAGGAATCTTCCAGAACTGTGTGTCCTTTTAACACTCATGTCTAACACCCAGCCTGGAACATACAGGAACTCCCAGGCTTTTCCTGCAGACAGCTCTTTCTTTAATGGCCTGTTTGCTTTTGGTACCATCTAGTGATGTGGAGTTCTTCCATAATAGTTAATGGATTTAAGTACTCAGTTTAGAAATGGGTGCCAACTGTGTAACCTCTTATCTCTCAGTATGAGATCTGTGTCTTGACATCCAATTTCACACAGAATACAGCGGGAGAACTCTCTGGTTTGCATGAGGCCCTCAAATGGCTTTGTTTTCCGGTTCATCAAACAAATCCCATGTGTAACCTAAGAGAAACAACTGGCACTTTCCTCTGGCTGAAATAGCTGAACAGCTCTTAGAGCTTGTGTTTGACTTTCTGGGTGTTGGATTGTATTCTTGAGGGACAAGGAGCAAGATAAAAATTTAGAAGGCAACTGCCAAAAGTTGTTGGTAGGGACTTGTGTAGGTGGAGGGATAGCAACAGAGTCATCTTTCTCCCAGAGAGCTGTTCCAGTTGACTCTCTCGAGGTTTGCAGGGCTGAACATGTGAGTGGGAAGGGCTGTGGTGCTGGCTGCTTGCCATGGCACTTGGGGCCTTGGAGGGACTTGAAGTGGTGACTACTGCCCCTCTATGGGGAAAGGGAGGGGAAAAGCACACAAGACAGGATACTCAGACACATTTTCTGCTTTTTTCTCAGTAGGCCTCACAGAGTGGTCTTCGGTCAACCATAGTCTTATAAGTTTGATATATTTCCAGTCAGGATGAACAAAAATGCTTCACTGTGGTAAGTCTGTGCCAGATCAGGACATTTCTGTGCCAGGGCATAAAGCACTTTGGAGGCCCTCCTTGAAACCCATGACAAGATTGCACAGGGAAGGTATCCGATTACCAAGTGAGTTGCTCCCATATGCCTGTGTGGAAACAGATACAAACACTTGATACAATCAAAAAGCCCAGACCCAAGAAATGAATGAGAAGTCTCAGAAGGTGGTTAGGACATGCCGCAGCTGCATTCAAGGAATAGTTTTACAATGGAGTGTTTTCAGTCTGTGGTGCGCACATCAACCTTGCCTCAAATAATTGTCTCCAAAGCCACACCAGTTTCCAGATTCACTGCAGAGAGACGGTGTTTGCAGGGTGTAGATAATCATCTGCAGTGGATGTTGAGCTCCATTTAGCAATCACTTGGCGAGGCTGGCTGCAGTGCAAGCACGATTCATGCAATTTCAACTGTGCACTCTCTCCAGGGTGTTGTGTCATGCAGGAAGGGCCTCTGACTTTTAAAAAGGTCATGACTAGGCTCCCAAGGGACTGAGATAGCCCTTCTCTATCCTTGGGGAAGAGGTTAATTTTCCAGTGAGTGTGGGTGTAGATAGAGAAAGGATGGTGTAAGGTCTTGGAACAAAACATCAGGCTGGGGTTTGAGCAAGTTGGAGGCTAGAGGGGAACAGGCCTTATTCTCCTCTTGCGTTATTATGCAGTCATTTATTGAGATGGTTTACCCAAGTGCAAAGACCCTTAAGCACAAGTTTGGCTTTACTGTGTTAAAAGAGAAAGATGTTCTTAAGTGAAAACGAGGCAGGAAAAAAAGTGATCAGCACAAGAAAAAATTAGAAAAAGGGGTGTATTCCTGCAAAACAGACCTCTATGAGAACAGATGAAAGAAGGCTTTGTCACATGAGGAAGACCTCAAAAATTGAATTTACAATGTATGTATTTTTATTCTCAGCAGGATGTTTAAATTTAGCAAGAAACAAATCCTTTTTCATGTCCCCTGATTTGACCACATAGCTTGAGTGTTTTAAGAGATGCAACATCTTTCCAGCTTGTTCAGCTGTAACACACAAAGCTAGTGAATTGATCCTACTTGAATTCCTGTTAGGTAGATGGGAGGCCACTTTTGTGCTGTACAGATGTTAAAAGAATTATTTGCCATAGAAAGTGGCAACCATCTTCATGAATCTGCTGTATCTTTTGTGGGGCTGGAGTTATTGGAACTTCAGAATCTTTTTTTCATGACAAGGGTTAGTGTATACACCTCTGAACTTTGAATTTTGGATTGGATGTTACAGGAGTCCTGTAAACAACAGGGACTGATGGATGGACCAGGCTACACCATCCTATGTGCAGTGCCAAATTTTGCCTCCAGAATAGGTGCTTAAGGGAAGTCTGGCAGGTACACCAGTCCAAATAACTCACAGTAGCTGGCTGGCTGAGACAAGGGAATATGTGCCTGTAGGGACACTGGATTCATCAGCTGTTTTACACACCTCACGTGCTTCTGGAGGCCATAATCTCCTAGGGAATTATCCGTATAAATTTCACTTGCAGTTTCAGGATGTAAGAGTCCTCTTTCTCCAGACTGTTTCCTATCTCCTGTTCCTGGGGCAACCCAGCCTACAGAGGTTTTGGAAACTTAGCTTCCACAATGCATGCTGTGATCATCGGATGACAGGTGGTGAGGAAATATATTATTGCTGTGAGTCTCTTGCTCTCTGTGCCTGCATCCAACCATGGTAAAAGCACAGGGGAAGGGGATTTCTCAGTGAGCATCAGCAAGTGCAGCAGAAGGAGTAACACAGATACACACACTGACATATTTCAGACGGCTCCAGTAGGAAACTAATACTGTTCCCTGCTCAAGTCAATCAATGCTCCAGCCCCGTGCTTCAACAGCACCAAAACCTACCAACAGGCTGGGCTGGGAGGAATGAGCCTGTTCCCTTGCAAACCCTATCGGGATAATCAGTTATTCCTCTTCAAGGAGATACCAGACTTTGTTTCCACACGTGTAAACCCATCATTGCAGAAGGAGGGCAATCTGGCCAGGAAAAAAGCCATCTAGTAAAAGGTCTTCACTGCCAGATATTGTAAATTTACTAGGAGCTAATTAGAGCTGACTTAAATGGTATTTAGTGTTTTATTCCAGAAGAAAATACTTTTTCACAGAGTGCGAATGCAACAATTACACAGATTCTAAACTAGGAATTATCATTTATATTTTTCATGTATTTTCATTTTCAGATTCTGTTTCAGAACTTTAAAATGTATGCTGATATTATAAAGCTATGGAAATTGCTTTTTGGAAATGTATGTTTCATTTTTGATAAAAAATATACTAAAAGATGCTACATTTTTTTCCTTCAGAAAAATGACAATTGGAAAGGAAAAAAACTATTGAAATTCCTGCCTAAGACCAAACATAAACACTTTTTAAAACCATCAGTTATCAATAAAATAAAATAAAATAAAATAAAATAAAATAAAATAAAATCCAAATAAGTAAAAAATTGTACGTTATTCAAATTTAACCTCAAAGGCTGGGTGGTCATCTCCATTTCTACCCTTTAAAAACAATTTTAAAAGCAGATTATAAACTAGAAATTTTTAAAAATCGGTGTTTTGCTTTGAAAGTGTCAAAACAAAAAGGTTGGATGGAATTACTTTTTAATCTTGAGCAATTTATTTAATTCAACTCAAAACTGCAAAATACTGTGATTGAGTCATAGGCTAACTTTTCAAAGCCAAGAACTATTTAGGCTGAAAATACTTTGCTGAGCTCTACTTCTGCCTCAAAAGAGAAGCCCGCAGCTGTTTCATCGTGAATTATCCATGGAGCACTGAGTCCTTCCTTTACCATGCCTAATCAGCCCCAAATTTGCCTTAATCCATTAGCTTTGTTTAGTCTGTTGTCTGTCTCTTCTTTATCTTGGGAAGGAATAAAGGTGACAGCCCAGAACCAAACAGTGGAGGACTGTCCTCTTCAATTGCTTGCAAAGCAACTCACAGAGTAATTTTTCCCTCTAATCAAAGTCCTGTAACACACCTAAAACACAAGGAAAGAATTTTTTAAGGTCTTCCTTGTGAAAGGAAAACTTTATATAGGAACTGGTTTCACTGTGTTCACTAATAGAAGCTCCTTTGAGTTTTTTTTTCCTTTTATATAGCTTTTTTTTTTCCTCAAGAGTGTTAAGGAAAAGAAATACAGGCATAAATACAACAATTAAAAAAGCCCAGCCCTGCTTGGCTGAGATGACAAACCACAGTACCCAGATACGAACTACTGAAGGAGTCAGAGAGTGGCTTTCCACTACTTTGCTCATCAACATAAATAAATGATAAAAGAGAGAGATTAGCAAACAAGAGAAAACCAGTGGCAGCTTATGAACTGTTCGATAGTCATAAAAGGGATTGAATCTTTCAGGAATGAGGGCATATTTTATGGAAACAGGTAGTTTATGTAAGACTCTCCTTCCAGTCCTGCAATTGCTTACAACTCAGCGCTTGCATTACAGATGAGTAAATATTTAGCCTTCATGGCCACAGAGAGGGGTTTGATGTCAAGAATGTTAAACCTTAAAGACCAGAAGGCAAATAAAAACTACCCCAGCATTTGTCCTTTGAAACAAAACAAAGAAAGCCTAGCAGTTTTTAAGCTAGTCTCAGTAGTATTCATTCTTTCTGCTGTTTCTATTTTCTGTAGTTTCTTCTCAGGCCTGTCAGGTCAACCCTGTACTTCAACTGTAGGACTTCTAGAAAACCACAGGGTTTGCAAACAGCTGCATGCACCTCTGCTTCTCCTTGTGGTGGAACGGGTGTGCATGGACTGGGTTCATGCACAGCCAGCCTCTCCAGTGGAAAGGGGCACTGTCACCCCATTCCCAGCCTCTCGTCATGTTTTTTGCAGCAGCACTTACTGCAGGTTTAGTGGCACTTCTAAGACCTGAACTCAGGATCACATCTAGGTCAGGACTGCTACTGAAGAGATTTTGGCCTTCAGGGTGCATAAGCACCAAGCAGCTAAGCATCTCCAGAGTGACTGGTTAATGCAGATTTCCTTGGAAAAAGCCATTTCTGTTAGGAGCAATGTGAGCATGTGGAAGAGATGGAAAGTACCTTTTGCACAAAAATCTGTGCTACATCTCCTAGATGGGAAAGTTCTTGTTTGGTCCTGGACAGGAGGCAAGTTAAGGCATCCAACAGGAGCTGGGCAGCAAGGCCGAGCACCAGGAAGGCTGAGGCCATTTGGCAGTCTGTGGGAACCTTTGTGCAAAAGAAAACTTTGTCAGGTTTACATCAAAGTGGCCTCAGGAAAGCCTCAGGAAAGTGCTTGGAGGAAAATACGAATCAGCAGTGGAGGGTTAATAATTTCTCATCACTGGAGAGGAAAAGCCTGGCTCCAGCACACCAGCCTTGGAGCACCGTGGCTGTGCCTAACCTGTGGCAGGCTCCTGTGCCCAGCTAAAGCTCAGCTTTGGTCCTGGGCTCTGCTGAGTGGCTGGCCTGAGGGTCCACTCCCAACAGCAAAGCAAACTTGCTCCTGGGACCTTCCCACTTAGTCAAAGCAGGTTTTCACTGCTTCCAGAGCCCCACTTCAGTTGTCTGAGTCCACAGCACTGTGTGCACTGGGAACTTAACATGATTTTATTTACCCATGAGTTTTAGGTTAAAAAAAAATACCTTTTTGTGTTTGCCTTAGGTCAAAAAATGTGTTTTTATGTTCCTACATGCAAAGGACTGGAACCATCAGTTCTGACACCACTATAAAATAATGCGTAAGGATGGGAATGAGTCTAAATCCTAACACCGGAAAATTTGAGGAATAAATTCACTCAATAACAAAGGCCCCAATATATGAAAAGAGCTGCATTCCCAGAGTTCCCATGGCATCGGACCGTTTGAAAATCAAGTTCACATGTCCCTAATTATTTAACAGGAATTCTTAAAATTCCCGCAGGATAAGTAATTTGAAACAACCCACAGAGCTATTTTGCTTGTTTCCTGGGGCAAGTTTATGTCACAGTTTGGTAGTTACAATGTTATCAGCTGCCTTGGAAAAACAGGCTCTGCTAATGTGACCATTACCTAATTCATGCCTGGAGTCTGATCCTTGGAGATTTCTAAGCCTTTCAGTGATCCCTTGAATGGCCTCTTTATAACTTTAAACACAGGGACATTTAGTCAGGTGGCTGCCATAGTAGGAGAACAGGACAGTTTATAAGAATAACTATTTTTGTTTGATGTCCTACCATCAGCACAACTGCAGACTTTTGTATAAACACACATGACTTCTTTTTCACCACTATCGATGGAAACAAAAATTACCCGAGACTCTCTGGGAGATGGGAGCGTGGAGGAAATTAAGGTACTGGTGGAGCCTGATATCCATGTCTTCCAGAGGAGATGGAGGCAGAAAATACTTTTCCCTCTTTTCCACTGTTCTTTTTCTTCCTAGTTTTATATCCCTTAGGAAGGACATAAAGTAGGGGGCCTGCCCTGCTGAGGGCAGTCTGTGCTCTGCGTTTCTTTATGCTCCTCACTTTGTACACAGCCTTGGGGCGAGCCATTTCAATCTTTGGTGCCCCCAGCTTCTCACCCTCCTGTGAAGTGCTTACACATGTCCTTAGGGGCTGCAGAGGTTGGTTTCCTCTCACCAGATCCCACAGGAGCACTGAGGCACAGCCGCAGTGAGTCAGGAGGAAGGTGATGTCAGAGACCATCAAATCAGCCAAGCTTCCATCTGCTCTGTGTGTGCTCTGGCTGGTGGAGAGGACCCTGAAGTGGACTGACTGTACTTTCTGCCTCCAAGGCTGCCCTTGATACACAGAGCTGGTGCCCCTGGACTCCAGCAGGATCTGGAATGCGCCTTTTCTGTGGTGTGCTATGAGGCAATGTCTTCAATGGCAGGCACGTGACTTGCACAGTAAATGTGACAAACTGAGCACTTCAAAACTTTAAAAACAGGAAAAAGCTTTGCCAGATTTATGGCTGTAGATGACAATCATGGCATCACTTAGTGCCCTGAAGGCCAAGCTGATGGATGTATTTCCCTCACAAGCTGTCTCTGAAAAAAGGCCCCCAGGGAAAATGTGATTTTCCAACTTGGAGAATCCTGTCTGTGGGACCTGAAGACCTCCATGACCAGGGATTCAGGTCTGCCATTTTTTAGGTTTCTCCCATTGTTTGCATTGTGCTTGGAGTTGATGTATGAATAGTGGGATCTTATTGCTGCAGCCCTTGTCCTTCCTCTCCCTTTCTCCTCTGAGACAGGGACCACAGCTGCACATGTTCCTAAAAATGTCAGCATACTTGTCAAGGTAGTGAAGTAATGCAATGAAAGAAGTAGGTGGAAATAAATACTATTTCTTGTTTGCTTACTTGTGGCAAATAGAACAGGTCAGACAGGGAAATTTTACTGTGTATATGCAAACCCAGCCTGTTCTCTGGTCATAGTTTGAAGGCAAATCACTAACTGAGCTCAGGCTTTGCTTGGAACCTTTTAAACCTCCATGAGAAGTCAAATGGATACCTATAAAGGTTAGGAGCACAAAATCACTGCAGGATTTCTGTGTAGTTTCTGGAGGTACTGCACAAGTGTGCTTTGACTGCAGGCGGGGTGAACTGTCCTTTGGGAAGCACACCCCTCACTCCATGAGCACCTGGTTTGGATGTCCACAGCAGGAGTGCTGGGCCAAGGGGGCGTTTTTACTTACCAGTTGCAAAATTCCAGAGCAGCAATGCTAAGTCAGCTGAAACTTTAAATGAAAATTAAAACAAATCCCCTTTGGGATGAGATGGAAATGTCAGCCCAAGGATGAATCTGTTCTCAGTAAGTTGCAAGCAACTAAAGGAGATACAAGTTGGAATCCAGCCTTGGCTGCACCACACACCATCTGTCAACCTTGTAGAGTGAAATAAAGAAAAAGCAGAGAGCTTGCAATTATCCTCTCCCTTGCTGGATAGCCCAGAGGCCAGAGAAGTGGATTCTCTTCCCTGATACATTTCTTGCGAGGGAAATGACACATTCATTTTCCCACGGTGGTGTTGCTGTGCATTGCTCTCTCATCCTACTTGCTCTCCTCTTGGCAAGCAGGAACACAGACTGCCAGGCTGGGACTTGAGTGAGAAGGCTCTCTTCCCAGGGTTAGAGATCTAGATGGAGCACATTGCAGGGGATGCTGAAGTCTCTCCACTAGGCACACTGCTGGCAAAATGCAGGAACTTGCTTCTGCCCTTACAGGTGCCTGAGCACTGCTAGGACTGAGCACTTCTAGTCAAGCAAAATCTCTTCTCTCTCTTCTTCTCCCCCCTGCCCTTACACATTTTCGTAACCTCGCAGAAGTTCCAGACAACGTCATCTTTAACCTACTGCAGGCAGGGCTTGGGAGCCACGTGAGGAACAGCGAGGGGGACCATGCTTGGTCAGAACACCAGCCCCAGGGCCAATGAATGGGGGCCTTGGACTACACTCCCCTACACACCACCCCAAACAGGGTGCTGGAATGTCTCTCCCTTGCCATCACATTTTGAAAGATGTGTCTGGCAAGACAGCTAGCTGACTTTGGCAGGAACTGCCATTAGTGGGATAATTAATTTAAGAGCAGTTGAGAAAATCACAGCACGAGGTTACTCCACAACTGAATCCACAACTCACTACCAGAGCGGGGCATTCTGCTCTATTCCATATCTCTATTTTTCTTTTGAAGGAATCAGTAGCTTACATTGTGTGTGGAAATAAGAGAGTGGGATGAAGAGGAATGAATCCTTGTGCTAATCAGTGAAAGGACCTTGTCTGTGAGATAAGACAACCTGGGAACAGAACAGCAAGTGATATCAAGATAATAGAAAAGACAAATATGGCAAGACATAACAGCTAAAGGCTGCTTTACACAAGCCTCCTCGTGTTTCCTATGTGACTCCAAAACTGGAAGAACCTCTCTGCGAAGTAGGAAAATTAGCATGAGGAACAGGTGTCCAGTCTATTGCAGTCAGAGCTGCAGCTGCTGCATAGCTCCCCATATTTCTGTGTCTTCATCTGGGCTCTTCCAGGTACTAACAGGTGCTGGTGAAGGCACACGTATTCTGTTCCTAAGCAGACACCCAGGCTAATCCTGCTGCCACCTCTCCCACTGCTGCCCATTTAGGGAGATTGGAGATAACCACCCCACACAGGCTTTGATGTAACTGTAGCTGCCACCTGCCTGCACACCTGCCTGTCACTGGGCTGTCCCTGCCCCTGCTGAAAGGGACCTGCGGTCCTCGCTCACTGCCAGCGTGGAAAAGCAGGCAAATACTGGGCTACAAAAAGGGCCTGTTGATGAGTGTAGGTGGGACAGGCTCAGCAGTCACCCCCAGCCCCTGGATGTCTCCATGTTGTGTTGCTCCTTACTTGAAGCACGTAAGAGGCTCAGCCCAGGACAAAAGGACCTCTGCTGCATGTCAAGTTATTGCTGTGGCTCAGTTAGTGGTCATTGAAACAGGCAGGGAAGAGTAATTTTTTTATTGCAAACCTGGGGTTTCATTAAAAATGGCCAATTTTCAAAAAAAATGCCTTTTAAAAACCATTTCACTGGTATCTTTGAACAAACTAAAAGTAGGAGAATAGGATCCTTTTTTGTTTCTTTGAACTTACTAGTACAGAAATCATCTGGAAGCTTATGCTGACTTTTCGGCTTTATTTTCACTGTTTTTCTTCTGGGTGGGGAAAGAAAAAATTCAAATATTTGCAGAAAGAAAAAAAAAAAAAAAGACTTCTTACTTGTATTTCCTAGCCAGAAGACCATAATATGTTGTCTGCTTGTTTCCAAGCAGATACTTTTGTTGGAAGACTTCTCACCCTCAGTTATAAAATCTTTTATGTTTAAGCAGTACAAAAACATTCAAAGTGTCATGTTGTGTCACCCCCCTTCCCTTCTTGCTGTGCTTCAAGCTCTCTTTGGAGCATTGTTGTGGAAATGAAATTTTCTGGTTGGTTCTCCCCTTGCTTGTCATTGTGTGAGGCCAGTGAGTTTTCTCAGGGTTTAGCACAGCTGCACCACATAAACTGATGCTGCCCATGTTGTGTTGAAGACACTTCTGGGCTTGCTCTCACTTTAACCTTCCCCGTGGTCTGTGTGTGCAAGGACCAGTCTAGTTATGCAACTTCTCTCTCCATCGTCCAGGCTTTCCCCAGTCCTTATTAGAAGCAATGTATTTTAGCTGTCACTGTAGTACCTTCCACCCACTTTGGAGTCCATGAATACTATAAATCAGGCTCTGTTTTACAGATGGAGCTTTGCTTTCCCCTCTAGGATTTTGTATTTCACAGAGGAAAAGGAACTCAAGTCCATTTAATGATTGCACTGAAGCACCTTGAGTTGATGCCATGAAGCTTTTTTTCCATCCAATCACAATTATCTGCAAGGGAAAAAAGGTTTTTAAATGTTGGGAAATGTGCTGTGTCCCGTCTATTTCAGATTATTTTACATCTGAGTTTACAACAGACTTAGGCAATTTGTTCAAGATCCAAGAAACCAGAATTATCCCCTTCCCCCCATCTTTCATCACTTGAAAGTTTTCTTTTAGTGTTTTGTTTTTTAATCTTCCTTCTTTTCTCTTTCTTTTTTTTTTTTTTTTTAATTTGGTGGGCACATTGCATAACTCTTTCTTAAATACATAACTATGTCTTAAAATGAGGCATGGACATGAAGAAACAATTATGCAAACAAGCATTTTCAGTGTAACAAATTGGATTTAATTCTGTGTAAATCTGCTGCCTGCCCTTGCTGCTGATGGGCTTCACAAACCATATTAGAAATTAACTGTAAGTCTGATTACAGCCTGTGGATTTACAGACAGGGCCAGCAATCTATCCAGGGCTGGTGCCAAGAATTGCCACTGCTCCTTTCTACCTGATCCTATCAGCCATTAAATCTACACTACTTCTTTTCCCAAAATCATAAAGTAATATGTAATCTGTCATATTATAAGCTCTTTTCCCCCCCCCCGCAGTAGCCATGGATGTAGTTGTGCAAATCAGGAGACTTCATATTCTGTTTTGCTCTGATGCATAGGTAGCATCACCTGTGATTAGGGTGATCTGACAGTCTCCCTAACAGCAGCCTGCCTTAAAGTGTTTGTTCTTTTAACTTACCTTGTGCTGTCACCAGGGAATGAAATTTTCTAGGAAGGATGTCTGACCCTAGATAGAGTCAGGCTGATTTCTAAGGGGGAAATTATGTTATGGAGTTTCAACCAAATTAGGTCAGGAGAAATGCATTGTTTAGTCCACACTTGGGGAAAAGAAAGATGTGAAAAAAATTCTTGCTGTTGTTTTACAAGAGGGTCTCAAACACTGTGTGTCAGAGGATATGCTTAGTACTTAGCAAGCTGCAGCACAAACCATATTTTTCCCTGCTCACATCACCACCATCCTCTGGTGAGGAAGGCTGGTCTCTCCTGCCTTTTCACCTCCGATCTCCTGTTCAGACTCCCAGCCTCTCCCCCTGCCTCACCCGCTGTTTTAGCCCCTTCCTCTCCCTGCCACTCAATTGTCTCAATGGAAAAGTGTCAGCACGAACAGTTTGTACCCCCACTAAATTCTTCTGATGCCTTCTGGATATAAATAGGGATTGCTGATGGAGGAAAACTCTAGTTGTGTCTTGGGGGAAAATGTATTCTCACTTATAGATCTTACTGGTCTTTTAGTGGAACCTAAAGTTGGAAAGGTGACCCATACTACTTCTACACTACTGCAATCTCTTATTGAACAATCTCACTAATATAAACCAGATATGTTTTAGTCTCCTAAGGTGTCTGGTATGAGAAAGATCTGTTACCCTTGAAGTGAATCCCATTTGCTTCACATTGCAAAACGTAGGGAGTCCTCATTCCCTGTGTCATAAGCTTCTTTATGAAGCTGGGCCTTTGGCAACAAACTGCACAATGAAATGAAAACTGGTATTGTCATTAAATTAATGTCCTTACATAATTGATCTTTCACCCAGTGGCTGCCAACGCAAATCTCAGTGCAAACCACATTTCTGAGAGGAGGGCAGAGAGAGCTGAAGAGCTCAAAGAATCAATTTTTTATTTCTCAGGAGCACAGATACAATCTCCAGTGAATTAATTTTTTTCTCCAAACTTGTACCCCCTCGAGTGCTGGCAAAGCAATATCTCGGTAAAGACTTTTCAAGGGAACAGCAGAAGGCCCCTTGCAAGCACTGCACAGAAAATGCAGTTTGCTGCTGATTACTGGTGCAAAAGCATGAATGGGAAGGACGACCCCACCACAGGCATAGCAGAGCGAGGTCGCCACAGGCAGTAAGGACTAAGGGGGTGAAACGCCGGGGCCACATCCTGGCTGTGCGGGCAGGGCTGCCCGGAGGGCTGGCGGAGGGCTGTGGGAGGCAGGCCAGAGGAGGCTTCGGAGCCAAGGGCTCTCTATGCACGCTGTGCCGTGCGTTCCGTTCCATCCCGTCCCACTGCGCTCCGCTCCATCCCACGGGACCGCCGACCTCGAACCCGAACTCCCGCCCGGCCCCGTCCCCGGCCGGAACCCGCNATTTTTCGCGCCGCAACTTCCGTGCCGCGGCAGGAGGCGAGATGTGGAGGAAGGCGTTCCTGGCCGCCGTGTGCCTCTGGCTGCGCTGCGTGCCTGCTCTCGGCGGTGAGTCCCGGGACCGGGGGCGGGACGGCGTCCGGAGCGCGCACGGGACACGGGGTGCACGGGAGCTGCCGGGCCTGCCTGGTGCTTTTGGGAAAGGGAGGCTTGGGGGGAAGCGCTGCCGGCATGGCGGGAAAAGGGAATTTGCAATCTGTCTTTTGTGAAACTGTCCCGGGCTGCTTGGGATGCTGCGGGACCCGGGGGTGGCGGAGTGCGCTTGGAAGGCGCTGAAGAGCGACACTGGGGGAAACCTCCATCCTGTTAAGAGAGACCTGGAGCCTGTTCCCCAGGCGAAACTCAGGCACTACCTGCCGGGCTGATTGGGCGACCTGTTGAGGTTTGGGATGTGTTTTTTTCCCAGAAACAAGGTCGCTTCCCAGAGTCCCTTGCCCCAGCAAGGGATTTGCACAGTAGTAGCACCACGGTAAGGTCCCTCAGCTCCCTCCTCTGTGGGACTCATCCATCCCAGCGTCCCAACTTCTCACAGTTCTTGATCCTAGGCAAGGCAGGGCTGAGTTTCATCGTGATCACGGTAAAGAGTTCGAGCTGTAGTTCAGCCTGTAATGAGCAGAACCCACTAGGGGAAAAGCGATCAGAGGGATTTACTCTCTCTAGGTTCGCCTATGGCTGTGTTTGCGCGCTGCCTGTTGTACCTGCACTTGTGCAGAGACACCCCGTCCAAGCCAGAGGAAGTGGAACACGTACAAATGTTGCTAGATTTTTCACTAATGCTGTCTCAATTAATCACAACGCAATTGAAGCTGTTATGAACGAAGAGACTAGTTTTAGAAGACCACAACTCCTCAAGCTTAAAAACGAAAAAAATCTCTTAAAATATTGTTAGCAGTGCCCTGTCACAGGCTTACTTTCTTGCACTGATCTCCCACACATGGTATCTTATCTTTAGAAGTTTCTGACCTGAGAAGAAAGGGTGGCCATAGCTCCTAGAGCTGCTTTGTGATCCTAAACCGGAATATATAAACTGCCTTTTTTTTTCTGCTGTGGATGCCTTTGTTACTTCTTTGTGTACAAGGAAGCTGAAGGGAAGTATTCAAAAGTAAGAGGATGGGGTGCTAGGGTACAGCGAAAGGAATGTATTCTAGCTTTGAATCCAATCTTGTGCCATCAGAGACAGTCAAAACCAGTTTTCATCACAGTATCCAAGTTCTAGACAATAAAATAACTGTCTTCCCAGGGAAAGCTTTCATCCCCACGGGAACTGATTTGCCACAGACTTACTAATAATTTCATTATTTCTTCTTAGGAACAGGTTATATGAAAGCTTGTTGCGTGTTCATCCTAAAGTGATTCAAGCCTTTAGTTCCACAATATTTCTTGCACACCACAGTAAAAAACTTTTTGAAGCCACAGGAAGCACATGATCCAGCCCTCCAGGAATCTAGAGTATTTAAAAAACAACATAGAAAAAGACCTTCTAGGTGAAGAAAATGTTGGTGTTCCAGGAAAAGATAAAAACATTTCTAGGGATACATTCAGATCCTTATTTTCACCAGCATAATTCCAGAGTCAGCATATTTACACTGTTGTGTGATGTGAGCTGCTGGCTTTTTCTATGGCTTATGTTTGGGATAGACATACCAGGGCAGCTGTGGCATGGCCTTTTGAGAAACAGTGCATTTCTGAGAAGGCACAGAGGGAAGGCTCTCAGGCATCAAGTTGTGCTGGAGATCAGCATGATCACTAGCACTCCTGAAAGTTTGCTGGAATCTCCTCTGTGCAGAAGTGCTTGCATGATAGGACTTTCTCATGCTTCCTTACCTCTACATTACTACAAAGTCTGATAGTGGTTGCATTTTAATTGTCTTGGGCTAATTCCAGATAACCCAGAGGGACTGATGGATGGCAAGATGTCTGCTGGATTGAGTTTGGAGTGTCTCAGCTGCAGCTGAGTAAAGATTTGACAGGGAGTACCATGGAGAGGGGTGGGCACCCCTGTGTACAGTGCAAGGGCAGCATTTTGCCAGCTGCAGAACTTGAGCTGGGAGGTCCTTGCTGAGCTTCTGAGCTTGTAGCTCAGTAGCTTTTCAGAGGTGTTGCTCTTTCCACTGGCCCCACCTGGGAAGTGAGGCAGAACGTACTCTCAGGGCTCTGCCATTAAGGAATACATAAATAAACTTGAAGTTGTAATATTTTTGCAGCAAGGTTAAACAATAACCTGATTCGTGAGGTGGGTTTCCTGGGATTGCAACACACAGTAGTCTGCTTTCAGTTATAGTGTAGATCAAATTAAATGATAACTGTTTCTGTGATAAAACCACTTTACTACAGCTGACTATGAGTTTGCTTCAGAGCTCTTAGGAATTCAGTATGAGTGATTGATGGGTGGTCCTAATTCTGATTGTTGAGGGAAGATTTATCCCAGTTAACCACAGCTGGTAGATGTTCAATGTTATGTGCAAATGTTTGCTGCTGTGCATGTGTGTGCATGCATGTCTCTGTGGGCTATAGCACACACAGTCTAGCAGTATAATTTCTAAGGATCTTTGCACCCAGCTAATAGTATTTCCATTTCTGAGTACATAATGCTAGGAAACTGTTGTTTATCAAAGATTCCCTTTTTAAAACCATAGCTTAGGTGCATTGCTCATTCTGACAAATGCATTGTTATCATATTTTGGCAACCTGTATGATGTGGGCAGTTTAACTTTGATTAATGTTCCAGATGTTGTTACTTCCTCAAGACTCACATTCTCCACCCAGCTGGCCAGTGGTAAACAGTTTCACAATCAAAATAATTTGCCAGGTTGGCTTGGGCTTCCTGTGAAAGAAACTTGAAACTGAATTCTCTTGATTAGTGTGTCAGAATGCCTAACGTCAGTGGGTTTCTTTCAAAATTGATAATTGATAGGAGTCCCTAACTGAACAGAATTTCACAAGTCGCAAGTCCAAAGTGTCACAAACTTTGGACAGGAAAAACAAAACTACTGACTTTTCCCAGTTAGTAAGCTTTTCCCCCGCTGCTTTCTTTGAGTTCTGTGAGGTTCTTGATACCTTGCTGTACAGGACAGCTTTTTATTTTTTTTAAATATGGAAGCTCAGATTGTAGAAGTAGGGGTGTAAGAAAAGCATCAGAAAACTTTGTATAGCATGACAAAATGGTGAAGTTTTGGTGATGCAGCCTGAAAAGCCAGCTTCCACCTGGAATTGGTCACTAAATTCTGCTCCCTTAATTCTGCTCCAGTTCCCTAAATAAGGCCTTTGTAGGTCACGTTAACTGTAAGCACATAGCAGTAGACAGAAAACTTTGTTTTGCAACAGGTGCTCGTATTTGTAACTGTGTGCCTGGAAGCTTTGGCAATACACGACACATGCCTTTGTACCTTTGCTGAACTATGCCTGGGAGAGCGTAACTTTTAGCAAAAGCACGGATTTCTTTTTTGTCTGCATGTGTTTACTTGCAGTCTGTTTTATTCAAGGCCTTGTTTTGAAATGGGATTTGCATTCTTGTCCTGAAAAGTTACTTTGGTATCAACATGGATGTATGTATATTTTATTATATCTAATTTCTGTATCTACATTATGAAAAATGCAGTGTCATCTCTGATAAATTTCTGTCCACCTTTCAGGAACATGCTGAAAACTACCCATTTTTGAGTTTTCTGTGGTTTGATCAACTTGAGTTAAAACATCTTATTAACTAAACTGTGTTGAGTGTGTACTTTGACTGTCTCTGCACTTCTCTGTGTAAGACTGTAAGAATGAGGCCCAACAGTTCACTGGCTCAGGACATGAGTCAAGGAGACTTCTCCCTTTCA
The DNA here is from genome assembly GCA_013400955.1 of Drymodes brunneopygia. Taxonomy (NCBI): domain Eukaryota; kingdom Metazoa; phylum Chordata; class Aves; order Passeriformes; family Petroicidae; genus Drymodes; species Drymodes brunneopygia. Next base: position 50,776 of record VZTZ01038856.1, read on the forward strand.
ATCTATGAGGAAAAGGTCTGTGGTAAAAGTCTATGAATGACAAAGTTTGGTTATGAATAATTTTTTTAATAGACCAAGAAATATGATGAGATATGAAAGCAGAAGTGAGAAATGCTAGTTTTCTGAAGTGATGTGCTGTGTAATATCTCTGCTTCAGGTTTAAAGCATGGTACGTGTAGGTCTTGGTCTGTGTGGTGAGTGTGTGCATACTATGTATACCTCTATACTGCATTTCTAAAATGTATTCTGCAGCAGCTGGGATGTGAGGTGGTACTGCAGCACATGCGCAGCACAACATTAGGTGTAGACAAGATATCTTGTGCTCTGAGCCGTATAGAATTTGCAAAGCCAGACTCAGGGAAATTCTGAGCAAAGCTTCTTGATGAGCACACCGTGAAGAAGTCTGTAATAAACTCCACTACACACACACTTCCTCATCCAAAGGGTGTCTTGCCTGCTGGGAACTGACCATATGTGGACATAAGATAACATGACACTTTTTGTGGGCATAAGATGATAACAGTAATTTCTTCTGACTTTCTAGCATACAACATGGTTAAATGAGAAGAGTGGCTGCCTGCCATTTCCCTAACTCATGGGCTGGTGCTTTGCAGCTGCTGCTTTCCTGGTGGTGACTGTATCTCAGTGATTCTATGTCCTCAAATCCCCATCAAAGATTTTTTTTACTAAAACACGTGAATATTTGTGAAGCATTTAGCATATCTTCAGTGGCAGGTGCCACTGTACTGCAGTCTTTCTAAGCTTGGTGCACTTTTCCAAGTGCACCCTTAAGTACAGTGTGCTTTGAATTGTAGATTTCCTATAAACTTGTTTTCAAAAGAGCTGTGGTCTGAACTTAAATGCAAATTCTAGCATGTGTTTGTAATTGAAAACACACTACAAGACAGGATGTCAAAGTAATTTAGATTTTGGATGATTATCAGATAAGTTTAATTCAGAAGGGAAATGATATCTAGGTATGAAAGGAAACACTATTAACTAGTGAGCAGGTGGACTATTCTTGTTTGCCTTCCTGTAGGAGGGAATATCCATAATAGAAGGTCCTAGCGTTGTGTGCCTTACAGTTGAAAGCTGTTCTTGTTCCTTTCATGGTTTTACTGCTTCACCGAAGAGTGAAAAGTTATAGCTGATATGTAACCAACCAGCCTTTGGGACTTTTCTTTTTCTGGCTAAAAAGTAAATAATGTAAGTCTAAAGATTCATTCCAAAAAATGGTTTTATACTCTCACTTAGTGAGAAAAAGAAATTTTGAACATGAAAATACATAGAAAAGGTGTAAACATTTGGTTAGTTTGGTAAATTTAGCTTTCATTGGTGGGTAAAATATTATGTTTACCATTATGTGAATACTTCTTCTGGTTTGGAGGAAGGGTAAGGTTATGAAAAACACCTTTCTTTAAGAGGAAGGAGGCAGGAAGGGGGCCCTCAGTGTAATTATCCTGGATTAGCTAGCCAGCCTAGCA
>VZTZ01038856.1:52596-107939 GCA_013400955.1 Drymodes brunneopygia
AAACAATAACCTGATTCGTGAGGTGGGTTTCCTGGGATTGCAACACACAGTAGTCTGCTTTCAGTTATAGTGTAGATCAAATTAAATGATAACTGTTTCTGTGATAAAACCACTTTACTACAGCTGACTATGAGTTTGCTTCAGAGCTCTTAGGAATTCAGTATGAGTGATTGATGGGTGGTCCTAATTCTGATTGTTGAGGGAAGATTTATCCCAGTTAACCACAGCTGGTAGATGTTCAATGTTATGTGCAAATGTTTGCTGCTGTGCATGTGTGTGCATGCATGTCTCTGTGGGCTATAGCACACACAGTCTAGCAGTATAATTTCTAAGGATCTTTGCACCCAGCTAATAGTATTTCCATTTCTGAGTACATAATGCTAGGAAACTGTTGTTTATCAAAGATTCCCTTTTTAAAACCATAGCTTAGGTGCATTGCTCATTCTGACAAATGCATTGTTATCATATTTTGGCAACCTGTATGATGTGGGCAGTTTAACTTTGATTAATGTTCCAGATGTTGTTACTTCCTCAAGACTCACATTCTCCACCCAGCTGGCCAGTGGTAAACAGTTTCACAATCAAAATAATTTGCCAGGTTGGCTTGGGCTTCCTGTGAAAGAAACTTGAAACTGAATTCTCTTGATTAGTGTGTCAGAATGCCTAACGTCAGTGGGTTTCTTTCAAAATTGATAATTGATAGGAGTCCCTAACTGAACAGAATTTCACAAGTCGCAAGTCCAAAGTGTCACAAACTTTGGACAGGAAAAACAAAACTACTGACTTTTCCCAGTTAGTAAGCTTTTCCCCCGCTGCTTTCTTTGAGTTCTGTGAGGTTCTTGATACCTTGCTGTACAGGACAGCTTTTTATTTTTTTTAAATATGGAAGCTCAGATTGTAGAAGTAGGGGTGTAAGAAAAGCATCAGAAAACTTTGTATAGCATGACAAAATGGTGAAGTTTTGGTGATGCAGCCTGAAAAGCCAGCTTCCACCTGGAATTGGTCACTAAATTCTGCTCCCTTAATTCTGCTCCAGTTCCCTAAATAAGGCCTTTGTAGGTCACGTTAACTGTAAGCACATAGCAGTAGACAGAAAACTTTGTTTTGCAACAGGTGCTCGTATTTGTAACTGTGTGCCTGGAAGCTTTGGCAATACACGACACATGCCTTTGTACCTTTGCTGAACTATGCCTGGGAGAGCGTAACTTTTAGCAAAAGCACGGATTTCTTTTTTGTCTGCATGTGTTTACTTGCAGTCTGTTTTATTCAAGGCCTTGTTTTGAAATGGGATTTGCATTCTTGTCCTGAAAAGTTACTTTGGTATCAACATGGATGTATGTATATTTTATTATATCTAATTTCTGTATCTACATTATGAAAAATGCAGTGTCATCTCTGATAAATTTCTGTCCACCTTTCAGGAACATGCTGAAAACTACCCATTTTTGAGTTTTCTGTGGTTTGATCAACTTGAGTTAAAACATCTTATTAACTAAACTGTGTTGAGTGTGTACTTTGACTGTCTCTGCACTTCTCTGTGTAAGACTGTAAGAATGAGGCCCAACAGTTCACTGGCTCAGGACATGAGTCAAGGAGACTTCTCCCTTTCAATCTATGAGGAAAAGGTCTGTGGTAAAAGTCTATGAATGACAAAGTTTGGTTATGAATAATTTTTTTAATAGACCAAGAAATATGATGAGATATGAAAGCAGAAGTGAGAAATGCTAGTTTTCTGAAGTGATGTGCTGTGTAATATCTCTGCTTCAGGTTTAAAGCATGGTACGTGTAGGTCTTGGTCTGTGTGGTGAGTGTGTGCATACTATGTATACCTCTATACTGCATTTCTAAAATGTATTCTGCAGCAGCTGGGATGTGAGGTGGTACTGCAGCACATGCGCAGCACAACATTAGGTGTAGACAAGATATCTTGTGCTCTGAGCCGTATAGAATTTGCAAAGCCAGACTCAGGGAAATTCTGAGCAAAGCTTCTTGATGAGCACACCGTGAAGAAGTCTGTAATAAACTCCACTACACACACACTTCCTCATCCAAAGGGTGTCTTGCCTGCTGGGAACTGACCATATGTGGACATAAGATAACATGACACTTTTTGTGGGCATAAGATGATAACAGTAATTTCTTCTGACTTTCTAGCATACAACATGGTTAAATGAGAAGAGTGGCTGCCTGCCATTTCCCTAACTCATGGGCTGGTGCTTTGCAGCTGCTGCTTTCCTGGTGGTGACTGTATCTCAGTGATTCTATGTCCTCAAATCCCCATCAAAGATTTTTTTTACTAAAACACGTGAATATTTGTGAAGCATTTAGCATATCTTCAGTGGCAGGTGCCACTGTACTGCAGTCTTTCTAAGCTTGGTGCACTTTTCCAAGTGCACCCTTAAGTACAGTGTGCTTTGAATTGTAGATTTCCTATAAACTTGTTTTCAAAAGAGCTGTGGTCTGAACTTAAATGCAAATTCTAGCATGTGTTTGTAATTGAAAACACACTACAAGACAGGATGTCAAAGTAATTTAGATTTTGGATGATTATCAGATAAGTTTAATTCAGAAGGGAAATGATATCTAGGTATGAAAGGAAACACTATTAACTAGTGAGCAGGTGGACTATTCTTGTTTGCCTTCCTGTAGGAGGGAATATCCATAATAGAAGGTCCTAGCGTTGTGTGCCTTACAGTTGAAAGCTGTTCTTGTTCCTTTCATGGTTTTACTGCTTCACCGAAGAGTGAAAAGTTATAGCTGATATGTAACCAACCAGCCTTTGGGACTTTTCTTTTTCTGGCTAAAAAGTAAATAATGTAAGTCTAAAGATTCATTCCAAAAAATGGTTTTATACTCTCACTTAGTGAGAAAAAGAAATTTTGAACATGAAAATACATAGAAAAGGTGTAAACATTTGGTTAGTTTGGTAAATTTAGCTTTCATTGGTGGGTAAAATATTATGTTTACCATTATGTGAATACTTCTTCTGGTTTGGAGGAAGGGTAAGGTTATGAAAAACACCTTTCTTTAAGAGGAAGGAGGCAGGAAGGGGGCCCTCAGTGTAATTATCCTGGATTAGCTAGCCAGCCTAGCACAGTCAAGGTCAAAACCTAAAGCTGAGTACTGCCTCTGTTCAGTGAACGATTCTTGCTTTCCTGCATGTGCTTTGACAGGTGAGAAATCCTGCTGAACTTGGGCAGTGTTAAGCCATTGATTATGGCTGATAGGTTTCTCTGAAGCTGGCACATAAGCATTTGTTGCAAGGCTCTGTGCTGGTTTTAGACCTGATGCAAAAGGTTAGACTCTAATTTCTTGTGACCCTCCAAGCACAGAAGAACTTCCCAGACTTTATAGAGCTTCCTGAGATGAGGTCAGATATAAGTCAGTGCCTTGCTGTGTGTGGTACCTTGAATGAGAAGATCAGAAAAACTCTTTGGAAAAAAATGAATTGTTAGTTGTTTATCACCTGAGTGATGCAGCACAACTTTATGCAGAAGTGCAGATCTACCAATTATCATAAAAAACCTCTTCTGCAATGGGAAACAGGAGTGGAAATCTGTTTTGCATGCCTAGCATAAGGTCCTTACCTTGTCTATTTGTATTCCCTGTGGTGGCTCGGAGCCATTCATTAATGTGTTTAGGAGTCTGTGAAAGGTTGTCTTGATGTCAGGAAGGACAATGCTGAGCAGGACAGAGTTGGCCTAAGTTCAGCTGCACTTGAGAAACAGGCAATCAATATTTGCCAAACTCAAGTTGCCAAACTGGGGCCTGGGTTTTGAAAAGTTAATTACAGGGTCTGCTGTATATAGAGGTATTTAAGAGTTGAATCAGATGTAGAAAGAGGAGACATTTATGTTTCTTCCTAAAGGAAATAGTGGATATGAAGTCTAAAGTCACTTCTCTGTCTTGGCAGGAAAAGGAGTACTTAAATTTTGATGGTGGAAGCTGGAGGAAGTGATCTTTGCAGCCCATGACTTACTTTGTTACCACCAGTACATGATTTTCACCTCCTTCTCCACCCTGGACTCAGAATAGCTTCAGGCAGAGGAAGGCAGTTTTCTGCAGCTTAGTTTTCTGTAGTTTATCAGGTGACCTGAGAATATATTTCCTTCAAAACAGACTGCTGGTTTTCTACTTCAGTTACTCTGATGGGTAACTGAACTTCTATCAGCCTGATCTTCTCACCTGCTGTTTGTTGGTCAAAACTTAAAACTAGCATTTTGTAAAACAATGGTGACTTCACAGCTTTTAATGCACTGCAACTACACGGTGTTATAAAAGGCCTTGTTAGGCAGTGATTACTGATGAGGTGATGTGGAGCATACACCACCAAAGTATGTAATAGTATGGTAGTAACTCTCTGCGTTCCTGAATGACTGTCTGTGGCTGTCCTGTGCAGTTTTCTGTACTCTTGTGATAGTTAAGAGGTTTCCTGCTTAATGCAATGGGGAAAACACTGACTCTTAAAATGGATTCATACCTCTCTGACAGCTCAGCAGATTCTTTCTGTTTTAGCAGGACCTTGAAAGGGGAGCAATTTTCACCCTTTGATTTCCCTTTACATGGCTGTTGTGTGGCCATTGAGTGCTGTAGAAAATGAAAACCACTTGACTGTTGTCCTATTTCTTGAGTGTTCCAGATGTCTCTCCAACGTTATGTCTGTGCCTTCTGACTTTGTCCTAGTGCTCCTAAAACACTGCTATATGTTTTCTGTGCTCTCGTAGCAGAAGCTGAAAACAATTTTGAGGGAATTGAGAGCAAGTTTTCCTTACGGACGCCTGCAGAGCCCGATGAGGATGTGTGCTACCTGGTTCCTGGGCAGGTGAACAGCCTGGCACAGTGCAACTTCAATCACACCAGCAAAACCTTCGTGGTGATCCATGGGTGGACGGTAAGACACAGCGGGGGGAATCTCCCTTTTAACCACACTTCTGATGAACTGTGCAGAAGTGTCTCACAGATATATTAATATATCCCCTTTTTAAATTAAAATGGCCAACACCAACAGGTGACAGGGATGTATGAAAGTTGGGTCCCGAAGCTGGTGGATGCTCTGTACAAGAGGGAGCCTGACTCAAACGTCATTGTGGTGGACTGGCTGGTTCGAGCGCAGCAGCACTACCCGGTGTCTGCTGCCTACACCCGGCTGGTGGGAAAGGATGTTGCTACCTTTATTGACTGGATGGAGGTAAGACACGGAGACATGCCTCACATTCTGCATGATGTCACAGGAGACAAGGCAGTGGTGATGCAGCTGTGTTAATCATCTCCTGCTGGGTAGATGGAGTTAAACTCCTGCAGACAGTGCTTTTGCTGGGCTGGTAAAATTCCAGCTTTGGTTTACTGGCTATCGCCTACTCAGAGGCCTTTTGTGCTGCATTCCAGAAACTTTACTTTGTGGTCTGTGGGGTCCTGTGAGCCCACAGTATTTCTGAGGGCTCTGTGAGAGGTAGCTATGAAAGACAGGTTCCTGTATATTATGCAGCAGTCAGTCCTTGGGAATCAGAAATGTGCCCTGCCTTTGGAAAATACTTAGGAGATCCAGAAACAGGTGGGGAGAGGGTGGCTGAAAACCTTTATAATATAAACAGTCCTGTGTTCCGTCCTTTATTTTGCCTTCCTCTTTCCTTAGATTTTGGCCGTAAATTATTTAGATCAAGAAATTCATAATGGCACAAAACTATGATAACTGTATAGTGTTTCTTCCATTATTCATGGCTCAAACAAAAAACTCAGTGTTAACAAAACATTTTATTGTGTATCTTCTGATATTTTTGTGTTTGGTTTTGGACTTTAAACGAATTGTTCTCTTCTGCAGGAGGAATTTAATTATCCTCTCAACAATCTCCACTTGCTGGGGTACAGTCTAGGTGCCCATGCTGCTGGGATTGCTGGGAACCTGACCAAAAAGAAGGTGAACAGAATTACTGGTAAGAAAACCTGTGACTGCAGAATGGAGAGTCCCATCTCTTCCATACTGAAACATTATGTTCCACTGAAAAATCACCAGAATAATTGTTGCTTGCTGGCAGTACATTGGTCATGCATTCATGATTTAATGAAACAGCAGGGCTGATATTTCTGTGGTAGAACTGGAAAAATATTGAGAAAATAACAACACAGGTGGTGAGTGAGAAGCCTTTATTTGCTTCTTCTCAAGTGAGTAGGCCCTGATAAAAGAGTAGTTTGGGGGGGTGTGGTGGGGACTGACCAAATCCATGGCTTGTAAAAGGTCACAGTATCTCTTGCAGCATGAGAAATCCAGCTTGTTGTCTTTATCCAGGCAGTTACTCCTTGCAGCTGATGGGAGTCATTCAAAAAGGACAGGAAATAAATCCTGCTGCAGCAGGTTTAGTACCTGCAGAACTCTCTGCCATGGGATGATGCAGATGCAAGAAATTTATATGGGCTCAAAGGGAGACTGGACAGATAATCAGAAGAGATTCAGTGTGGGATATTAAAAAGTTAATCATAACAGGCTCAAGAAATACTCTAGGCTTGAAATAATACTGATAATTTGGGGAAGACAAAGGGAGCATACGTATACTTGCCCCTTTGCTATGTGTGCTTAGATGCCTGTTTAAGGTGATTTTTGGGGACTGAGAAATGTGCTAGACAAGTGAGAGTGCATGGCCATTCTGGGGCTGGTTTGCAGCCCAGCACCTGGAGAGCCAGCCCCTAGCACTGATCTCAGTGACAAAGGAATTGCCAACATCAGCAAATGAGTCTAAGAAAATTGCTCATCTGTGGTGTCTTTGTTGCTGAGAGAGCTTGGGAGCAGCATTCAGAAGGGAGCCTAGCTCCTGGCACCCTTTACTCCCCTACCTGAGCCTGGCTGTGATCCCAGGCATGCTGAGAGGTGAGCTAGGCAGCGGTCACATCAGGAAAGGTCAAGTCCTAAGAGATGGCAGATCAAAGTCAGGAGGCCAAAGCGCTGGTCCCTCTGCCCTTCCTTCCTCTAAGCTGCAGCTTTGCTACTTCACTGAGGCTGCCAAATCACTGACATGTCAGTAGCCCTCTGTTATGCCTTCACAGTTGCTCTTAGTGCTGAGGACAGGCCTTTTCCCAGGAAAAGGCACAGGGAGCAATGTAATGTGGCCCCTGAAGCCCTCACAGCTCAGGGTGAGGCAACTCAGACCAAGTGGAGCTAACTGTGGGTGAACAGCACAGATGCCTGTCCCCAGCTGAGGGCTACAGAAAAGACTTCCCTTCAGCCATCTCTCAGGTACTTGTCTGAACAGGAGATAGTACTTGTTCACTGGCAGAATAGTTCTGGGTTTTTTTGATGTCAGTGTTGTTGCAGCTTGACAGTTTACCATAATAATCCCCTCCCCCTCAGGTATGTAGACGTGAAACCCTCATTTATGTTTCCCACTTGTTCCCCTGGCATGGAGTTGTCAGCAAGACTTTTCCATACTTCAGACACTTCAGATACAAGTTCCACAGTTCTTGACAAGAGAGGAAGATATTGAGAAAATGCTTACGAGCTTGTTTCTTCCATCCACTGGAAATGCTACAGCTCTGAGGAAGTTAGCTGGGCTTCCTTCCATGTGTTTGCATACACTTTTATTTTTTTAACAGTGACAACATTTCAAGGTAGTGCATTTGATTCTCCTGTGTACGTGAATGTTATTTAAATGATCCATCTGTAATGCCTGCAAGAAAACCAACTCAGTATTCCAGCCTAATGTGGCAGCTGAGTTTGGCATGTGTTATCGCTGTCAGTATCTTTGGCAGAAAATAGTATCAGTTTTCCTTTGTGGTTTGCCCCATAAAGGGCTGGATCCTGCTGGTCCCACCTTTGAGTATGCTGATGAGCTCACCCGCCTCTCCCCGGATGATGCTGAGTTTGTGGATGTCCTACACACCTACACCCGAGGCTCTCCAGACCGCAGCATTGGGATCCAGAAGCCTGTTGGACACATTGATATTTATCCCAATGGTGGAGGTTTCCAGCCGGGCTGCAATTTGGGAGAAGCACTGCGTCTGATTGCTGAGAAAGGCCTTGGAGGTGAGGATGCTCTGGAAGAGGGTAATGTGCAGAGGGAAACCTGAATAGCCCTGCAAGGTGTCTTGCAAGGAAAGATCTCTGAGAGGCACAGAAATACGTTCTTTCAGGTGTTCTTAAAAGTCATCCTGTAAAGCCCAGCTCTGGCATAGTGGATCATGCCTGTTGACAGCTTTGCTTAGGGGTTTATATCATTATGTGCATGCATGTATACATATTACACATTTTCATTCTTTCAAGATGTGGATCAGCTGGTGAAATGCTCCCATGAACGATCCATCCACCTCTTCATTGACTCTCTGCTCAACGAAGAAAAGCCCAGCATGGCTTACCGCTGCAACACAAAGGAGGCCTTTGAGAAGGGCCTCTGCCTGAGCTGCCGCAAGAACCGCTGCAACAATTTGGGTTACAAGGTCAACAGAGTGAGAACGAAGAGAAACACCAAAATGTATCTGAAGACCCGTGCTCAGATGCCCTATAAAGGTAGGTACTGCTTGCTTACTGGTGAGAGAGACTGGTACTTGTGGACATGTGCTGTAAATGAGAATATTGCTGCTTTGGTGCCTGTGCTGAGCAGGGACGAAGTTTATGATTGAATACAAGTCTCAGAGAAAAATGTTGTCTTACTCAAGGTGTGGAGATGGGCGGTAGAGCACAAAAAGAAAGGTATTTTGTACCAAGTTTCTAAGTAGCAAAAGTTAGACTTCCTCTGCTGCCCGATCTCTTGGAGGTTTTTCAGTGTTTTTCATCCAAATGATTGCTTCCTTCTGCTGGGGAAATAATCAGCAGAACTCAGTCCGATGAGCACCTCATTTAAAGATATGCAAACATCAGATCTATGCCTTTGGTAGTGCACTTGCTAGAGGAGCAGTAGCCCTCGTTAAAATATCACAGCACGTCTTGATTCCAGTTGCTGCTGTGGGAGGTCTGAGAAGGACAGTGCCAGAGAGAACTGGGAGGCTTTCAGCTAGGAAAATTGCGCTGGATTTTACTACTTTATTTTATTTTCCTCCCTAGCTTTGCCTTTTATTTTATTTGCCTCCCTAGCTAAGCACGGTATGCTTATAGTGTGTGCTGTGTGATGGACCAGCAATCAAAAGGCACATTCCTGCACTGTTAGAACAGCTGCAAGACTGGTGTTCTGTTGGCATTTGGTGCTTAATCTGCACTGTCAGCAGGTTGATTCTTTCTTTTCCCTTTTACCAAGCCTCTTGTAAGAGAAGGGCACAGCTCACTTGCTTCAAGTCAAGGATAGGAAGTCTTGAATGTTTAATAGCAGGTTTGAAGGTGATACTGCATGCTCTGGGGTTATTACAGTGGCAGCTTGAGTGCAGAGTTTAGCTGCAAAAACCGCAAAGGTGTTCTTTAGTGGTGATTGCCTTCCTTGCTCATATTTACGTTCTCACAAAATTAGTTCCCTGGTCACCTGGAGGGAAATAAACTCATTTTAGTGAAGCTGTCGTATTCCAGCCTAGGATTTTCAGAGGTGAGACAGGGTGGTTTTGTCACCAGCTGTCTCTTTGGAGGTTGAGTTTTCCTAATTGCATTTTCTTTTGTATTCTTCCAGTCTTTCATTACCAGGTCAAGATCCATTTCTTTGGAAAGACTAACATGACCAAGACAAACCAGCCATTCCTGATGTCTCTCTATGGCACCCTAGATGAGAGTGAGAACATTGCTTTCACACTGTGAGTAGCTACAGAGACAACTGCAAAGTACTGTTCAGTTTACCTAAATTTGTTATAGTCTCAACTGAAAAACTTGTTCCAGCTCTAGCTACAGTAACTGTACAGGGTGCCAGAATCTGCTCTTGTTCTTGATCAAGGAGTTGCATTCACTTCTGAAACTAATGGACCAAACCTGACAGGAGCTCTTCTTGACAAGACATCTGAAATATGGAAATGTGAAGTCTGACCTGTGACTCGGCCTAATAGGAGTTTTTTCTAGTTCTTGTTTTCTTTTCAGTATCTTTATAACATGTTAAATCTTCTTATAAGTAGTAGACTTATGCATCTGAAGGCCTCAGTGCAGAAACTGAGGAAGACTTGGGATTTGCTTTCCCAGCTCTGCAAATAAGTAAATATTGGTGTGTACATCTCTAGACATAGGCTGGCAGGGAATGGAGCTGGAAAACACCAAAGTCTGTTTTCTGCTCTGAGGAATGTAAACAGTTTATGGGTGGTGGTTGTCTGGCTTTTCTGAGAGTCACCTGCAACCCTTGCATGGCAGACTGTCCCAGGATTTTACCAGCCTTGCTACAGAAGGAGGTTCCTTTTGCCTCTACAAAAGCTTAAGGTGTTTCTTTCCTTATTTCATCCATCAGAACTATGTAGAAGGTTGCTTCTTTCTCTGGAGTACAAAAATTCCAGGTTCTAAGTGCTCCTTGCTTTTCTTTGTCTGTCCAAGAGTTTCAGGTGGTTTTGTTTTTGGTTTTTTTTTTTATTCTCCTCCCCACAGGCCTGAAGTCTCCTCAAACAAGACCTTCTCCTTCCTGATTTACACAGAAGTGGATATTGGAGACCTGCTTATGCTGAAGCTGCAGTGGGAAAAAGATACCTTCTTCAGCTGGTCGGACTGGTGGACTCCTTTTACATTTGGTGTCCAGAGAATCAGAGTGAAGTCAGGAGAAACTCAGAAAAAGTAACTTGTTTTTGTTGTTATAAGCTGTATTAGGTCTAATTGACAGTACTTCCTGATTTCTGGTGTCTCACAGGTTGGGACAAACATGTCAAGCAGTTACAAATAGGTGCAGCACTGATAATCAGGGCTTCAGTGGTATAAAGCCGCCATTTATATCAGCCAGCTTCGGTCATTTACTTCCACTGGGATTTGCAATTTGGAGTCTTACTCCCATGTAATTAATTTTTATCCCACTATTGTATCTACTTAAGGTTAGTTATAATATGGAGGAGAGTACCTCCATGAACCAACATTGATGACGGTGTTTGCAATTTCTCTCCTCCTTTTTCATGCTGAGTGTTTGCAGAGATTTTGTCACAAAGAGCATGCTTAGATGGAGATTTCGAAAAATCCTTCCAAAAGTGTGTTTGCACAAGAAGTTATTGCTTAGTAAAGCTGGGTTTTCTTAGGGGTTGAATACCTGAATGGTGGGTGGAAACTGAAACACGTGACTGTTGCAGGACATTGCTAATGTGTGAATGCTAAAACATCAAAGTCTGAACAGAAGTGCTTTGACATGAATCTTTTGAAATACTCATATTCACTAAACATGAGATCTGTTTGCAGAACATGGGCCCAGAACAGAGTATGTGTGTCCTATGCATAGTATAGTAAATAATAATAAGTTCCTTCTTTGAATAAACAGGTCAGTCACTTGATCAAAGAACAGTTATCAGAGCTGAACAAATATAGGGGTGGGGAAAGTACTGATAAATAGAAAAGCAAGTGCTCATGTTTTCTGGAAATTGCAACCTACTTCATTTGCAAACATTTGAGGGAGTATGGCTTTCTTCCAAGTTCATTCACCTGACAAAAAAACTCAACTCATGTAAAGTCTGGTGTAAATAAAGATCCAAGAGACTTTGGAGTAGAACTTCTGCTGTCTTAGCCACAAGAAGATTTTATGCAAAGGATCAGTGAAAGTTATGGCTATGCTTTGATGTCCATGTATAATTCATTTACCAGTTTTTCTTGCACAGCATTTCTTCTGTCACAGAATTCTCTTTTAAAAATAACTTTCTCACAGGCTTGTGAAGTAGCAGTGCCCCACGTGACAAAGTATAAAGACTATTTCCAAGTGCTGGTCCTCTTTCTAAGATTAAACGCGGATGTTTGGCTCAGTCATGTGATTTTTTTTCCAATATTCATTCCACAGAGTGGTGTTCTGTTCTCGAGATGGTACCTCACGCCTCGGTAAGGGAGAAGAGGCAGCAATATTTGTGAAATGCTCGGAGCAGCCCACCAACAGGAAGAGAGGAGGGTATGAGTAATCACTATGGGTTTTAGATTTTTTTATTACCACTTGATTGGTAATAAAATCCCCATTAATTGACTTGTGCACTGGTCTTCCCAAGGCTTCAGAAGCATGACAGCTCAGTCTAACCAGAGGTTTGCTTAGGGCTGCTTTAGCAGCTTTAAAGCTCTTATCTTGCTTCTCTGCTAACTCACATCCTTGTGTGGTTGTTGGCAGGTCTGAGAAGCCAGTGCAGGTCACTGCCTCTTACAGTCACTTGGTGGCCAAGGATCAGGGGCTGTTAGAGAGGGCTACACACAAGGCACTGGCACAAAGGAGAAAGCATGTCTGTGTCTCAAGATTCCCTACACTTACCCTTAGCTGCAGAACACTCAAACTTCCATCCTGGGTCAGCTCAGAGCCCTCCCTCCTTACTGGCCACCAGCAGATTTGGAGGGTGGTACAGGAATGGAGCAGGCATATGCAGGTGCTCTTCTTGGCACACTGCTTTCTGATGGTAGCCATCAGGTGAGTGAATGCCTAAGATTTTCATCTCTATGGGTCAGAGATTCTGCCTTTGTTTAATAGCTCTTGGTGCACTTTAGTATTTTTATCAATAATTTTTCTGACCCAGATTAAATGTGGGGCCAGTCTCTGGACTTTACCCACTCGAGTTTGAGATAGAGAAGTGGTTGTATTTATTTTAGTTCAATTACTGTGTGTGAATGGTCTCATGGGGACACTTTTGGACTGAGATCTAGCCCTGCATAAAAATGCACATGTGCTGGCCTTGACTCTGGGGCAATGACCTGGAGAGGCCTTGAGGCCTCTGTGTGTATCTGACATAAAATCAAGCAGAAGCCAGGAGAAGCCTAAGCACGTAATTTATCTTCCTGTTAAGCAGGGAGTTTTAAAATCTTAATTCTCAAAAATAAGACAACAGGGAACAAGTATCTTACATCTTCCTCATCACCTTTATGTTTTTTTTTTTCCACAGTACCAAAAAAGCCTCTAAAGAAAATTCTGCTCATGAATCTGCTTAAGTGACAAGAACAAAGATTTTTCACACTGGGGAGGAGAAGAGTCTGTTCATCCCTGTGGACTGGATGTTCAGAACCAAATATATAGAAATATTTATCTGCTGCTGGATTTTTGCCTGCTATTCCTAGCTATTTTAGAGACTTCTTGTAAAAAAGTCTCAGCATATGAAGTTACTAACCATAAAGATACATTATCGAAATAGTTAAAAGCAAAAAGAAACCTGCAAAACAACTTGCCAAAGTTTGGAGTGCTGAAAAGATATAAGTAATTTTGCTTAATCATGGTGCCTTGTGACAAGGTTTCTTGACACTAGATCCTATATAGCAATTTTTTAGTGTTTGTTGGAAAGAAACAGAGCCTTATACTTGGTTTTAATTTTGGTTGTTGTTTTTGTTTTGTTTGGTTTGGGTTTTTTTTTTTGGTTAGTTGGTTTTTTGTTCTTTTCAGGAGTCTCTTGAAACTAGACGGATTTTTTTCTGTCTTGGCTAACTGAATTTTCTGGCAGTTCAGTGGGGAGAGTTCATTGTTTTCAAGTGTGTGTTTAGCAAATAAGTAGGTTTCCCATGTGAAAAAAAAATCACCTTTGCTGTGTGTAATGCAAGCAGGTGTCAGGGACTGACTTAATATGGGGATGAATTTTTTAGTTTGTGGTTATGAATGTATTTAATTTGGGGGTAGATGCCAGTGCTGCTTAGCAATAGGTATGATCTGTTAAGCTATATACTTCTATGCCGCTTACCCTGGAATAAATAACAGCTGTAGGAGAAGGCAGCAATGCTAGTGTCTTATGCAGACATTTAGTATTTTATCTATGCTTCCACTTACTGCAAATGAAACTGTCTAGCCTTGAACACTGTGAAAATGGAACTGCAGAGGAATTGAGCTACCAGTAAATGCAGGAAACAGATATTTCCCCCCGCCTCCACCCTCTCCCTGCTGGCTTGCGTCATGTATGCCAAAACTGTCACAGTTTCTCTGCTCTTTGACACCAAGTGTCAGTCTTGCAGCTGAGTGGATGCTGTATGCAGGTTTCAAGGATGCTCATACTTCCCTGTACTGGAATTGTGACTGCCAGTGATCCACCTCAGTTTGTGTCTTGGCTGTGGTACAGTGCTAGGAGCTGCTTAGTTTTCTGCCATGAGTTGGAGCTCAGCAGGCAGCGGGAGCTGAGCCAATTAAGAGCAGGCTGATTGTGTGCTCCACAAGAAGGAGTTCTCTGAAAAACACTCAAATTAGCCACGCTGCAAGTTTAAAAAAATAGGTGTATTGAAGGCAGTCTGCTTCACCGTTTTTAAGTAACATACAATTTTTCTAATGTGCTGAAAGGTGCAACAGCCCTCTTTTAAATTTCTAGAGGATAAACAAAATGCTGGGGAGGTAGAAAGGCTTGAAGGTAGACACTTGGAGAAGTGTTATGTTAGCTGTTGAGGCTGGGTTTTTTAGTCTTTTCCTGCATATGCAAGACAGCGTGGAGATGGTGATTTCTCCAATATCATCCCATCTTAAAAGCAAAGAAAAAAATTTGTGTTTATGTGGACAGTTTATTTCCTATTTCCAACTGTAGCTGCTAATATATTTGGGGATAAAAGTCTTAAACAGTGCAATATGTTGGAATATTAATAGCTCTGAATTTGCTCACATTTGATTAAACTACAGCAGAGATGTGATGAGTCACTGAGGGTGGGGTTGAGTATTGAGCCACTGCATTTGAGACCTCTAAAAATAAATACAGTGATTTATTCCCTATAGATTCCACATTTTGTTGCAATTTTCTCTTAAATGCTTCAGAAGCAAAGTATCTGGACAGCTGTGCTCTTAATACAGGATCAAATACAACACATTTAGAATTTGGATTCAAAATAGTGAAGGTTCTTTTCATAAGGAAACATGATTCAGCTTTGGATGTTATTTATTAGCTGTAAATAAGATATTTATGAGTGTAAAAGTAGTTTGTATATATTGCTAAAGTTGCTTTCAATCTCTACATTAATACAGTTGTGTAGTATTAATCCTGTATATAGCTTTCAGAGATTTTTATCAACAAGCCACTTACATTGCATTGTTTCCTATGTGGTTAATACTTTTTTTTTTTAGAAATCTCCTCAGTTTTGTACAGAACAGAAACCTATGGTTTTAATAAAATTCTCAAACTGAACCTGAAGTCACTACTTTCCTTGTGATGAAACAACCTGCTGTATATCTTATCTGTGAAGGCCAGAGCCTATCCTTGAATTCTGGGCTGAAAAAGTGGAATGAGACACTGAAAAAAAAAAGGCAATGTGTGGTTTCTGCACTGCCCTCCCCCATTTCATTTTGGGAAATGCAAAACTCATGTATTAAGACATCAAGGCATCACTGTATGAAATAAAGTATCCTACATCATAAAAGAAGTAGCTTTTCACCTGCACTTTGTGGTTTGCAAGTTTCAGACCCTTTTAAGAGCAGTCCAAGAACTATCCTTATTTTGAAAGGCTCCTTTCCTTTTCTTCTTTTTTTTTTTTTTTTTCTGGCATGTGTCAGAGCTGTACTTCTGCTCCTTGCTTTACCAAAATAGAGATGTTCTGACCCTGTGAGTGCAGGAGGAAAGCACTAGTCCCTTATCCACCACTATTGCTTAAGGAAGTAACAGTGAAAAATCACTTTCACCCATGTGTTACGAGTGCAGTTGAGCTCAAGAATGGTTGTCACCAGGACAGTTTGCTCTGTCACACACAGTAGGGTCCCACTCAGGCAGTGGAGGGGGATTGCTGGAACTAAGGAGAATTGTAGTCACACACACGTGGGGGAACTCTGCTTCCATCACTCTTCCTTGGTCAAAGGTGCCTGCTCTCTGACAAGAGCAGAGCTTCATTCCTTGTACAAGCAGAGGGAAGCTATGCCATGAAAAATGGATGTTTGAAGAGGATGAATGGAGGGAGGGATGAATGAAGAACTGGAGAGGGAAGGGAAGGGAAGAGCCCAATCTGCAGACTGGAATGCTTGGGAGTTGGGCGTTCTAAGGACATTGCTCTTCCCCTGTGTTAGTGTCTGGGTTAGGGGACTAGAAGGACTCCTACAGTTGTACAAAACAAGGCCTGGAATCACATCTCCTAAAAACACTATGGTATAACTATTCCTGTAACATCACAGCAGCCTCAATACACTGAACGTGTTATTAGGTAAAGCAGAGAAATAGTTTTTGGTGGAGGGACAAGAATCCAGGTGTCTCCTGTGAGCCTTTAGAGCCATCCCTGGGCCCCTTTACTCTTGTATCTTGCTCTGCAATGCCCAGCCACATCAGAAAAGGTGATGATCCCTGCTCACCCTGCCAGCTGTCTCTGGAATGGGCTGGGGGGGATAGACTGTCCAACAGTCAACCAGTGGGTGGGCAGACAGAAAGAGACATTCTTGGCTGGAAGGAAAGAGTGAAGAAGGAGGATTTTAGCCAGTGTACCTGCAAGATGAGGAAATCCTGACTCAGGCGTCTAATGCCTAGATTTTCATTTTCATATTTAATTCTGAGAAATTTTTGAAACCAGCAAGGACTTTGGTCTCCATAGGTATCTCCATACTTTCTCCGTTCAGATATAGTTGTGTGCCTGCTCTTTTGTGTGTTAAGAGCAAAATGTCAAAGCTTGCTGCTTGGGATGAGCAAGACATTGTGCATGTGTTGTTTCTAAAGGTCAAAAACAGATATTGAAAAAAAAGTTTACATAAGAGGGAAGAATGAAACTAGCTGTAGTATTCTGCTTTTTGTTTACAGCTGTCAGTGCAAGGCTCTCCGTAATCTGACTGTCAATACAAACATAGCAATATTAAAATCCTCAGCTCCAAAGAAATCAGTCCAGCTGCCATCAAGTTGCCATCATTCAGGAAAGACATTTCCACGTCCTCCTGCTGCATCTTTTGAGAAAAGTCTTCTAGTCAAATGTCTTTTATAGCAGGTCTGGAAAGTCATCAGTTTACACATAAGTGAATAAAGGGATTAGCATTCTCCAGTGGCTGAAGGAGAACAAGGAAATGAGAAGAGGAAGGGAAGGGACCCATTTGGCAGAACATCCCATATAAAGTTGTCCTAACAATGCCTTTATATCCGTGTGTGGTGCTATCTCTGTTCAGCAACACCCAGAATGCTTCCCTAAATCAGCTCAAGTTAACTCAGGCAGAACAATGCATCCAATGCAGATGCTAAATGGGGACCACTTTGGATATAGCAGGTGTCAGTGTGGGGGTGGGGGTGCAGTGCGTTTTCAATGATGTAATCTCCCAGCCATTTGTGTCAGATAAACACCATGTTCTTCATTGTAGGCCCTTCCTGTGGGAAGTGACCCAATATCATCAGTCTCACTTCTTGCCAATGACGCTGGAGAGTACCTGCTGCTGTTCATCACCCCACCATCTAGAACCATTCAGTGAGAAGTAAGACAGCCTGTCTGGCCACGGGTTACTGTCCTCAAAAGAGCCAGGAAGTGAGGGCATGTCTCATATTGTTCCACCTACCAAAGGCTTTTTTACCCACAATTAGCTGTAGACCTGGAATGTTCTTAATAATGATAGGAGGACACTCCAAGTACAGAAATTAGGAGCAGAAGGAACAGATTTCCATGCTAGAACTGGTTGAAAAGATGTTGAGAATATACACACTTTTTCAAAAGAAACATTTAAAAAAAAAGACTTCCGAAGTTTTGCTCGCCAGGTCCCCAGGCTTTGGCCAGCCCTTGCTTTTTTCTTCTGGCAGGCTTCATTCAGGAGATTTTGAGTTTTGTTCCTACAGCCTGAGAAATTGCTGCTGCACAAAATTCCCTTTGGAGTAACTTCTGATCTTTTGGATTAGAAACCTCTCCCATGGGTAACTGCGTATGTAGGGAGGGGCGTACTAGTCCTGTGCATCTGGTGAAAGGGCCAACCCCTGCCTTCAGTGAGAGACACAATCAAAACTCCACTGAGGCTAGGAAAAAAATCTCTTTGTTGACATTGTGGAATTTTGAATGATTTCCTACCACCTGGCACAAGATCCATTTAAATGAAAGCACAGCTCCAACTTTCTTGTCTCTGATACTCTTATACAGTGCTCCCAAACTGAGGGCATATAATGTCAGGTCATGGTCAGCTCAGGCACTAGGTTAAATATCAGCTCTGGATGACTTCCCACAAATATTGCCGGCATCTCTTGGCAGCAAAAGCATTCATATTTATGGGACACCAGAACAAACCACATAATTGCAGTGATGTAAATAGCACCCAATTAAAATTAAAACAAAGAAATCAACTAATAGAAAAAACAACCCGAGAGAAAGACGTGCACAATACACAGAACCCCATTTACCATCTAGGGATTTCT
This sequence comes from Drymodes brunneopygia, assembly GCA_013400955.1. Taxonomy (NCBI): domain Eukaryota; kingdom Metazoa; phylum Chordata; class Aves; order Passeriformes; family Petroicidae; genus Drymodes; species Drymodes brunneopygia. The sequence continues at coordinate 70,879 of VZTZ01038856.1, forward strand.
GTGGGAAGGTATGAGACCAAGCAAACTCCACTGTTTCCCTTGCCCTCCTTGCAGGCAGGCGTGGGCAATGGGAGCCATCTCGGGGGTGCTCTCACATAGCTCCAGCTCACTGCTCTGTGTGGTGCACTAACCACATGTCTCAGGTGGCTTACTCATTCCATATCCTTGCTGAGTCTTGCTCTGAAGCTGGGCATAGTTACACTGATTCCTAAATTCCTCACTGCTGCCCAGCTGCATAAAAAGAAAAAGCACAGCTAGAGTGGTTGGTTCCTGGATCTGAATCAGGGGACTGATAAGCTTGACAGCCTTGATCTGCCAGGAGGCTTGACAGAAGTCTAAATGTTGGAGAATTTTATTACATGGCAACATCAATTTTGAGCGAAATAAAAACAAAATCAAAACAAGAGGCAAAAAGCAAGAGCAGAAAAGTCTAAGAAAAGGCAAGAAGGAAGGAGGGGTCTTTGATGTTGCAGCAGGTTGCACAGTACTGTATATATGCACTGTACTGTAATATGGTGAAAGCAACCATACTAAGACTTGCACAACAGGGCTGTTAAGCACTCCTTTGATTTTAAACACACATTCTCTTGACATCAAGAAAATAGAAGTGTGCACCAGAGGCTAAGTATACACTTAAGTGCTTTACACTTTGTTGGTATGCCTCAAAAATATTTAGTCCATAACAAACCAGTACTAAAGACAAATTAGTATAGACCCATTATAGAAAGATCACCAAGATTAAAGAACAAAAATCAAGATATAAATAAAGATTAAAAAGAAGAAGCTCATATTCAGAAAGAGGAATAAATTAAGAGGAAGAGGAAAAGCAAGGAAGAAGAACTCTGCCTTAGCAAATTATTCCACCCAGGACATCCACCCACATATCCTTGAATGTAACTGAGCTATTATTTATATGCTCATATGACTAATTTTCTCCCTTTTTAATATATTTATAACCCAGACATAAAATCAAGCCAAATTTTTTGTTTATCTTGGGAAAATTTTGCCCTTTGCTAGTGAAGTTTTTCAGTACAAGGGTAAAAAGTAGATCTTAATCTCTCCAGTTTTATTTCCCAGGCCTTAGACAGGAAATTCAGGTCAGACTCAATGCAACAGAAAGACCGTTCTAGTATCTGTTTTCTCTTAATGTCCTGAGCACAGAGCAGTGATGGAGTAAGCAAATGCCTACACAATGGCTGATTCAAAATACAAAAAATTCTTCCTTTCCCCCCTTCACCTTTTATATTTATAGAGCTGTGTTCACGTGCCTTTTTGTAGTTCTTTGTTTTTCTTCAAACATCAGCGAATTTGAAGACCCTGGGGAGAAATCAGGGAAATGCTGGCAACATTCCTTTGACAGCAATTTTACTCCCATACTTTGTGTAAAACTAAAAAAGTTGCATTTTCATGGCTGCATATTTTTTAATGAAAAGCTGAAGCACCCAGTCTCATTCAAAATTGGGTGTCACGTCCGCCCTGTGAATTTGAAAACATAATTTTGAATTTGCATGGAAGGCATCAGGAGAGAAAAAAGAGGGCAGGACTTCTATACTAGGTTTATTTGGGGCTTCCTGTCAGTGTTTTAGTAAGCCTCTCTGAGACATTTCAGTTACTCAGTGGTGCCTCTTCTGAATGACTCGTCCTTGACCATCATTCTGTTTTCAGTCATTTTCTGACAGGATCCCTAGGAAGGGTCAAGGTGGTAGTCCCATTGCCTTCAACACTTCTTTGGGCATCTTAGGGTTAGGGGTAAGTGCAGGAACATGGGAGCATTTTCTTCCAAAGTGTAACTAAGTTGGCGAAGAGTTCTGACAAGTAGCTTTTACATAACCAGAGAGGAAAACTTGCATTTTCTTACCAAGCTTAGACCAGATGCTTGGACATCTTTGTGTAGGTATGACTAAGTCTCTATGACCTTCTCTCCAAACTTATCCTAGCTTGCTGCTGAATCCTGTTTTCCATTTCTCCTTTCATTTCTCTTTTGGCAAAGTTTGCAGAATTCAGCATCCTTCCTCCTACCAACGCCCTTGTACTCCCTGTCCCATGACTGCACAGGACCCTGGTAAATTTGTGTGTTACTCTTCGTAAGACTACCCTGCCTCCACCCAGACAGAAGATCAGCCGGCATCAGCTACTTCTCTAAGGATCCTATAACCTTTTTTCGCCTTTTCTGTTGGGTTCCATTTAACCTCTCCATGTGGTCTAAAAGTCCCCACGGATGGGGAGAAAAAGGCACCATATTGAGATAACAAAATAGATGTTGGAAAGTCCTCCATAAGTTGATCAGAATAAAAGGACATAGCTGTGCAACTGTCTTCTCAATTGTAGTGCATGCTTGTTTAAAGAAATAGCAGAAATCTCCTGCTTGGACTTTCCTCTGTGCCATGATAATATCTTGAGGACTTTGGATCCATATCCTGTAGAAATAATCATCTTTATTCCATATCCTGTTTTCTATAGTATTCATTGCTGATGTACACACAGCGCTGTTAGGCAGGAACACAATTCTCTCTACAATGTTTTATGTGTGTGTTGCTGGGAGGGTTCAATTTTACATGCTTGCTGAGTGTTAGAAAAAGACTCCAAAATAAGTATTTTAAATAGTTGTGTTTGAATTCTGTATTTAATGTTTCTAGAGATGAGACAAAGAACATTAAATCCTTGAAGAGAAACACTTTCCTCATTCATTGGACTGAAGGAAAGACTGTCCACAGAATAAACATTCTATCGAGTTCAAGTTTCCTACCATTTTACCAGTCTAGATTTTCTGACATTAACTAATGGTGAGTGGTAATAAATTCAACTGTCTGTGGAAGAAATGTTTGAAGATTTGGAATAGGGATTTGATTAATAAATCCCCAAAACTATATTAAAACCCATTTGACTGCAGGAGAAGAGGATTAATTGTGAGCTCCTTACAGGTCAAGCTTGGAGAGAGATGCATTTGAGCCGAATCTAACTTCAGTAATATTTTTCCTGAACACCTTTTTTTTATGTGAGGCAAGTTCTTTCTACGCTTTCTACACATTTTAACTTTGAAAGAATCAATACAAGGAAGCAGTGAGGGGCCACCACATGAAAGCAGAGATGGTTAAAATCCCTTACTCCCATCTCTTGGTCAATGTGTGCCACAGAATCACTGAATAGATAGGGTTGGAAAGGACCCCTGGAGATTATTTAGTCCAAGCCCCATGCCAAGGCACCACTGAAAAGAATCTGGCACCATCCTCTGGGTTCCCACCTTGGAGATATTTACATGTATTGCTGAGAGCCTCTCTCAGTCNTCTATCTCTTCATCCAAGCTGTTGGTAAACAAGTTGAGTAAGGATGAATTAATTTCTTTTACATGCTTGGAGATGACCCCCAGAGGGATCTGTTTCATCACCTTTCCAGGGATGATGGTGAGGCTGACTGGCTGGTCATTTCCCAGGTCCTCCTTCTTGCCCTTTTGAAGACAGCAGTAACATTAGCTTTCTTCCAGTCATTAGGCATCTCTCCCACTCCGTAATTTTTCAGAGATAATGGAGGCTGGCTTAGCAACATATATCTGCTCCCTCAGCACACTTGGGTGCATCCCATCAGGCCTGTAGATTTATGGGTGTTTAATCTGCCTAGATGATCTCTAACCCAACCCACTACAAACAAGTCTTCCATTCTCCAACTTTTTCCTCTTACCTCTGGGTTCTGGGATTCCTGCGGGCTGTTCTCAGCAGTAAAGACTGAGGCAGAGAAGGCATTCAATAATTCTACCTTCTCTGTGTCTTCTAACACAAGGACACCCATCTGATTCAGTAATAGCCCCACATTTTCTCTATTCTTCCTTTTACTGTTGATATACTTGTAGAAACCCTTCTTGTTGTTCTTAACATCCCTTGCCAGACTCAGTTCTAAGTAGGCCTTGACCTTCCTTGTCACATCCCTGTGTACTCTGAAGATGCATCTATAGTCCTTCCACATGGCCCATCCCTTTCTCCACAGCCTATAAATTACTTTCTTCCACTTGAGATTTGCTGGGAGCTCCCTGCTCATCCATGCAGGTCTCCTGCCTCCTTTGCTTGATTTCTTGCTCATGGGGAGCATGAAATCAGTCTTGAGCTTGGAGGAAGTGATGCTTGAATATTGACCAGTTCTCTTAGACCCCGTTCTCTTCTAGAGCTGTAGCTGATGGCATCCCTCCAAATAGGTCCTTGAAGAGGTCAAAGTTAGCTCTCCAGAAATGTAGGGTTCTAGTCCTGCTTGCTGCTTTGCTTCCTCCATGCAGGACCTTGAATTCCACAGTGTCACTGAAGCCAAGGCTGTACCCAACCTCCACATCTTCAATCAGTCATGGGCAAGTGAAATGTCTTGATATGTGGGAACACCTAAATCACTGATATGGCACTCAACACTGGGATTTCAGGTGCTGCTTTGGGGAAAACATTGTACAGCTCTCTGCCTCAAGGAAAGGAGACTGCAAGGTGGCAGTAGCTATGTCAGAACGCATCTAGTGGATGCAAAACTTAGAAAGAAATATCTTGGATCCAGGACCAAGAGTAACCACACCCTTCTGTATGCATTGACACAGTAAAACATATCACGAGGAAACTTTTGTGAACAATATTTCTGTTGTCTTTACCTAGGCATTTTCATTGATTTTGTAACTTCAATTCCATGCCATTTTCTCCTGTAGAAAACCTGTCAATACTCCTGCCACCAGGTACAGAAATGTGAAGTGTAGTAAACCAGAGTAGCCAGGCATACAGCTCTTTAGTACATGCAGGCTGACTAGAAACGTGGCTGTCTTTCTGCTACCTCTGCTGAATTAACCACAGAGTGCAAACCTGAGAATAAATCTTCCATAAAGAAAGGAAAGTCCAGTGTAAAACTCTGAGCAGCTGGAAGCAATAAGAGCTAACACAGAGGAGATGATCCTGATCAATATTTGGGCTTCAAACATGGTTGTGTGAACAAGCGATGAAAGAAAGATCTTTGCTCTTTAACAATATTGAGGCAAATTCACAAACGAAGGGGAGCATAAACAAGTAAATACTGTATCATTCACTTGCAGTATTTATCAGCACCTTTCACATTTGTTGAAAAACAGTGAGGGAAAGAGAGAGGAAGGGGGGGTAAGAAAGCTTTCCTGGTAAGTCACTACCCTGAAGACTGAATGCTGAAGATAAGCTAGTCACTGCTGTGCAGTACAGGGATACCATGCACACTCACCCTCCCAACCCTGTGAAGCAGGGGCAGTGTTCTTCTCAGTCACAGCACAGCACGGTCAGAGTTCCTCAACTTCTTACCAGATCCCTCACCAGACATATTGTATTGAATTGCTACTAACCCCAGATCTTCCTCTTCTCCCTCAGGAAGCATGAGGAAAAACCCGTTTTCTTTAAAAGCATGGATAATATAACAGTAAACTCAGGAATCTGATCCTTTTCTCTTTTTGTCCCACAAATTTCAATTGACAGACCATGTTTCTAGGATCAGAGGGTTTTTATCTTTGACTGAAAAATGCCTCAGAATAAAATTGGGGGTGAAAATGTCCTTTTACAGCATTACCAAGAATGCTCCCAGGGATATGCATGGGCAGCCTTGCAGGTGGACCAGTGTTCTGGCATTGTAACATCTCTGTGGATGTTTAAGGTCCTGTTGATATGAGAGGAATGGATTGCCAGTCTCCTTTGCTAGACTTGTCATCACATCTCTGCTCAATTACTATGCAGTGCATGTATGGTAATGTGCACACACGCATACATGTGGACACTTGTTTTTAAATTTCCTGACAGCTGTGGCCAAAGAAAACTTCCAGCAGATCTACACAAGCTCTTCACGTTGCACAGAGCTTCTAGTGGGTTGCTCCAGAAGTTTTGAGAGATTTCTGCTATCTTGGTGAATGACTGAATCAGGTAGACGAGTTTAGAAGCCTTGCTTCTCCTGGAGAGACCAATCCTTGACTACTGCTCCCTAGAAGATACCTCCTTTGCACGTTTCCCACAGGAAAAAAAGAGGCCCTGAGCCTGGGGTATTTCCACAGAGCTGTGGATAGGCTTCATGTCTCCTTCTGACCATATGTTGAAAATGACCTTTGCACATTATCAGTTTCTGGGAGACTTGTTTGTCTCTTTCAGAAGCCTCATGGTGAGAAGATAAGTTGTTGAGACCTAGAAGGGGGGAAAATTCTCGAAGAACGGATCTAGAGCTGTCTGAGAGCTGTAAAAGTAGCTAAAGTGCCAGCTGCTCTTTTTAACACTGGCAGTGGTACCTGCTAACACTGGGAAAACCACGGGTAGGCATGGAACAGCTAGCATCAGCAGCAGACTGGGCAACCTATGGCTTTGGAAGAGACAGCAACCTGAAAGCAATACAGGCTAGGAAAAAATGGTATGCAAATGGAATGAGTGGGCAGTGAGGAGTTACTCACTGTATGCTTGTCATGTTACCCACCTTCCCAAATATATCTCGTCCCCTGCCCCTAGCATACACATAAATGCTCAGCTCTTTCCAGTGCCTTCCTGACCTCCCTCCCCTTTGTGATCTCAGTCCAACCCACTTACATCTTCAGGCTAGCTGTTTGTTTTCTGCAGAAGCTTTCCCAGAACGAGGCACATGGGGAGAACCACAGGAGTAGAGAGTGAGATCCACAAATACACGTCAAAGCGACCATGACAATCTCTTCCCACATGGAAATGAAACCTTCCTTTGCTTCTAGGGGAAAACAAGGCAGTACTACCCCATCTGAAATCACTACATATACATATAATCCATTAAGAATATACATCTACATATTTATACATATTTGCATACTGACTCGTCTAAACTCCTTTCCCTGCTTAGCTTTTCACTTGCTACAGCTGCTGCCTGACAGCCACTGTAAAGCAGCCCACCATGAGACTAACATGAGAAGGGAATTAAACAATGGAGAAAGGTTACTTTCGGACAAATTCCTGCTGCAGTGCTGGGATGGCTGTTTGCATGTGACAGCTCCTTGTGCAGGGGTGAACACAAGGTTTGGTGCTGAGGGAAGATGCCAGGCTGTTTTGAGCACTTGACTTCAGAAGTAGCATTTCTGAAGGGATTGCCTTGGCTACGGACACAGGCAGGCTGAGAGAATAACTTCTGACAGAGCTTAAAGATTAATTTTTTTTTTCTTAAGATATTGCCAGTTAAATGGGTTTGGACTGGAATATTATTTCCCTTTTTTTCCTCCACTTTGTTATCTAGGTTCTTGTGGGCCCACACTTTCCTGAGGCTTGCATGTCCAACAATCATTAATAAGTTTTATTCTCAACAGAGTACATTTAAGAAATGCAGAACAGAGATACTGGGATAGATTATATGACTCACCTACAGAGACCATGGATGGTTCAGAAATTGTAAGCAGGTTTCTCAGTGCTCATAAAAATTCTTTCATTTGCCCCTTTCTTGTCTGGCTCTTCAAATGTAATTAAGAGGAGAAAAGAATTTTGCAGTTACCTCAGATTCAAGTGTGTCAAAACCTGGGATCACTTTATAAAGGTACAATGGTAAAAACCAGCTCACTTTCCAGAGCAAGTCGAGTCTTAGGAAAGAGAAGAGAAGAGAAGAGAAGAGAAGAGAAGAGAAGAGAAGAGAAGAGAAGAGACACCCTTGTTTGACAGACCTGTCTTTCCAATTTTTCTCTCTCCGAGTGACTCCATCATTTCCTAGAGTCATCAACATGGGGTCTGAAAGTCTGAACCCTGCAGTGTTGAGGAGAGCAGAAGAGCATATCTACAGTATTTTGAGGTAATTTCTGAATGAAATTTAGGCTTAACCCTTGGGCAGGTGCTTTGGTGGCCTTACTGTTAGACAAGAGGTCTTCTTCCTATTTCTTCCCCGTCCTTGACTGTTTCAGGTCAACAATTCTGCAGTGAGACCTTGGATTCAAGACTGCCACGGCAGACCTAGGGGGTAGAGAAAAGGTTCTACAAGTTCTTTTCACAGTGTCATTCCCAGCTGTGCTGCTGCTATGTGAAGAGTTCCTGTCTGGAAAATGTTTCAGCACATTCTCAAGAAACAAAGATACGTAATTCTGATCCTACTTTTGACAATACACAGTATCTATGCCATGTGGCCAACAAACCTATCAGGTTCACCAAGCAGCAGTATGGAATTGTACCCTGGTGTGCTGAGGATATTTGTGGGAACTTTCCCTTCTCACAACCGCAGTCCAGATGGCGTCATGGTAAAGCAAGGATACAGCAATGGTACAGCCATGTGATATAGCCAAATCTGAAGACAAAATAAGGGTTGTATTTCATAGAAAATGTAGTTTAAAGGTGGGACACCTTGACACAAGAATTTTAGATGCCAAAAGACTATGTGGCTCAGAAATGATCTGGTATCACTTCTGAAGAGAAGTCTTTCTAGGGCTGCTGTGCACAGCAATACTGCCTGTAGTAGTGGAGATATCTGGGCACCATATGACTGGAGGCTGGGAAATCATCTTATAGAATCTGGGCTCCATTTGCTTTGTTCTGCATGTGCTTGGTCTTATCACTGCCAGAGAAGGATTACCAGCTGGTAAAACTGTAGCCTGGTCTAGACATTCTCATATATTCTAGCCGATAGTCCTATTTACATATAATTCACCTTTCAAATTAAAGCACTTCTAGTACACTTAAACAAGGTTTATTTAATGTCTTGGCTCTTGGGTTTTCCCTAAGGAGTTGGTTAAAATCAATTGTAAGTGTGTAAATTTTCTCTGCTCATTGGGCTTAGAAGAGGGCGGTAGTTGAGCCCTTTGATATTTTTTTTCTTTTTTTTGTTAAAAACCTGAGATTTCCCAGAGGGTAGCTACACAAATAATAACTTTGATTTTCTGTTCTAACAAGTTAAATACTTTTTGCTCAAACAGAAATTAAAAATTCTCTGTAGTGACAGTGAGGATTTCAGTTTAAAAAAATGAAGGCTTCTGGATAAACTGTGAAGTAAAATTTTTGTATCTAAGTGTATACATCAACTGTATGCAAGTACAAAGTATGTTAAATGATACCACCTATTGCTAAACTGTTTATATTGAAGGCCAAGGTACACAGTCCTTGAATGTTCATTTGTTAACATGTTGAGTGAGTTAGATTTCAAGCTAAGGATTTCCAATGGATCTTCACTGATTTTCTCTTGTTTGGTCCTACACTGCAATTCAGTGTACCAAGACTCCCTGGGAGTCTTACAGTGTAGACACAGCCCAAGTATCGCTCTGGGTAAATGAGCATTAGTAGGGTCTCAGATTTCAAGACAGTGATGAGATAGACAGAGGCTAATCAGCAGTTTAGGAATGACTTCAAACTTGGTCAGTTTTGGCTTAATGGTTTCTCAGCTCATGAAAAACTTTTCTCATTTGTTCTATGCTGAGGGAATATTGCTCCTGAGACAATGGTACTGTATTTCCGGAAGACCAATCATTACATTCCAAAGTCTGTACATTTAGACTTCTCAGTGCCAAGTAACAGATGCTATCATGGGAGAGATGCCCTCTTCCCCTCTAATTCCAGCAGGCAGAACTGCTGGGCCCTGTAAAGGTGTAGGGATAATATCCTGTACAGCAGCCTAGTAGCAGGCCACACAATAACCTGGGCTTCACAGTCCAGATTCTCTGTTTCCTTGGGTTTCACATATTTTTCTGTTTTTCTGGTTTCTTCCTCCCCTGTGCTAGAGAAGGAAGGTGCTCTGATGGTGTATATGATTTTGTGTCAGAAGAATGTAAATTCTGAGCACAAATTTCCTTCACTCTGCAAGTTGCATTCTGGGGTTGCCCAAACAGAATGACAAGACTTTCCTCCGTCTGTTTCTGTCCTGAGTAGGCAAGGACCACAGCCAATCATATTTATGATTAGCAGTCCTCATTGGAGGACCATGAATAGAGGCAAGCTGTAAACTTCAGGATCTTGCATCCATGCAAGCACAGGCAGGACTGGTTAGTTGTACCAAATCAGAAATGGCATGTATGGCTGCTGTGTACACTGCTGCAAAACATCACTGTGTCATCTGCTTCTGCAAGGCTTTCCAGAGAAATTGCAATTGCAAAAAGATGAGCCAACTGTCCTCTGACATAAAAAAGCAAATGCATGTTTGTGCCTGTTTAGCAGTTTGTGTATATTCAACTGCTCTGCTGGCTCTGTCCCCATTTCACTGCTGGGCTCCAGCCTTCACTGGTCATGTTGCATAGGTGTGATGCAGCTTCTGGACTTCTCTCTGAAAATAAGCTGTTGAGAGCACAGTTTGTTCTGAATTGTGTGTACTGCATTGTAGTCACTGCACATACCTGGGAGTCCTTCAGCTTTGTCTCAGCAGGACTTGCATGCTCAAATGCCTCTTGCTCCCCCTCAAGTGTGCTCACCTAACAGCATGGCATTGTCATGATGATCTGCAAAAAGGGTCTTCTTGCCACAGAAAAGGAATGACTGTCCCAGAACAAATACAGCAGAAATAACAAAACAATTGCTTGAAAAGCACAGAGGACAAGGTCTCAATGTAGGTTTTGAATGAAACTATTCCACGCAGAAAGTACTGAGTCTACACCAGTTCAGGATTGGTTTGGGGTTCATGTCCTATCCTTGTTTGTAAAGGCAGTATGAACTGAACCAGTTTAATATAGAAAGGAAGTAGTCAAAGCAGCCTTTCCCCTGGACTGTCAATTTTCTGGTACACCTCTGTTCTGTTAATCCATTTTTACTACCTGAGAAGAGCATACTCATCCAGCATTTATTTATCTGCCATGAATTCCCACAGAGCAATGAAGCAGAGTGCTGGGTTCAGCACTAAGAGAGAACTAAGCACTCATCTGGTACATGCACAAGATCTGCAGGAGACCCATGCAGCAGAAACAAATGAGACAGAAGCTGGGAATCAGAAAGTAGAAAATTTGAAATACTAGGCATGATGTAAATGCCACTTAGAATAGCCCTTACCTACTCCTTGATCATTCACTTTATTCAGCTGAAGGGTTCATGGAATCAGATTAGTCCTTGTGATTACTTTTGTTGTTACAATTGAATTTATCACATACCTAGACCCCTTGGCAGCACTAGCATGAGTCAGTCCTCACAGCTGCCTAAAAACAAGGAACATGGGCAATTTTTCTTTGATCTGTCATATTTTTCTTGTTGGCTAACTTGTTTTGATGCCATTCCCTAATGGACCAAACCTGGTAGGTCAGAAATTCCTGCCTATAGCAAAACTTTTCTTATCTAAAAGGCCTGAAAAGAACAAAATGTTGTGGTTTTAATATTCTCCATTCTGGTTCCAGCATACCTGAGCTATCCAGCTGAGTGGAGGACTTCTAACTGCTCATAACTGAAGTTATGAGCAGGCATGTGCTTTGTTTCTCAGGGAATTTTGGAAGCAGCTCACACCAGAGGGCCAAGTTTGTGGACTGGAGAATTCTGCAAAATGCAGACAAGGTAGGCAGTGCCAGCAGACTTAGCTATCCACTTTTCTCCATCTTGTTTCTTATAATTTCCAGCTGTTGAGGGTGCTGAGTCAGACCAAAGTTCTTCTGTATCCATGGCTGTCCCTTTTCCTAGAAGTAAGCTAGTCAATGTTTCACTGATGGGTTTGCATCTGCACTCTGTTGTGGCTTGTTCCCTATAAAGACATCTGGGGAGTGTGGGAAGGCTGGCACTGCACCAAAGCAGTATGAACAGAAGTGGTGATTTATTACTTTTCCATATAAGGGCAGTCAGAGAAGCTGGCAGATTGACACTGGTCTTTGGGAAAGGCACAGAACTGGAGCAGGTAGTGGGAGGAAGCCTGCCCTATTATCCAGTCACTCTCCTGAGATCCTGTGACAGAACTGCACTCATACACTGTGAGCATCTCAGCCCAAAACAGAGACCTCATGATATCCACAAGACTACTCCCCACACTCCTCTGAATGCAGAAGTTGTTCCTCCCACAGAGAAGTCCTCTACTTTTTATTTGACAGCCATGGATCTTGAAACCTACTCAGGTTTGAAAATGGGCCTCAGCCTTTGCAGATACCAGGGCAGCTTCACAAATGGGTGGTGTGGGTTAGAAGTGTTTGCAGTGCAGTTTCTGTACTCCGCACTTCTCCCCAGCCCCACCCTGCTCTCCCAGGCAATCTCGTACATTAAACCCTCAGGACAAAATTTTCTGTTGTCTGAGGCCAATACATAAACAGCAGAATCACAAGTTTCTCCTATCAGCCTGAAGAACTGATGTAGCACACACAGTGCCAGGACTGGAAAAGATCCAAATCCAGCTCTCTGGGGCATCCTTAACAATGTGTCCTGCATGTTTCTTGGAGATGGAAGTGCCACGCCATGCTAAGAAAGAAACTCTGGAAAAACTGAAAATCATTGTACCTAAAGACAACCACTGCTGATTTGTGCCAAGTTTCATTTTGGTTAGAGAGGTTGTAGGTCTTCCCTCATCATGGTCAGCCCACTGCATTTACAGGGAAATGCATGAAGAGATTTAAAGTAAGAGCTCCCTCTAGAGGAGTGAAGCAATAATGTACGCATCATTCTATGTTCTGCTGCAGTCCAGGCTCCATTTTCTTTACAGATACAGGCTGACAGTGAGATAAATCGAGTTATTAATTCCACTGCCTATGCATATGCAATAAAAACAAAACAGTGTCAGGTACACAGAAAAAAGCCAGCAGGTTCTTTTGAGGATTATCAATGGCAACAGAGGGCGAATCCCCAAAGCTACAAGTTTAATCCAGCCACAATTTACACAACTTTGCTACTAGAAAGGAGAAAAACACCATTATCCCAGAGAGTGATCTTGACCCTGTTGTGTTTAAATATTGCGCATCCCTCCACTGCAGGGCTCAGCAGTTAAACATGAGAGAGAAAAGGAAACCAAGGCACAGAAAAGCGATTAAGCTGTGGTCAAAGTCAAACAGAAGGGGAATCATGTGAACTGAATTTATTTGTACGGAGTAATTTTGTTCCCAAGTCTTGTCACTCACTATTTCTTTTTTCATTAATATTGATTTAGAGTAACTTAGTTTTGGGAAATATTTAGTTTCACATTCTTTGGATATTGCAGGATGCTTTCTTTCTTAAGAAGCATTCAGCATTATGGAAAGGCTGTGCAACTTGTATATGAGATGTAACTTTATTTGCTACCTTTAGTTGGGACTCTGATCACAGTAGGAACACTGTGAAGACCAGCTGTGAAGAATTAAGGTTTCTTGTCCTAGTAATATCTGTCCAGAAATCTCAGTGGGAAAAGCCATGGAATTAAGTTGTCTGATTTCCAAATGAAACACGTGTGAAGGCAGAAGTCACTAGCTAACTTGCACAGGGAAAGAAGACAGCAAATGCCTAGCTGGGAAGAGAAGAAATATTCTTGGAAGGATTTTGTATTACAGCAGACTGGTTTAGATAGAACCTTTTAGGCTGGGCTCTTCAAAAGTGACCAGAGGAGACAGGCATACATCTTCCCCTTGGAGTCATCTCAAGCTTCCAGCTGCAATTAAAGCATGCTATGCTTTGGCCTTCTCCATAGTTGAGTTTAAGCATAATGCCACTTTGCAATCTCCTAAGTTTTTCATTCTAAAGGAATGGGATTCCTTCAAAAACATGTAGGAAAAATTGTTGATGCCATTTTACATGTGAAGATGGAGAGACAATACCTGGTTATGGTACATGGGTCAGACCTGCATGTATAAATACCTAGAGGTATACTTAAATTACTTTTCCATATTTTTATAAATGCAATTATTCATACAGGAAAGTGGTCTGAGGAAGTTAAAGACAGCTTGTGATCAGAAGATGAAGAGGTTTGCATTGTCTAAATGACCTTTCCAAATATTTGTGAAAGAACATATGCGTATTTTTTTAAGGCAACAGAAACAATAATAAATATGAGAGCCACAACAGTCTGTCTGCATGCTAGTTGCCTTGTTAAACACAAAGGCCCAAAAGGTCAGTGTAGGTTTAATGTCTCTCATTTGTTTTGGCTTTGAAAGTTAAGTTGTTATGAATAATCTGCAAGTTAAGATGTTAGAGCAGTGACAGATCCTGCCCCAGCTAGACTGGTTTTGTGACACAGTTTCATGAAACAATTATTTGCAAGAAAGTGGAACATGAAGCAAGTGAAAAAAAGAGGATTTAGAAGCAACCTAGGAACCAGCCCAATGTTTCTGGAGATTTAGCATCTGTTTCATAGACCATCTCTGTGACTCTGGATAAATCACTTGAATAATCTTTGCCTTCATACCTAGAGCTAAAAGATAGGGTTTTAGATACTCATTCCACTTGATTGCTTTGCATGCCTCTCAGATTCAAGGCTGAGGCCATGTAAATCCAAAATGTAAAAAAAAAAATTCCAGAAATTATAAATTTTATGGAAAGTGCATTGTAAATTGTAACATTGAGCAGTGTCCTGCAGTTGATGTAGTTCTATGCAGTAACACAGTTTTATCTATATTACTCAAGAAACAAGATTGTGATTATTTTTATCTGCTGGTCCATCCAATGGCGTTACTCCTGTAGAAGATGTTTCAATTGTGGTGTCATGGATGGGATGGGTAAAGTGCACAATGTCATTGCTACTCCATAACTGGAAAAGCAGTTTGGGTGTTTACTGCCTCTCTGACACAGTAGCTAATGCTGCAGAGAACACCACAAAGTCAGGTAGGGGCAGGTATCTGTACCTCAGCTTTCCTGTGCACAGGAAGGAGCAGAGGTCTCAGCAGGCAAGAGGAGCAGGGTGCTGAATCTGGTGGCTCTGGCCAGGACAGCTTGGTTCTAGGTGTCCCTGCAGGTCCTCCACAGCCAGGTGTCTCCCAGAGAAGTCACCCTCCGCCTTCCTGGGATGGCAGGACATCTTCCAGGCTGTTGGCACTTTCTTGGCCCATGGACCTCTCTGAAATAATGTTCAATGATGAGTGCAGTGAGTCATGGAGTCATTCTAGAATCAGTTTAGATGTGCTGTATTTTTTTGCCAATAGCTGCAGGTTTTCTTTTCAAAACACCTTCCTGTGCTTTATCTAAGCAGCCCTAACAACTACCTAGCAACATGATGAAGGTCAGACTGTGGGCTTCTGATAACGGTCTAACCACTCAGGCAGTGCCAGCTCCATAGGCTGGAACACTAAACAACCCCTTGCTTTACAGCTCCAAAATCTCACTTGTCTAATGATACACATTGGGAAGTTACTTGCTTCACACATTACATTCTCTGCAACATTCTGCAGGTCTTTGCATGTTGGACTATAACAACAAAGTGCTCCTATTTCTGTACACTCTCAAATTCATAACTTTTTCGACTTTTGATTGCTGAAGTCAAGGACCACTTCACAGGTTTTCCCTTTGTTTTAAAGTTTTAACCTTCTCAATACTTTTTTCTTTTTGCATTCTTTCTGTTATTTACACATTAACATTACTGAAAAAAACTGTTTTCACCAATTGGCTCTTTTCAAGTTGTTCTATGAAGGCTCCCTCTGTAAAATAAAATACAAATATCTGTCAATACTAGTAAGTTATTACAGTATGGCTTAAATTGTGACTGTTCAGGAGCTTTTGTAACTATTACTCAGGGTCCCATTCATGTATTTATTAAGTTGGAACTGCTTGTTTACATTATGTTTTTCTTTATGAACAGGGTTTTTGTTACATCCTAGAAAATTTTAATTTAATATAAAATTGTTGGCCATTACAGACGTTGCTTTAATGTCTTTGAGACTTGGAGATAAGAGAGAATTTGTTACACCAGCTAAAGCCCATGTTTTAGTTGCCCATAGCTTTACTGTTCTGTTTCTTAAACGAGAGCCACCATTAGACTAAATTATTTCATGTGTCCTATGTCTGTAAGCTTTTTTTTTTTATTTACTATTTTACTTCTAGTAGTGGCATATGCTAGTGGGTAAGTTTCCAGCTAGCCTGTAGTCATTCTTACTATGTTTAGGGATTAATGATGCACCCTAATGTTACTAAACAGAAGTCCGGTGTGTTCTGCTTCCTTTGCATCTCTGAATTTTGAGTTCACATATCATCTTTCTGTCCTTCAGATCGCTCATTAGTTAGAGGAATTCTAACTTCCTCTTTCATTGATGTGCAGATTTCACTTGTGAAATGGCATCTACGCTGTGTCTAAGCAGTGTTACATCCCTAACAACTACCTGGGAACATGCAGAAGGTTAAACCTGGGCCCCTGGTATTGGTCTGACCTCTCCACTGCAGCTCTGTAAGCCAAGACACTAGGCAGAGGTAATGTAAAATCAGAACCAGCTTTGTAAAGTGTATTTGGTAAAAGCCCAAAAATCTCTTTTTTGCACATCTTTCTGATGCTGAATTCATCATACTGTTGCCATATGAAGGAATTTACTCTGGTGACAAAATCATGCTATGTATTTGCAACAACAAGATATTACTAACAAACTTTCTATTACTACAGCACTGTCTTGAGTTGAGAAAGTGTTGAGAAAGTGAGCTGTTTAACTGTGTGAAATAAGCAATACCAATGAGGCCAGAAAATAACTGTTGCCTGTTTAGTAAGGCAAATCTGGAAAAATGTAGAATGTTTATAATTTATCTCTACTGCAAAGAATAGTTTAGTTTCTTTCTTGCAACTGCTTAGTTGCATGAAAATAAATCCCCCAAAATCAGTCATCCATTTGTATCTTTGATCTTTTAAATGCAGACTTTGCATAGTCATCAATATTTTCTGTAACTGAATCTCTGGTTCTTTTTTCTTCATCTTTTCTGTTATTGCTAGTGATAACCTAAGTGTTCTCTGTCTGCAGCAGGAACTCTGATTGCACTTGTAGAACTCTATTAATTACACCCTCAGCTGTAACCTTCTCTATCAAAACTAACAAAGACAAAGCAAGAAGTCTGCCCTTGACTGCAGATTTGCTCATATGTTAAAAAAGCTAGTTTGACTTCCTGTGCTAATTCAAACACTTCCATTCATTACTGGCAATTATTACAGTTTTTGTACTTTTTGGTATCAAAGCATGCCTTTGTGAGGAATTGAGAAATCTTAAAAATCAAAACTCAATCATGCTTCTGGAGAAAAGCCACTAATTGGAAAATAGCCAGAATAGTTTGAAGAAGCTTTTTAGAAGACAGTGGAGTCTGCAGAGTTTAGCCTCATAACACAAGAAAGGTTCACTAGAACATTTTCTATGGGCAATCTTTACCACAGATGTAAGACTATGTCTGACTCAGCAGAGCAGGCTGGGCACATCATGTGCATACAAACCAGCCACAGACAAAAGCAAAACAACCCCAAGTCAACCCACAAACCAAAACAATTCTGAACCTGTATTAACTGGCTCCAGCTTTTACGAGAACTGTGAAGATCTTGATTGCTTTCCACAGACTGTCAAGAGACAATGTTAGATTGTTGAGTGTTTTGTCCAAATTGGAAAAATTTAATTTGTATGTTTCAGTTCTTCTTAAGGGACTTTAAATCATCCAAGTTTGTCACATGAATCTGATTCTTCCTTGCGCTTTTGTCTCCAGAGTAGAAAGGACAGTTTAAATAACACTAAAAATCCAGTGCGTTCTGGATTGAAATTCTGGGTGAAGTCTGCTTTGCCTGACTTCCAACAGCAGGGAGGCTTGGCCACCAACAGCATCTTCTCTCCACAGACATCCTCATCCATATTACAAAACACTTGCAATTCATAGATTTGTCCTCCTTATTCCTGATCATATGAACTTTTCGCAGGTCTTGGAGATTTGTAATATTTTCCTACAATCCTCTCTGACTTGCTGGCCATGCTCCAGCTACTTTTGAAGTTGCAGCCTGACTTAAGGGATGTTTCTTCCTTTGTGGCTGTTACTTTGGCTCTCAGAGCTAGTGCACCCAGAGCAAAATGGTCCTTTTAACTCACCACAAATCCCTGCCTGGGGCTGTCTCCACACTGAACACAAACAGAACTTCAAAACCAATGGAAGCCCATAGCCTGCAGAATATCCTCACTACCCTGTCTGTGGTGCACAGGGATGGACACTCCCCTACCTGCTGCCATGTCTCTCCTTGCAAACAGCAGGACACATCTCTGCTGTTGGGCAAGGGAGGAGAAAGCAGCGTGTGCTGCCCCCAGCTAGCTGTGCCTGCTGACCCCCCTTCAGCTGTAGGCAGACACGTGCTCTGGCAGCACCTGGGCATAGTGGTTCAGAGCACTAGCCAAGCTCAGAGGAAAGGATAAGGGAAGGGGGAACCACATTCGAAATCCAGACCTGCTGTTATAAAGTTGCTGGTTGTTGTGGTTAAGAACCTTGCCTATATTGTTGCTGTGTGGTTGTCTATGGGCAGCCCAAAACCGAGCATCCTGCTCCAGAAGACATCCAGTTTGAGTGTTAAGCACAAGGGACAGACAGGCAAGTCGGAAGATGACACAAAACAAGGAGGCAATGTTCATTAGTGTGGTAAGTATTGCTCTGGTATCCCTGCAGTTCAACTCAGGAAGAATCTCAGCAAAAGAGAGTTCTGAGAACAGTGTGGTAGTTATGTAGGTGTTGATGATTGCAGATGGGATGAATGTCCTCATCTGACTATTCTCAGTCTTAATAATCCTTAGAAATCCTCCTACAATTAAATTTTTAAGGGTCCTGAGAAGCTGCCAGAGCTCCCAAGGTACTTCATGAGGTATGAGCAGGCTTTGAGAGGTGCCCAAAAGCAAAGCCACGCAGCTTATATTTAGCTTTACAAAGAGATGGGAGCCTACAGAGGAAGGTGAAGAGAAGGGTAGTCTATTTTCAGTGACAGTAATGAGCATGTTCTTTCAAGAATGCTAGCAAAGAACTCTTTTTTCCACAAAATCCTGTGCAGTCCATGATTGGGTTTCCCATAGCTTTTCTGACAAGGGCATTAGAGCAGAATATCCTCAGCCATACACAAAATCACCAGCAAAGCAGCATAACGTGAAGGCAGCCATTATAAGTGCCACCTCTTTTACTTATGTTACCTGCCACATTATTTGAAACATTTTCAGGTGTGAAAAACAGGTAAAAATTTATAGAAGGAAAATCCCCTGGTGTTGAACTGGCACTATCCCTCTGCCCACGGCTACATTTTATTCATGTTCTGAGTCTGTATTTCAGCTTCCTTGTGTCTCACCCTAGATCCTGAAGAGTAATTTTTCTCCAGGTGGACTGTTTCCTTAAGATGCAGAGGCAGACTGGGTTTTGGCATTTCCTTGGTTCCTTACGTTATAGACTGTACTTTCAGAGACAAAACCTTCCAACATTGTCTCCTCTGTTTGAAATTATGTTTATGCTTTGGCTGTAAAATACACTTCAATTAAGGGAAGTGCATTCAGTAAGGAATTTGGAGAATGCCTTTTCATCTGGGAAATAGATTTATTTTTTCAGTTTGCGGCTATGCAATCTGAAATGGCAAGACTTTCAGAAATGGGACAAATTACTTTTCTCTTAACTATATAGATAGTAATGCTATCTCAGGAATTCAGATTTGACAATCTTGGCTTCCAAAGGAGCCTACAGAAACTGGGTGCCCCAACTCTCACCTTCTTATCATACCACAAATTCTCCCAGAGTGAAAGAAATATTACATGTTTTCAGGCCTAATTTAGATAGTGTCTGACCCACTGTAGACACTGTTCAGATAAAAGGAAACACAATCAAAACTTTACTTTGTTAATACCTTTTTGTCTCCTTTCTAGGATACACACCAATCATCACTACAGGAAAAAGCACTGTGGATTTAAGTTACTGTTTTTTCAAGTGTTCAAGAGAAACCATGCAGGGGAGCAGACTGAAGTACCATGGTGTTGCCTGTCCTGCCTCTGTCTCCTCTTAGATTGCTTTAACAAGTCTGCCTGGTCAGTGACATTTTCTCTTTCTCCCAGCAAAAACCTATTAACTGCATTGGTTGGTGGCTGGCCCAGAGCCCTTCTTGGAGATGAGGTCTCTAGCACAGTGCAATGCAGCTCTATCTTGCTTTAATTTTAATGAAGTTCATTCTAATGCTAGCCAGAAGTCTTTTTCTTTTTCTCTTAAGTAGCAACTCTCCAGACTTTGAAAAAACCCCACACATTTTCCTTGTGGTTAATTACATTTTACCAGATTGGGAGTCCATTTTTTCAGTGAGGAAAACCATTAAAGTAAAAGAGTAAGGAAGCTATACAAACCCATTTTTGATTGCCTACTATTCATGGAATACAATTAGATATCAAAGGAAGTCATTGTTTGGTAACTGTGATGCTGGTTGTTATTAAATCCCCCCTCTACTTTTACATTACATTCTCGGTTCTTTATGTACAGATTTGCTTCACTACTAGTAGCAGTACTACTTCACAGCTACTTCACTACTGAAAGAAGATCACTCAGTTTGAAAATAGGCACTGTTTGGCCTTGTTCAAGACATAGGGAAACTTTGAACTAACGAGCACAGATTGTCAAGTAATAGTCCATTTGGTAAAAAAGAGTATTATTTCCTGTCAGAAAGAAAAAGAATGATGCTATCAGATGAGAGTGGAAGACAGTTTTCTATATTATCTTAATTTATTATTGCTAGGCTGATGAGGTTAGAGGGTGTTAATATGTTTCCCATCGTCTTGGTTTGAAAATTCACACTGCAAGTTTCCTTCAGGTGGTTCAAGGAATTATCTTTCTCCTCTGTATCTGGAAATTCCAGGAAAACCATGATGATTCAGTTCACTGGCTTTAGATTCTAAAGAAGATGACAGATATGGTCCTTTTACTAAGAGATGACATCTATTTCCAAAGTACTTGAAAACTGACATGGCAGGACATGGTTAAAGAAAAAAAAACACCTGCAACCCAGAACTGAAGTGATTTGGGCCAGGCCACACAAAAGATGGTGAGAGGGACTGAGATAAAAAGGTTTGCACCCACTGCACAAATAAGATTTATCATAGCAAACGTTTGTTAAGTGTTACCTTACGCTGACCACCTAAATTTATTTTAAACTAACTTTCCATTGTCCTGGTCAGATTATGTTGTTAATTCCCATTAAATTTTTTGCAGGCAAATGTTGATGTATCCTGTCTGTATCTGTGCAGATCTGGACTCTTCTCAGGATGAACAATCTATTTGGATAGTTTGTCCAGACCCAGTTTAATGAGGGACTTCACCAAATAAAAATAACACTAATTTGAGTGACATACCTCAAAGAGAGGTATGAAAGAGAGTTTAGAAAAGCTTGTTTTAAAGTGAAGATGATATCAGCTCGAAGTTCAGTATTGTACAAAAGGCCAACATTTGATTGGTTTCTGTAGCCAAATTCTTAGTTAATATCGGGAGTTTATGCCATTTTCTGCAGAAGTGAGCTATGTTTACTCTAGAGGTCCTGTCATTTGCTGTGTGCATCTGCCAAAAGTAGATATTTTCTGGTGTTTCTAATCTATGCTGAAGTCTTTGCTGCACCAAATCAGAGAGTAGATTCCTAGGCAAGAAGAAATGTATGGTCATGTAATATGAATGCTGCTGTAAACAGGCCTTGTGAGCTCAGTCAACAGTTCCTGCATCACTTGTGTATGTTCTAACTAAATGAAAAAAACATTATTTTCTGTTTTCTGTTGTATTGGAAACATTATATCTTGTCATGTCGTGTCATTCTTATTCCAGTGGTTAACTGCTTCCCAGTAAATCTTGAAACATACAGAACACGAGCTTTTTCAGTTTACAGAATTTGAAGCAGCTCAGGTGCCACAGATGTAGAAGACTCCACAATAGAAGTACTGGAGATGCTAACAAAGTTTAATTGAAACAGTTCTTCACTTTTCCTTTTTCATGTTAAGCATCTGAGTTATTTGAAGTGTTGGTCTTGTGCAAAGAAAATTTTGTCTGATCGGGTAACACTTTCTGTTCTTCCAGGTAATAGGGCCTATTCTCAGTATGTAAAAATCTAACTGGAAAATTAAGGTTATTATCCTTTTAAAGATCAAAAACTCATACTGCACAGGGTTTCATGTTGACTTCATAGTACACTTAGCCATAGTTAGAGTATGCCAGTTTCTCACAGTGAAATTGCACTCCAGATAGAGGTCCTATATAGTGGTGGCTATTTGCAGTTTCCTCTTCAAATAGACAGGGATAACGTGTTCACATGGACTGAAGCTAGAAATTTTTAGCTGTGAACATCTTAGAGCCATCATCTAACACCAAGATTTAAAGTGACAAGTAGTAAGAATAATGATGACATTATTCTCTGCTTGTAAGGCCAATTATTGCCTCTAATTCATGATGTTCTAGTTACAGATGAGGCAGATTTTCCATTACAAGCTTCTTCTCTGTGTCTATGTCACTTGAAGCTGACATTTCTCACAGTAGCTGTCAGTCCAGTCATAAGAGGATTTCATGATTAATGAGATTCACTTTTTGCTGTTTCCAAGGTGCTTCAAATCCCACATAGTATACTAGAGGGAAAAGTGGGACACTTAAGGTTGATGTGCTGAGCCTCGAACAGTGTCAGCTCTCCTACTGAAGCTTAGTTGTACATAGCTGATTTTTTGTCACAATGACCAGAGGTTTTGGTAAAGTAGAAAAACATTAATGTTTACTCTGATCTGCAGCCATCCCCACACATTTCTCTGAAAGTAAATATTTTGAAATGCAAATTGAAGCTGTGTGATCTTTGCCTTGCATTGAAGGGAAGGTTGTAGAAATGCATGCTAATAAATTTTTTTGCTTCCTTCAGTTATTTGTAATATTATTTTTGGACAATACTAGATTTTATTTTGTCAGTTTTCCTTTTGATTTTTGACAATTTTTCTATCTGTTGTATTTGTGCTATGGTAGCTTTTAGAGTCTCCAACTGGTATTGGGGTCCTGTTGTTCTTTGTATGTACATAACACTGGGATTTTGATGGTGTGGAACAAAACAGGATTGTTTAGGCAGAGAGATGACTGACAGGAATGTGAGTGAGGTCTATCCTGAGAGGAACAGAGAAAGTGAACAAGGAAATGAATGTTTCTCACACTAAAAGAACTAGGGGACCCCAAATTAGACCAAAGGGTAGTACATTCATAACAAAGGAAAGGACATGGCTTTTCACAAAATGTCTAGGAGAGCTGTGGGCCTCCTTCCTCCAAAAATTTTGCAGGCTTAATTTTGCCTGGATTCAGAAGGAGACAATTAATAAAAAACAATTTGTCCTGTTCCACATGGAGGGTGGCTAATTCATAGAGAAATGCTTGTGGCTTATGATGTTTCCAGAGCCACAAAACTGTTAACAACTGTGATAACATTCTGGAGCAGTATAATTGCAGCTTTTACCTTACATGGATTCTTAAGTATCTGGTTTTGTATATTGATGGGATTCAGGACCACGTGGGTCTTTGGTGTGTTCCAGTTTGACTCTTCTTGTGTGCATTATATACCAGTCTTTGAATTGCTTTGTTCAATAAAAAAGAAATGCGCACTTGGGTGGAAATCCATATAAAAGTGGTTGTTGATCTTAACGTAAGACTGGCAGCATTCAAACAAAGTCAGCTTTTCATAGCTGAATTAAAGAAAACCTAAACCAATTTTGACAACTGAAGGTGATGGAAATGTAATTATTTCCCCATATGTGTACACAAGGGGAGCTCAGGATAACTCAACTGAATGGATGCAAAAATATTGGAAATGAGAAGGTCAATCTTTGGACATGTCTGTTTCATCATGGGGAAAAAAAATCTCTTGAAAATAAGAGGGAGCTTCCCTTGAGCTGAGCCAGTCTTCAGACTGGTTCAAAAAAGCCCTCTGGACTTAGTAAACTGAGAAAAAGAAAATAAATATGTAATGGTGTTTAAGGCTGTCATTGATTTGCAGATTCCTGTCATCAGCAGTTGAGATGGTCAAGCCTTCATACAAGGATATTACTGTCTGATGATCTCAAGCTGTCTGCTCTCAGGGTTTGAAAATATTTTAAGGTGAATGAAAATCTGGTCTTTTCTGCTAGCTATGAAGAATCCAGAGGCTGTGCATTAACCACCATAGTTACACTGTGAAGTCCAGAAAACAACCCACACAAAACCTGAGAAGTCCAGCATGCTTATATCCATGTGACAAAGCACAGACCTGTAGGTTTGTTCATTTTGCCAGCAATGAAAAGTGAAGAATGGTTCACAGATGCATTTACAGATAAACTCTATTTTCTCTGTATTCCAGAAGATAGAGCTTTTTGCCACTTTGTAGTGTTTCCTGACTGTATCAAACACTTCTTCTATCAAGAGACTGAAGGCAACAATATATTGGTAAGTGGATTGGGAGCTGTTTGATGCTGTTGGGTCAGGGAATTGCAGAGGTCTGACCTGGGATTCATCAGTAGATAAAGCTTTCTGGAAAGGCTAAACTAGACACGTACTCCAGCAAGGAGTGAAGCTGAGGTTTAGGGGGACTTGAAGAATGAGAATCTCAACAAGTACATGTGATCACTTTCTCCTGCACCTAAAACCTGGATGGGACCCAAAGATAAAACTTGGAGTGAGAATTTATTTAAAAGAATAAATTTAAAGAGAATTTATTTAAAAGAAGGATTTTGCTAAATGCAAGGGACTGTTTTATCTGTAGTCACCTTTGGAGTCTGAGTCCATTAATCCATCTCTATCCAGAAAGCACTCCATGAACTTTTCACTGAGAGCCCACACGAGCCTCATTGCCAGGAACAACTGCTCACACTCACTGTTGAGTGAGGAAACTTGGAATCAAAACCTTAAGCTTTTGCTTAAGGATTTGGGGGAATGAGCTTGCAAAGTCATGTTAGCATGTTACAGAAAAGAGCCAGACTCTGCAATCACCCAAAGAAGAAAGAAAGATTTACAGTAAAATTTCTTTCCCTTAGGCAGGCACATCCCAGCTGCTTTATCCTGATGCTTTTTGACAGGCAGCAGTGCAGAATGATTGTATACTTATACAAATGTATTTTCAGGAGGGGTAGGGGTAAATGTTCTTAATTATGCCAGTAAGATTTCACTCATAACAACTCTTCCTCGTTGCATGTTTACTTCTTTGCTGCATTTCATTGTTTATCTTTAAAACCCTCAGAAATCTGGCATCCAGATTCTTAAGCCACAAACATGGGTCACAGTCATAGAGACAACAAGGCTGTAATTTGTATTACTCAGTTTTGTGTTCTGTTGCAATATTGCCCAGCTGCCAAGGACCCAGCTTTGATCTTGCTTTGTTCTGTTGCTAAGCTTACTAGAGGGAAGAGAACAGAAAAGAAAAGGGAACTGGTTTCCCGACGAACTTAGCTTACATTTAGGAACCTCAGGGACATGGTCTGATTTTCAAGGTTACATTTATTAAGAAGATGTCTTCTTTTCTATGCATTGCTTTCCCTAAAATACCCTGTGGTTTTCTGTCACTTTAAAATTTTGTATGCCTACACTGGTGCTCAAAGGGAAAGTCCCACCCTAGTATTCCAGTTCCCACTCTTCTGCTTCTGCTGGCATAAACATTTATGCAACAAAACAGCCAGCCTGGCCTCAGAACTTATCATCTGAAATACATCCTGAAAAAACACACTTAAAAACTGTCAGACTTGAGCTATTGTGAACCTGTGTGTATCCTTCACCTAGCACAAGGAAAGCCTGCTGAATTGCAGTGGGCTGCAACATGAGATGTGGCTGCCTCTCTTAGTGGTGATAAGGATTTTCATGGGATTGAGCTCACATGCTTCATCTCTGTAGCAGCAGAGAGCACCAGTGTCTTCATCCTGCATTTGCAGGGTGAGTCTTCCATCTGTGATAGTCGTGTGTCCTAGTGTTTCCAAGGGGAGAGTTGACCTGGTGAATTAAAAGTGCTGCATCTCTTTATGTTGCCTCAGAGAGATGTGTGGCTGTCAGGAGAGCCTGTTCCTCAATAGGGGGTGGGTCCAGCAGTTTGCTGTTGGGCTGTGTGTTGTAACCATTGCATTCAAATCTTCAGATTATTGCAGGGAACCGCTGTAACTGCTTGGAAGATTTGCTGTCTTGCTCTAGTTATTCTTGGAGCAAAGCATTCATGCACAGATTGAAACAAACTAGGCCAGACTCTGTTCTTGTTCATAGCTACTCCCATGGGACTTGACTGTTTCCTTGGCAATACATATGCTACCCAGATTAAGACACTTGCATTGGGGTCTTCTTTTGTATTCTCAGAGCTGTGCTGGCACCAAGGGACCAGGTTGCATTCTTGAACCTTGTTTTCTGGCTCCAGTCAACCCTTGGCACACAGGGAGACAAAGAAGAGGAGACTAACAGGGAGATACTGCTGTCCTTATCAATGCATGTGGACTCAAAGAGCAGAAAAGAGATGGCTGACAATCCCAGTGAACTTAGAATTTGAAATGCTTTCTGTTTTCTGGAAAATGAAATGGAGCTATTTTGTATTCCCTTTCAAGTTTTAAACCTCTTTTCATAAGCACCAGGATAATGTTTCCTTTAGTGTTATTAATAAAGTGATGGATTTAAAAAAATGAACAGATGGGATTCTTTTTGGGTTTGTTATTCACCAAAAGAAACATTTCTACCCTGCAAAAATAATAGGTGCAGTGTCCATCACTGTCCACAGGGAGGGGAACAAATCCTAGCTCCTAGCTTGCACTGGGATTTTTGCAGAGAGAATGCAGCTCATCCACACTTAAACAGTGTGAAAAGAATCTGATTGTATTTTACTAAACAGACCAAATATCCTGGCCAAGACTGCAGGGTAAAGTTACATTTTGTTTAGAGGCAATTTTTACAATCAGTCTGAACCTGAAGAGAAAGAATGATATGTTTCTTAATTATCTCTGCAATGGCAATACTATTACTAAATCAGAGGTGTACCTAACTGGTAATAGGATTATGAGCAGGAAGTCATGAGAAAATAAGATTAAATTGAACTTTTAAAGGTGCTAAGCAAGAGAACTGTTATATCTGCTGTCCTGGTCATGTTGAATCTAGGTCCAAAGCTGTTTCCTTCATTTGTAGAGTTCTTGAGGGCAAAAGTGTTCTCCTTCATTATGCCAATCAGCACTTCTTTCCTGCATCTCCTCTTACATTCAAGAGCTGTGTTGTTTAATAATTTCCTCTTTACACTCTCCAAAAAAAGCACTCCTTTCCACCTGTTTCTACATAGACCTTATACTAGCAATTCTGCTCTTCATGACAGGTTAGTGTGTGCTTTGGTCAAACCATTTTGGCACAGGATGGAATAAAAACTGACCAGCTTGATCTAGAGGAAGGTGTCCCTGCCCCTGGAAAGGGGGTTGGAACTAGATGGTCTTTAAGGTCCCTTCCAATCCAGTGATTCTATGATCCCAACTTCTACAAAGAGTATTTGAGGGTGAAAATGTGGTCATTTAACCCGTTCCATACTTCTTGACATGAGGGGTGATCCCTTGGCAAAGACATACCTCCAGAGTACACCAGGACTGTGCTTTTCCATTGTGACATTTCTTCAAGGTGGATAAACAGTGCAGATGCACTAATTCTCCAAACAGCAGAGCCTGTGAGCATGGGGCCATGATGGAGCTGGCATGGCTAGATGTCTGCCTGGGGTGCTTTTGTACTGTGCTCCATTCATGGGGCTTTAAAGGATCTGAGAAAAACCACAAGAGAAAGGTGGCCCTCTAATCACGTCACTTTAGAAGGAAGTCCAGCACCTTCACTTTTAGTTTAATGTTAATGCCTATTTTTCAGATGTTTGAATGCAGCCACAGTGCTCAGGATGCTGGTCAGCCTGAACTCAGTCAAGTACCAAGCATCTTCTCCCATGAATGTTACTGGACCAACAGTACTGCAAAATTCCGTGAGGAGGCCTATTCAGAGAATGATAAACACCAGGTTATAGTTTTAAAAAGGATCTGTACTGTTTCTAGTTAAAAACATTCAAAATTTCAGGAGAATTCAAAACAAAAGTGAGAAAATATTCTGATGTTGACAGCCTCTGTAGCAAATGAATGTAACTTTTTTGTATCTTGAGTGGGAAAAATGTCAGCTGAAAACATTACCTGCAAAATCAGTCTGTTTTGCTGAGATGAAAAGCATTCCTAACATATGCTGTGGATCAGTGCTGGAAGTTCTGCTAGAAGATGTTTTGCTCAGATTTCACGTGGAAGTGTGACATACCTTTTCTTCATGGTTTTCCCTAATACGTGCAGAGAGATCCTTTTTCAGATTTGTTTAGATTACATTTGTTTTCCTGGATTTCTTCTAAAGGAGTTGGGGTTCTGAGTGGGAGACACTTTTGAGTCATAATGACATGTGTGTGACTGATAATGCAACTGATTAAACACTGAAGAGTGGGCAAAACCTAAATAATTTCTGTCTGGTCTGTAGGGCAGAGCTTATATTGAGGATGGTGTTCATGACACGGCAAATATCTGGAGCTTTTAATAAGTAAATGTGTGTGATTCAGACACAACCTAGTACTGCCTGCGACTGGAGTGGGGAAGTCACTTGCTGCAGGGATGAATAGTGCTGAAAGTAGAAAGAGGCTATGCTCCTCTGAAAGCACAGATGAGAGGAAGAATAATGTTGTTATTTTTCATGCAGATATCAAGTCAGAGATTGAAGACTGCTTGTGGGAAGACATAACTACTTAGCTGCAGGTAAGTAGAGTTTAATCAAGCCATATTCTGTTACACAGGGATTTGTTTCTAACCATGGATAAGGCACACTGGGGTAGTCCTTCCTGTGAGCAGCAGCAAAACTTCAGGTAGGTTACATAAAAAGCATTTTCTTCTCAAACAAAGACTATAATTAAGCTTATCAGGCAAAGTTTTCTGTCATATTTTTTCTATGTTACCGTGAAGTAAAATTGATCAGTAATAGTTTTCATTTCCAGGATTAAAATATTCCATGAACTATCTGTGCTCTTAAAAATATTTGAAAATTAACTTGTGAAGATCCCCATTTGACTACTTGACTAGAGCAACTAATATAATAATAATTATAGTAATAATAAACTGAAGAAGTGCAATTTAAAAAGCAGCTAAGCTGAAGCTGTCCAGTAGATTTTCCTGGCCTAGATTTCCAAACAGTCTGGTGTTGCTACATCTTCTCGTGTAACTTAAAAAAGGAAAAAAAAAAAGGAAAAAGAAAGTGGACCTTTATTTTCCTTTGAAGGAAAAAAACCTTCAAAGAATTGCTGCTCCATGATGCTCAAGAGCTCACCTAAAATACAAGCACTTTTGAAATTAAATCACCAAACTTCCATCCTGAACATGCTTAGGCACAGCTTAGTTTTACATCTGTGGTTTGTTCTATGGGCTTCAATGCTGAAGAGAGATGTAAGTGCTTGCATGATGCCTGACAGGACTGCAGGGAAACAGGGCTGTTTACAGTTTGGCTGCTGTGTTTCTGTCTCTGGCAGGACTGTGAAATATTACAGCAGTCTGAATTTAAACACTGATTCATTGCTCTATTGTGTAGAGAAAATGCCTGTAACTCAGAAGCTGAAATTATTCCTGGATAGGAGCTGTCTTTGGATTTCAACAGGAGTGTCAGAAAAAAAGCTGCTGTAATGTACAGGAGTAGAATTCCAACTGAACCTTGAAAGACAAACTTGATTGTCTAAAAATATTCAGCTGTTTGAAATGGTTATGTATTTTTTCTTTTCCTCTTATGAGGAACATATAAAGCAGTGAGGTTTGCAAATGCCTGCTTTTACATTTCAGATTGTGCAGCTACTGCAGACATAGAGCACTTTGCCTGACATTGCCCAGCAGACACAGCTACCATGTGCAGGTTTTTTTACTCTGGGATGCAATTTGGGGTTGTGGAAGCCCTTAGTCAACTGCAGTTTGGGGACAGGAATCAACAACTCCCCGTGGACTAATTAGTTTTTAACTCATGAGGTCTTGGTCAGTCTCATGTGAGCAGACTGTGTACTCCTGTCACAAGTGTAGCACATCCTTCTAGCCTGGTTTCTCACTTGACAGCCAAGAAGTTTCCACCTTGCAAAATGGTGGCTTATCGTGCTACAGACTGGAGTGAAAATTTATAATCAAGGACTAGGCGTGGGTCAAGATGTCCCTTCCATGCAAATACAAAGTGAACCAACTTGGTAAGCGGCTGTTAGTAGCAATTAGATACTGTTATTAATTATAATTGTAAGAATTAGAAACCATCAGTCACAGCAACAACAACAACAACAACAACAACAACATGTTGATATGTTTATTTCACTAATGTAGGCACTATGGCCCCATCTGAATGTCATTTTCTCCAGGAAAGGGAAGTATTTCACAACAGTGAATGGCAAAAGCAGGACATAGCTTGTGACCTGAATATCTGTACAGATCAAGGCATGAGAAATCTTTTGGAGCAGAACAGAGCTGGACAGGAATAGAAATGTGCAATACAAAACCAGCTATCAAACAATTCCATATGTTTCTCAGGAGTTTTTTCTAATTTGGGTTCAAACCAAGAAAAAGTCTCTGAATGAAGGCTTTGTCAAAACTACATATGGTTTGCACGGACTGGGGAGAAGTTAACAGTGGGGACACCTTGGCTTCAGCAAGGCTTTTGACACTGTTTCCCCTGCATGCTGATAGGTAGCTCAGGAAGTGTGGGTTAGCAGAGAGGACAGTGAGGTGAATTGGGGACTGAATGACAGAGCTGAATGCAGAGCTCAGAGGGCTGTGACCAGTGGCACAGGGTGTAGCTGGAGGCCTGTAGCTGCTGGGGTTCCTCAGGGCTCAGTGCTGGGCTCAGTCTTGTTCAACTTATCCATCAATCACCTGGAGGCAGGGACAGAGTGAGTTCCCTGAGTGAGCTCCCTGACAGCACAAAGCCAGGAGGGGTGACCAATACCCCAGAGGGTTGGGCTGCCATTTGGTGAGACCTGGACCAGCTGGAGAGTTGGGCAGAGAAGGGACATCTGACATTCGACAGAACAGGAACAACCCCAGGCACCAGCACAGGCTGGGAGTGACCTGCTGGAAAGCAGCTCTGTGGAGAAGAATCTGATGGGGTCCTGATGGGCAACAGGCTGTCCATGATCCAGCAGTGTGTCCTGGGGGACAAGAAGGGCACTGGGATTCTGAAGTACATTAGGAAGAGCATTGCCAGCAGGTCAAGGAAGGCGATCCTGACCCTCTGCTCAGCCCTGGTGAGGCACATCTGGAGTGCTGCAAGGAAAACTGGTAAAATCTAATCTAATCTGAAGACTATAAAGACTTTGCAATTCAATCAAAAATCACANTTCCCCTGCATGCTGATAGGTAGCTCAGGAAGTGTGGGTTAGCAGAGAGGACAGTGAGGTGAATTGGGGACTGAATGACAGAGCTGAATGCAGAGCTCAGAGGGCTGTGACCAGTGGCACAGGGTGTAGCTGGAGGCCTGTAGCTGCTGGGGTTCCTCAGGGCTCAGTGCTGGGCTCAGTCTTGTTCAACTTATCCATCAATCACCTGGAGGCAGGGACAGAGTGAGTTCCCTGAGTGAGCTCCCTGACAGCACAAAGCCAGGAGGGGTGACCAATACCCCAGAGGGTTGGGCTGCCATTTGGTGAGACCTGGACCAGCTGGAGAGTTGGGCAGAGAAGGGACATCTGACATTCGACAGAACAGGAACAACCCCAGGCACCAGCACAGGCTGGGAGTGACCTGCTGGAAAGCAGCTCTGTGGAGAAGAATCTGATGGGGTCCTGATGGGCAACAGGCTGTCCATGATCCAGCAGTGTGTCCTGGGGGACAAGAAGGCCACTGGGATTCTGAAGTACATTAGGAAGAGCATTGCCAGCAGGTCAAGGAAGGCGATCCTGACCCTCTGCTCAGCCCTGGTGAGGCACATCTGGAGTGCTGCAAGGAAAACTGGTAAAATCTAATCTAATCTGAAGACTATAAAGACTTTGCAATTCAATCAAAAATCACACATGAAATCTACATAAGATCCAAAAAAAATTAGATAAACTGGATGCATTCATTAGATGTGTATAACTAGCATGAAGGGAATTAAGATTATACTGTGCAAAGTGGTGATAGGTATCTTGTTATCTTTTAAGCAGTGGACCTCTAAAGTCTGGACTGGAAAGAAGTGCTGGCTTTGCTTTTTCATCCTTAGCAGAGACCTAATGATAGTACAAACCTGTTGGTTTTCCCTTATGGAAGTTTACTACCACATGGAAGTTAGCCCAAATGTAGCATGCAGTCATTTATGCTCGTGCAAATATGTTTCTAAATGTTAGGTATTTTCTTGTCTCCCTTTCCACAGCTCAGGGACACTGCAGAAAAAGGGACAGGGACACCAGTCCTGCCAACAGCAGGGAGTGAGTTGAACATGCAATTGTTGTTGCATCTTCAGGTGTGCTGGAGAAGAACAAGGGGAAACATTTCAGCCCTATATAAAGGGTACCAGAAGATCTCAGGGCAGTTTCTGAGATCCTCCCAGATGGACTGGACCAGCAGCTCCATGTCACCTGGTTGTGCTCAAATTATCCCAAGAAAAATAAGTCAGGAAAACCAAAAATGCTGCCATGATCTATTTGTCTAGTCTTCCTTTCCTGAAAGAAATAGGACACAATTTTTCTGACCAATTTAGCTATTCTGCAACAAGACATTCCAGGCTAGCAGGAGACTGTATTTCCTTGGGTGCTTCCACATCTTTCTGTAGTTCTCTTGCAATTGGGCTGAAATGAAATGCATCCTCCCACATATCCATCCTGCTTTCCAGAATAAGAAGGAAATCTCTACAATTTGTCCAGGGATAAGAACTTGCATAGCAGATACCTAAACCGTAATTGGTCTGTCTGAAATCCATGTTGTAGAATTACTGACTGAATTTGCCGGCTATTTCAGTGTCTCACCTTTTCATTTTCCCTACTGTCCTCAATTTGTTTTGTTTTTTTTTGGTGACAGAGATGATTGCCATTTTAGTTGCCCGAATAGGACTATGCGTAGGAATGCTTAGCACCAACATTTTAGAGTAGTACACTCATGTGCTTGACAAGCAGATTTAGCACAAGCAGGGTCCAGGTGGACAGTAAGTTGGACATGAGCCTGCTGTGTGCTCTTGCAACAAGGAGAACTACGTGCGCCGAGGCTGCCTCAAAAGAGAATAACTAGCAGATTCAGGCAAGCAACTTTCCCACAATCTTCTCATTCTAAGGAAGAAAACATTCATCTCTGTCTCATGCTTGAAGTGTTTATCAATGTATCACAGGAAAACTCTATTACCCTGTTAGATAGAACTAATTGAAAAAAAGCAGTTCTGAAAACTGAAGCCCTGAAATCATATTTTGGCTGAGCCATGTGCTTCTTACTTTATGATGGAAATGGCTCATGACTGCAGTCATAAACTGACATGTTACTTCAAAGTTCAAAAGGTGAAGAACATACATGTTGGCTGACTCAGTCCAAAAACACCCCAGCTGAGAAGATACAACTCTGCAGTTGTTAATATCAGTAGGTAACCCAAAGTGATTTAATGTTAGGTCTGTAATCATATTAATTTCTTGTTTATTTACAGTCAGCTAATTGAAGGCCTCTGCAAGCATAATAAGAACTGGTACAGATACAGCAAGCTCAAACTTACTGAGTTAAATGACTTCAACTTTTCATGTAGATGCTGAGCCTAAGGTCCTTATTTTAGACATACATATGTCTTTTAAGGAAACATTAAGGCACCGTTCTTTTCCCTTCTTCTACTAAATTTAAGGTGACTATAAATTAAAAAAAGCAACTACTGTCCTAATGCAGACTTGAGCTGACTATGCTTGTTTGTTCTCTTAGGAAGGAATGTTTAACCTTGAGGAAACTGTGCGTAGTATTTTTACTTTTTTAGAATTTTTGTATTGGAGGATAAACTCAGTGAAATAGATGAAGATCAGACTGAATTGTTGATATTAATAT
Source organism: Drymodes brunneopygia (assembly GCA_013400955.1). Lineage (NCBI taxonomy): Eukaryota > Metazoa > Chordata > Aves > Passeriformes > Petroicidae > Drymodes > Drymodes brunneopygia. The sequence goes on from VZTZ01038856.1 coordinate 104,600, forward strand.
TATTTTTATCCCAAAATTTCATGTCTGACTGTGTCTAGAGATGTTTCTTCAGCTAAAGGTGCAAGAAACCTCACAGTAAACAATGACCAAATATAAAAAGAAATTTCTGTCTCCCACTTAGAATGTCAGATTATATGCCAAGGCAGAAGTGGCTTTATTCTTTTCATATATATAATACATACATATAATTAAACAAACAAAGAAACAATCCCCTCCCCCCCATATGTAGAAATATTTCAGATTTTTAATGATACTTAATCTGTCTTTCTGGTCAGCCTCAGGGAGATGTTTCAGCAGCTAATACCACAGATTAACAAAGTGCAATATGGGGAGACATTTCTTTCTCATTACTTTTAGACCAGTTGTCTTTCTTTCCACTTCAAAGCATTCCAGTTCCTTTCTGTTGAAAGAGGGCAAAGAGGACAATATCATAATTCATTTTCTTGCAGCCAGCAATCTACTTCTTACTGCCACCCTGTCCCTTTTCTTGTCAGGTTTTGCTTGCAATTAGCCCTTTGACTCAGAGTAGTTCTTTCTGTACTGACAGCATATGAAATAGTGTGTGAGAGACTGGTTCACTGCCAGAATATGACTGCATTTCCTGGCAGTTTAGCTGTTGTATTAAATTAAGAAATTGCAACCACTGAAATCGGCAATATTAATTTTGGTCTTCAATCTAGTGGTTGTCATTCCTTTACCTGCTCAAGAGCTTCCCCTTGTGTGGTTTGGCTGGCTTGATTTCGCTTTTCTGGTTGCTTCTGAGCCCAGATGATCTCTTACACATACATTTCATACAGGGGCACAGATTCCAGAAGCATCCCTGCTTCTCCCAGGTTATCTGCTGCTATCCTGTACCTGAGAAAGTACCATGCAGTCAGAAAAAGTGTCAGAAGCACTTTCCAAAAGCTCACGGGCAAATCCTTCTGAAGACAGCTGTGTTCCTAAGTGCTAAAATCTACAGTGATGCAACTGTAGATGACAATGGTGCAGCAAGCCCTAGACCATGGTTAGTGGAGGGGTAAGCATGCCCTCTGCAAACTCGATATAATTTGGGTTATTGTAACCCCCTTTTGTGCACACCAGAAGTGCACACAGTTCCTTTTCAACAGTTCAGGTAGAATGTAATTGTTGAACTGCAACAGTACAGTTTTGTCTGAGTCCCAGGCCCTCACTTACCAACTGTGTCTTTGTTTCCATTAACAAGCTTCCCAGATCCTTGCTGGACTTGTTGTACCTGGGATTCAAAGTGTGTCCTTCCTGCCCCTCCTGGGTCATGAGGAGGGCATGTTACCAGCAGGCCAGCTACCAAACCCTGGTGGCACTGCTGGTGAACTTGACCTAGTCCTTCCTGCCAGTTTCCAGAGAAGTTGGAGAATGAGAATGGGGTCCCTGAAGCTGTTAGAGGAGCAGCCATGGTTTCATCTGTTCACCGTGTTTTTGCCTAACCTCCCCTTTCCAGGTGTCTGTGTTAAAATGGTAAACATGCACCATCAGCTACTTTTCCAGGTGGGAAGGAATGGTGAATTTGGCTTGGACAGAATGGAGCTGAAACAGACACTGTGCTCCTTCTGAGAGAAGTCAGTACTTCCTCACTTAAAGAAATGGTTGCCCAGTCTCCTGCAGAGAAAAAGGGAAGTCCATATTTGCCTCATCCAAAGGGCTGATGGTTATGTATTTCCTAGGGTTTGCTGAGGTGCTTAGGAGGTGGACTGATGGTGCTAAGCTGCTGCCAGAAAATTGCTGTAGTTAGATCTTTTTCCTTTACATTATAGGGAAGACAAACTGCCACCTTCAAGGACTGTGAGAATGATGTCTAACCAGTCTCATGCTTCACATAGATGTTTTTTGCTTTACAGGTATTGAATAGAACCTGAAGTTTGACAGAGGAACTGTAATTAATTTTAAAATTGATAGAACATGCCCTGTAAGCCCCCGGAGAACATGCTTTACAAAAATGCAGCCATCTTTCTATGACTGAACACTTGTAACAACGTATTATGATTGAGGCTGGTGTTCTAGGTTGAGATGTTCAAAGATATTTAAATACCTAATTCTCATTCAGATTAATGAGATCCTGGGTAAAACAGTGTAATCCTTATGTGCTTTATTATCAAACATTGTCAGATCTTTATGACAAAACCATATGGTGTGGTTATTGCATTCATGTCCAATTCCACTAAGGTACCTTGCCTGAAAAAGCAAGTGATTTCAAGAGAACTGGAAATTCATATTACTGCTGCACTCCTGCCAGCTGCTGAGTTACATAAGTAGAAACTGTGCCACAAACCCTTTTATTCTAAACAGAAATATCCTTAGGCCCTGTTGTTTATATTTTTGAATTATTTCTTCTGGAAAGACAAATGCTCACTTACGTGCACCCAGCCCTAAAGAGACAAACACAAGAAAAGCACAGAGAAAAATAACACCAATATCCAGTTAAGCATCTTTAAATGACAGCTATAACATTTGCAAGCCCTTTTTTAATGATACTGGACTAAAAGTTAGGGCATGCTTTTATATTAATTGGAGAAATGTTGCTTGGATAAAAGCCCCTCTTTCTATCAGTAAATAGACTACAGTTTCCTTGAAAGTGTTCAAGTCAGTGTCAAAAACTGGAAATAGATTTAGGTGCTGCCTCTAATTAAACAAATAATTCTTATGGGTCTTCATTGCATAATGAGGAAGCTTGTGTAAAACACCAACAAGAGAAGCTGAGATTCCTGAGAGTAAGATTCAGAACTAGACTGTAAATTACTTTCTTCAGAATGAAAAGTGATCCAGTGTCTTGGACAAGGCAAAAAAGGGAGGTGTACGTGCAGTGGAAGCAAGGTCAGGTGATATGGGAAGAATACAGAGATACTGCTCACCACTGCAGGGAGAAAATTCGTGTGGTCAAAACTCAACAGGAGTTGAAGCTGGCCAGAACTGTGGGGTTAATAGAGTTTAATTAATAGAGTTTTTTCAAATATGTTAATGGCAAAAGGCAGTGTAAAAATAACATTGTCCCCTTGCAGGAGGATGACGGTCGTCAGGGACATGGACAAAGCAGAAGAGTTTAATGTGGTTTTTTGTGTCTGTCTTCAGTACAGGTGACAGACCAAGTGGGTCTCAGCTGGAAGACCATGACTGTGAGAATGATCAGTTCTCAGTCAACCCTGACCTTTTGCAGGATCTGCTGCTCCAGCTGGATCCCCACCAATCTACAGTGCTTGAGGGGATTAATCCAAAAATCCTCAAAGAGCTGGTTGAAGTCATCACAAAACCTCTCCTGATGACTTTTGAAAGATCTTGGGAGCCTGTGGAAGTCCTAGTTGACTGGAAACTGGTGAATGTTGTCACA
>VZTZ01038856.1:108642-170893 GCA_013400955.1 Drymodes brunneopygia
GATATAGTTCTTGGGGATGGTGCTGTGCAGGGCCAGGCGCTAGATTTGATCATCCTTGAGGGTCCCTTCCACCTCAGCATATTCTATGATTCTGTGATTTAATTGCTTAAAAGTTGTAATATTTTAAAAGAGAAGGAGAGTCCTTTACAAAAATATTTTCGTGTTTGTTTAGACTCATTCTATTTCTATCCTCCTGTTGTTTCTTCTCTCCTCACCACCTGAAATCTTAGCTCCAGCATGGAAACCACAAAGAGATGGTAGAACTTTCCTCCTGAGCTATGGCATCTACAACAAGGATTCACAGACTTTTCACTTGATTCCCCTCCCACTTCCCGCTCCAGTAGGATGAAGATGAGAATTGGAAGTAAAAAGGTGAAGATCACAGGCTGAGGTAAGAACAATTTACTGGAAACAGCAATGAGATAAGAAAGCAAAAAGTAACAGCAATAAAATTAATTAAAAAAGCATATAGAAGAGAAGGTGATTCGCATGCAAAATGCTCACTGGTGGTCCTGAGACAATGAAACTGCAGCAGATAGCTTTTCTTGGCCTGCCAAGTTTGTTTGACTGAAACCCACACAAACTTCTCCTCAGAAGTCCAGAGAGTCCCTTCCCTCTGCCCCAGAAATGATCTAAGGTGGTATAGAATAACCTCCATCTTCTGGCCAAAACTAGGACAATGGGGAACAGGCTTTACCCACAGCTGAAAAGCACGGATTTGTACTTCAGCCAAGCACACCCAACAATATGCTGGAAGAGCTGCTAATAATTGCTGCATCTCAGCTCCCTGATCTGTCAAACCAAGTGATCGTCTGCCTGCTGAGCTAGAGACTTAAGTAGAAATCTTCTTTTCTTTTAAATCACAGACTTGATTTCCCACACATTGACTAATGGAAGTGACTCCCATATGGGTGAACAGACCTAACTGTGGTGTCCGTTCAAAGCTGATGCCATCAAGAGAGATTGACCAACTCTAAAAAATCTGTACACCAGGAATAATTTGTGCCATAACAGCAGCAGGATTCCTTTCACAACCTGAGTACTATCAGGGATATGTAAAGCACAGGAGAAAAAATCACTGTTCTTAATGTTATATTGAAGTTAGTACTATATCAGTACATATGATAACCCTAGGTACACACAGTGTGTTTCCTCTAGCTTGTTTTGTTCACGTGTCTGTAGGTATTATTGCCTGCTCAAGAGGACTTTCATATCTGTTCTGTCTGCTTGCAGATGTACCTTCAGTGTGCTAGGCCACAGGGAATGGCAACTGTAAGCCTTGAGGTCTATATCCTCCCTTTCAGCTATGCACGATCACATCTCAAATAATAAAATGGCAGATGCAAATGAAAAAAGGATGAGACTGTAGCAGATAATATCTTCCCTATTGTGATTTGTCACCTCTTGTCTCTCATGGTTCAATATGAAGTAGTCCTTAAAATGCAGAGCAAAGCATCAGAAATAGGGGTGGCCAGAATCTTGGCAACTCAGTTCAAATTTTTCTCAACTTTTTTGACTGTTAGAAAAATGAACAGCAGGACAACACTTTCCTCACATCAAACTGTGTAATAATCTGAAATGCAACTCATTGGGAAGAAAAGAATTTATTCATTAAAGTGTAACTTTGAAATTTGATGGTTAAACTTGCATTTCCCTTGTTGGAAGTTTTGTTTCTGTTTTTTGATATTTTTGCATTGCGTCTACTCATGTTAGCCCCTAGTAATCCCTCATGTCAGAGCAGTTCACTTGCTTCTGGCTGACTTACCTGATGATCTTTTAGGAAATGCCTGTAGGTCAAGAAATTAGAATTATTCCTTGCCTGCCAAACCTTCCTGCAGTCTGTGTATTTCAACAAGGTGATATTCACAACATGAGATAGTGACATAAGCCTTCATCCAATTCATTAAAACAAGTTATGACATGTAAGGGGATAAGAAGGGAAAAAAGTCACCAGAATCAAACTTGATATTTAAACTTTTTAATAAGACAAACAAGAATGACATTCTTGAGGCAGTTTTATCTTGCCATCTTAACATCCCTGCCTCATCAATTAAATAGTGAGTTGCTAATGATAGCCATGGTATGTTCAGAGAGGTTGACAATAATGCTGTTTTGAAGATATCCCAGTCTTAATAGATGGTATTAGTGTAAAGAGGGGTGCTGGATTTACCCTTCATTTCCTTGCAGCACTTATTATGGTGTGCTAGTTTTAACAACCAGCAGGGAACTAGGCTTTAAACAAGCCCCACCCATTCCAATAATGGAGGAACAACAAGGAGAAAATATCAATTGGAATAACAACTTACTACACTTGTGATACCCATTGCGGTATATTCCTCAAGGAATGCAAGTTTCTGGTAGCATTTCCACTTCCTTCAATGCAGCTCAGCAGGGCCAGCCAGACCTCTCAAATCAGCAAACATGCAAGAAGGGAACTCCTGATTACCACAAAAAGCAAAATAAACAAAAAATATGCACTCTGGCTGACTCTTAATGTCACATTCTTAAGAGAACAGATTGTGCTGATGAAAAAGTCCCAGGATATTCTAAACTGGTTTTGTTCAGAAGGCAAACATGATGAATAACAGGCAAGGATATTCACTTAGGCCTTGATTAATGAATCGCCCAAATGAAAGCAGTGATAATATTCATCAAGGATGGTGAAAAGATAAGGACATGCCAAACTGTTTTACTTTATTTTTGTCCTGACTACATTTGTACAAAACTAGCTTCATTAAGAAAACTTTCTGACAAAGATTTTCTTAAACAAACAGTCCTTTTGTCTCTCTCCATCAAGATAAATATTTTCTCTTTGTTCTTAAGGCAAATTTTCCCTCTCGTTGAAATTCTTGCAATGTGACAAGCCTGCCTAATCCACTGTATGAGAAAGTCTCCAATATAATTTGCATGATGTGGAGCAGCATAAAATGACATTTCAGGCAGAGGTATTTGAAAAATTCTGAAGAGCAGATTTTGTTTTTCAACCAGAGGAGGCTTGCAATGAGCCAAAACCAGATGAGAGCGTTAACATTTAGGTGAATAGTGACAGTGATGGTAATGGAAAAGGGTAAGGTATGAAAGGAATGAACAATTATGATAATTTTGTTTGTTTCTCAAAAGATGAGATAATGTGGATGACAGAATACAAACATGCAAGTAGTTATTCCTCTGTTTTCAAGTAACATATTATTTGTCATATGTGCATATTTATAAAAAAAAATCTGAGATTCAAAGTACTAGCTTGAATTCTATTTTCTGATGTGTTTGGAATAGCACATGAATTAAAATAGCACATAGATTAAAAAAAAGAAAGCCTTCCTCTGTAGTTGTCCTAACTTTTCATTCTAATAGGGGTTAGCAGAATAGGAAATGACACTCAGTTGCTGCTGTAGCTGATGGTAGGCACTACTGAGAACAGACCACAGTGCAAAATAACATCTCTTGACAGAGTCATGTACATAATGTCTTTAGGTATTCAGAAAAGAACCAAAACAAACAAACACTTTGATAAAAATCTATCCATGTTTTTAAGGACTTGAACCGTGATTTAGATGGTTGAAGCTCCTACTTAACCTCAAGCTTCCTCTGATAACCCAACCAGGACACTTACTGTCACTTCAGTTTTCTTTGAAAAATGAAATAATCTCTATCATCACATTTTCATATTGCAGGCTGGGGGATAAACAGATGAAGAGCAGCCCTGGGGAGAAGGACTTGGGGGTGCTGCTGGGTGAGAGGCTGGACATGACCCAGCCATGGGCACTCCCAGCCCAGAAAGCCAAACGTGTCCTGGGCTGCATCCAAAGCAGCGTGGGCAGCAGGGGAGGGGAGGGGATTCTGCCCCTCTGCTCTGCTCTGGTGAGAGCCCATCTGGAACCCTGCATCCAGCTCTGGGGTCCCAGCACAGGAAGGACATGGACCTGCTGGAGAAAGTCCAGAGGAGGCCATGAAGATGATCAGAAGGCTGGAGCACATCTTGCCTCCTACAAAGACAGGCTGAGTGTTGGGGCTGTTCAGCCTGGTGAGCAGGGGGCTCCAGGGACACTTTAGAGTAGCTTTCCACTATGTGAAGTGGGCCAACAGGAAAACAAGAGAAGGGCTTTTCACAGGGGAGAATGGCTTTAAACTGAGAGAGTGTAGGTTTAGATTAGATATTAGGAAAAAATCCTTTACTGTGAGGGAGGTAAGGTACTATAACATGTTGCCCAGGTAATCTGTGGATGCCCCATCTCTGGCAGTGTTCAGGGCCAGGGGTGTTGAGAAACCTGGTGTAGTGGAAGATGTCCCTGCTTGTGGCAGGGGAGTTGAAACTAGGTGGTCTTTAAGATCTCTTCCAACTCAAATAATTTTATGATTCTATGATATTTGGGTGGCAGAGTTGCTGACACAGGAAGCAAACTCCATGTTCTCGAATGAAGAGTGTCATATAAATGTGATTTCTACAGAGATCCACCAAGTCATATAACACCTTATCCCTAGGGTACAGCTGAATAATCAAAGTTTTCAATAAAACTCAAGGGGAATCAGTTGTCAAAATGCACTGTGGCGGTAATCTTTGTCAGGCATTGTTAAAAACTAACATTGGGAAGGTAGCTAGCCCAGGTTTGCAGATCTGATGTTGAGGAAAGAATGCCTGCTCTGCCACAGAGATCTAGAATTGCCTTTGCCAATCATTTAGCCATCCCAAAATGAATGGGTGCCACTAGTAGGTAAGCATCTGGATATGAAGCCCAGGCTTCATACCTAAACTTGTCTTTCAAACCTAAGCTCCAAATCTAAGCTTGACTTTTGCCCGTTATCATGCTGTTGGGATTCTCTTTCACACAGACAGTAATGAGGCAGTGACCACTCTACATTGCTGATTTGAAAAGTGGCAACAATTTTCTAGGTCCTTTGAAGAGTGTGTTGCAGCACTGGATTTGATTGTGACGGTTATGAATGCAACAGACAAACACTTGGTGCTGCCAGGGCACTGTGAGAAATGCAAGGGATGGTATTAACATCACCTCAGGCAGTGCAGGGAAGATTACTTTCCTTATCCATCATTTTTCATTCTGGGACAAAGCTGGTATCATGACAGCAACAGAAAGATAATATTTTTTTTAACACGGTTCAATAACCATTGTATTTTTTCCTTGCAGTATGAATACACAATGCCTGTCTATCCTACACCATTGCCATCCCAGCAGAAACCACTTTGATCCCATCAACCTAGGCTGCAAGATCAAAACGCATTGCTGCTGCCCAAGAAAGTCCCAGCCCAGTGCATTAAAGCACAACTAATGGATCTACAGGGGTAGCAGCTGTCTCACCTAGAACTTTCACAAGTCTGGCAACAGCTGCCAGCTGCCAAAAGTAAACAGCAGACATTTTTCATTTATGCAGACCCATTGAAATGGGTCTTTTTTTTTTTGGCTCATACAAGTCTCTGGACAGGTTCTGTGCTACAGATATTTTGCCAGACTCATTCCTGCTCTTTTACTCACTGAAATAAGACAGTGTTAATATCTATTAGGAATAGTAGTAGCCAAATTCTTACCACAGTTGGATATGATAGGGTGATCTTGTTGTTCATCTGTGCATCTCTACCTTTTATGGTTCTGGTTCAGTCTGGAGAAAGTGCAATGAATGTCAATGGAATTCTTCTTCAGAGGTAATCATCATGCAAGTCAGGACAGAATATGCCTCTGAGATCTTCAACTGGAGTAGCTTGTGCTAATTTGACTTATAAATTTGGCTCTGCAAGAGGAACATGGACAGATTTCAGGCTGTCTTATTTAATAGAAACCCACTGACAACTTTGAGGGATGTGCAGGTTTTGTTCTTTTCCAGTGCAAGGCCAGATCTATATTCTACAGATAAAGGTTGACCTGCAAAACTCTTTTCCCTGTGAAGTCTGAGATTTTTGTCTATAGAGGGTGGTATGTCAGACAAAATGTCACGGCATCATTTTGTCTATCTTTGTGCTATCAGCCTTGAAATAAACTCTGTTACCAAATAGGTTTATTTCAGGAAATAAAATAATGCAAACATTAAAAAGCTCCTAGTGTTCTTGAAAGCTTATGTATTTTCCAACTTTATCAGTTGCTCTAGTAACAGATATTACCAATCTCTTTGCCCCACAAACCATGCCTTGTTTTTTTCCTTATTTTCTTTGCTATTGAAAATGTACAAAGAGCAGGAGATGGTTTGAAGGGAGATTAGGGAGTTGAAGTGCTCCCTTCATATGGATATATTTTTAGGCTAGGCCAAATACGTTGCACTGATGCAGGATGCCATTTAAGATTTCTTTCTTTTGTTGTCTCTTAGTTTGTTTCTCTTTCTGCTCAGCAAGTCTTAGTCTTGATCAAATATGTGTGCTGACTGCTTTTTTCTAAAATAGTGAGCTATTATCACCACAATACTCTGGGCATTTGAGTTCCAAGGACAATATAGACTCATTGCATAGCTTTGGTAGGTACTGTAACACAGTTACGTTTGTGCCAAATTTTTGTGGCTACTCTTGACTGGACTAAATTATCGTATTCTCTGTCAGAACCAGGAGTTGTCTGAGGAGACTTAATTTGTGGCAGAAACAGTCAGAAAAAGTCAAAAAACATTCATCTCTGTGAAAAAAATCTCTTTGTAAAACCAAGCCATAAATTTTCTACAGGGGCCTCAATCCTGTTTTCAGCTGCACCTACACAAATGGTGTAGGCAGATACATCTTTGCTGTGTCTGCCCTTGCTGATGGCAAGACATAAACCAGCTCTCTTCCAGGAACTGAATAGTCTCATTCAGCTTATGTACAGCCCTGAGCTAATACATTTAAATGGCTCTGGTCTGCAGCCAGCAGTAGGCACACAAGTGAAGAACACGTGACTGTCTGTACCTGTCTGTGCCTCCAAAAGTAGAGTCCTTGTCTGTGTTTCCAGTATTCATGGTATTGAACGCTTGCTAAAACCATCAAAATGTTCTCTTTGCTCTTGGTGTACTCAGCTGCATGTCAATTAATCCAGCAAAAGAAAGCACAACAACTGCTGCAGAAAACAGTTATTTATTTCCTATCTTACTCTCCAATTTTTCTGCTTTACTCAGCTGCATCAGCTTAATTCACTGATAATTCTTTTTTGTTTTATCTAGGTTTACCCTCAGCTGTTTCCTCTATCATATGCAGGATGCTAAAGGGTAAGTTCATTTCAATTTCACTCACCCTCACACAACTATCCTTTCAGTGGACATTGCTGCAGGTAAAACTGAGCTTGAATTGAGAGGCTGTTGTATTCAATGCCATGGCTCAGACCTTCATGTTACCCTCTTGTTCAGTAATGTCCACTGGGCTTCTCTGTCTGGCAAAATTTGTTTTAAAATTTGCTTCAAAATTTCTGCCAGAATGCATTTTTCATTCAGTTTTCCCCCCAAACCATAATTTTGTTCAGTGGTGTGACACTTGCCTTGCATGGCTCATGCCCTACTGTCTGTATGTCAGGAAGTCTCTGCAAGACTTGACAGACGGAGCTCTGAAGAAAAGCAAGTGAGTCACATTAGAAGGGACATCTGGTTCTAGGAGATCATAAGACAAGACAGCCTTGACTTTTTGAATCAGTGACCCTGTTCTGAGTATTCACAGTCTTCTTTCATTCACAACCAAGGGCTTCAAGATCTTTGCAATACACCATTTGTGTAGAGGTTGCTGTAAGATATATTAAAATATATTATGTTAGATCACAAATGTTCTCACCTCAAGACTTCTGTGCCCTACGTGAGCAGGATGCAGGGGACAAATGTAAATAAGAGTTGAAGTTTTTGTGTTCTGGTCATGGAAGAAGCAGGTGTGATAACTGAAAAACTTATTATCTTTCCAAGTGGATACTTTGGTCTTCGAAAATGATCAGAAAGGATTTATAATCCTTTACTTAAAAAACCACACTCAGATGGTAATTTTTTCCTTCAAGCCTAATGTCCCTAGTTGAGGGCCATATCCCATTTCAAGAACCAAGTGTTCACTGGTCACAGGAGATGGCAGGCACTGATGGTATATCTGACATGGCCACAGGATAAGGACTCTGACTGGTCTGTTCCAAGAAACCCTATGCATCCAGCAGGGTGAAGCAGAGGGATTCTTCAGGAAACATACACCACTGCCAGGGCAGAAGGAATTCAGCCTTTTGCTCCCTAACAGGCTTGTACCTTTCATTTTTACAGTCCAATTCCTCTGAAAGTCCAAAAATAAGTGACTGTGTATCCTGCCGTGTACTCTGGCATGATGCAGGTTTAGGAGTTACTTATGTAGTGTGTAAAGGTCTTCCAAGAACTGTGAAGTGCCCTGCTTCTGCACCGTACATGTGTTTGCTCTGAATGATACCTTGCTAAGGAGATCTAGTCCAAGAGTAGGAACTTGTTAACATGTAAAGCAAAGGGGATAAAGAGAGCAGGGATGGGGAGAGGACACCAAGAAATAACACAGGCCCAGTTTTCCACCCCAGTCAAACCTTTCTTGCCTGGAAGCAAAGTTGGAGAAGTCCTCCTCAGTTTTTCTGAATGTATCAGAACAAGGCTTTGCTGGATAGTGCTCCTGGATAGTGTGAAAAGTGATAGATATGTTGAATGCAACCCATAGTGGCAACTCTATTATTGGGAGCTCCTGTTTTTTTCACGTCTGAAGCTGTTCCACAGGTCGAGGTGGTAGCAAGCAATGGTGATAGTACTCTCCCTGATTACACAAAGGCTTCTCACTTCTGTTGCTTTTTGTGACACATTTGAATGCCATTCACGTATTTCTAAACCAAGTGCATGGGATCAATTAAAAAATATGCAACAATTGTGTAGTATGAGCTTCTCTCCTAAGTATTTCTTCTCATCTAACACTTTCCAGAGCACTTGGTGAGTCTTACAACAGTCTGTGTGGTTATCATACCTGCTCATCATAGGGGAGTTCTTTCATACTCATGGATGTACAAATCAAAATTCAAAGAGACTGGCTCAAGTGCTTGCAGGTAAGTTATAAGAAGCAAGAAAGATAAAAACAAACAAGGGTGGAACTCCAGGTTTTAGGCTACAGCTGATCTCTTAATTACCTTTGGTCAGGAGGAGTATACTTCCAATATGTAATTATCTTTCTCCACCCACTTCCAGAGAGAGAGAGAGAGTAAGCCACTAGGGGATATTGTAGAGGGATTATGGAGGCTTATCATGCTTCCATCTTTCAGGAGCTCAGTCCTGTAATGTTGGCAACATATACTGCTTTTGCAAGTTAAGATTTATTGACAGCACTTGCCTTGTTGGAGCTCTTCTGTGATCAGGAATGTCCAACGAATTTGGGGAAGGAAATGAGGAGTCTGGGATGTCCTTTGGATCTTTTATTGCACTGAAGGCTTCCCTCAGAAAGGAGCTAAAAATAGCAAGGTCCAGTAAAGCAGTTCCTTATGGAGAGAGCAGAAAGATCAAATTTGACAGAAGAGGCGAACAGCAAATGATAAAGCTTTTCAGAAGGAATATCATAGCACTCAAGGTACGTGAAGCTTAAGAAGTATTAAAGAGGGGGTGTAAAAATGGGTGTATCCTGCAGTTAGAGCTCCTGCAAGGGTGGTATAAAACCGGATAGCCTATTACAGCAGCTCTAAAGACACAGACAGTACCACTTTGCACAAGTCAGTGCACTTATTTGCTGCTTACTGTCTTTTACCAGATACTCTGTGTTCCACTTCAGCGTTGCTCCTTGACTGAATTAATCATATCCATACTGATTCTCTCCCTCTTGCCTTTTAGGCTCAGTGTCCTTGTCTGATGAAGAGCCACACTGCCCCCCTCAAAAGCTCATCACCCAAGGAAACATGCAGTACCCAAGACAAGGCAGTGACTCATCTAATCCCTGCTGGTGCTGGCCTGCTTTGTAAAATCACTGGTGTTCCTTTGATGTCTGTGTGGCATAACACAGAGAGGAGATGCTCCTGCAGAAATCCCCCAGACAGGCCAGCACTCCTGCTCCAAGTCACAGCCCAGGGTTTCAGGAGTCTTCTCACCCTCCCCGTTGTGCATGACCAGCACTGCACACTTGGTTCACTGGCCCTGGGACCACATCAGAATTTTGACTTATTGATTAGAGCTATAGCCCCTTTTCAAACTATGTGTCAATACTGCATGTGGCACCTTGGAAGGCAGTGAGGGTCTCCAACTCAGAAACAATATTATTTCTTTTATAAAATCAACAAAAGACAAGCCAAAACTGTCAGGGCTGGCATCATGAAGATTGATGTGAGTCCACAGGAATGAATCATCCAGCTGTGTTTCTTGCCCAAATATGCAAGGTTAATCCAGCTGCTTCCAGTGGGCCAGAAAGGAGATTTCTTCTCGAACAACATGCCAGGGACTTCTGTATTTGTTTTCAGTGCCTTCCAGCAAAGATCATCTGCTAGGACCATCTGGATGTCATGAGTTCAATGAATTTCCTCTGTTAAAGGTAAACTTGGCTGTTTGTAGAATGGCAGATGCCTTTTCTATTTGTGGCTGACATTGCATTTTCCTGTTGACTATAACCTGTGATAAAAATTTTGTTTGGCTTCAGCTCACCTTCCCCATTCTGCCCATTTTCAGAGAGATTTGAAGAGGCATCATTTGTAGAACTTTTTAGGAAAGGTGAGCCCAAGAAGAGCCTTTACTCTCCACCATGCATTTGTTTTATGGAGCGCACCCAGCCCCAAAGAAAGAATAAAGAAATGATAATCTAGGTTTTCTTTAATAACTGGTGCCCTTCTTTCAGTGAGACTTCCTGTTTGTGACAACTCGATTGATTGATTTCCATGGCACTTGAACAACTCTCATTGCCCTACAGGATTCCCAAGGGAAAGAGAAGGGCATGGAGGAAAGTCTGGAGGCTGCTCTTAATAAAAGGTTTGAATGTATCCTCTGGTATCTATATTGCAGAGGGTTCCCAGAGATTTAATGATGCTTGAAGCTGTCATTGGAGAAAAACTTGGGCCATATTTGCAACACCCACAACAAATGTCTTATTTACATATCACATTTACTTTTCTCCTATGAGGAGGCTGGGATTTGACAGCCATCAAGAGCACAAGGTCTGGGTCATTCTGTGTTTGTTAGAATTTAAGCAGTATGGATGACACTGTTTAGAGCCCAGTCATCCTTCTGGTGTCAGTGGGGCCCTGCAGATTGCTGCTGTCAAGGGGGTGGGCATGGGCTCAGCAGAAACATAACTGTGGCTGTTTCACAGAGTGTCAGGTTTAGTGCAAGTGTGTACAAGAAGCCACTGCAGTTGGCCTTGTACTGGTGAGATATACACGTGTTCACGCACTGGTATGCACTTCTAGAAGCACTGCAGCCTAAATGATCTAACTTAAGGTTTTCCACAGGGAAGTCTATGACAGGACAGGGAATTAAAGAGGACCAGAACCCCCACTGCTGTTGTCCAAAGATGTAACAAGTCTCAGCTGCAAGAAGCAAATGCACCTGAAAGATGTTCAGCATTCCAGGCTGAGTCATTGACACATACTGTGCAAGTCTGAGACACAATCTATTATTACTTGAAGTTAACTTCATGGGAACTATGACCTGAGCCATGCACACCTAGTACTTTGACGGCAGGAGCAGGAATCCCATTTTTTACGCCATCACAAAGGTATTTGTAAAGTATAAATGCACAGGTTTCAGCGCAGGCCACATGCGCATGGTGTTAAGTTGGTCTGCTAGATATTTTTGAACTTGTAGAAGTTTGTCTCCGTAAACCACATGTGATTCTTGTGCTTTGAGTGGAGAGGTTTGCAGATCCACGTGGGCAAATTGCCCTGAGACAGAGGGGGAGAGTAGGCCCTACATTTCCTTCTGAAAACAAAGACCGTGGAAGCAGGAAAAAAAAAAAGAAGACAAGAAAAGACAAAGATTTAGAACACTTGAAATGAAAGAAACCTCACCATTGAAAGGGAAGAGTGGTGTCAAAACAAGATTGTTCTGTCACAGTATGCTGATCTCTCCATGTACACCCTTTCATCTTCCACTAGTCTTCAGGAGCATTCTGACCTAAGTTCTGTTAGGCATTTAGCTGCCTGCTTAGAAACATGAGAGAAGGAAAGTAGTTTTGCTTCTGTTTCCTTTTTTTTCATGCTTACTTTCAGGCCTGGGTTTTAGTGTTCTTTAATAATGTGTTGTCATGAAAACAGCAGTCTGCCTTAGTCTCTCTGGTATGCTCTTGGTTGTTCTTTTTGCTGTATAACAGCGTGTTCCACCTTAGGTTGCTTTCAACGAGCAGGGAGGTAAGCTGTTCCAGGATGCTGTGTATTTAAATAGTAGGCTATTGCATACAGTGGAGAAGTGTCATCTGAAATGTTGGCCTTCTGCTATGTGTGCAAGATGGATGCTGGTTTGCTATTGGAAAAGTTGCAAATGGACTCTCTCTCCCTACAGCACCTGTATTCTGTCCTTCCATGCTGTGAGCAGAAATGCTGAGGAGATGACTAGCACAGTCATCTAGCAGGTTTTGGGCCTGTCACACACAGCCTACAGAGTGTGGGGTACATGTAGGATCTGTTACGTAGGATGTGTAAGGAAGCCATGCAACTGCCCTGCCACAGGGCTCTGTCTGTCCCCAGCTGTTTGGCACACTGCAAAGGAGGTGTGTGTTTGTGAGGGCCTCGGGAGAAGGAAACTCCCCTTCTTGAATTCCAGGCAGGCAGGCTGGGGTATTAATCTCTGGCAAGACTGAGGCAGCTGTGGATATGTGTGTAGATGTAGCATGGTTAATTTTGGAGTTCAGAAATAAAATAATTCAGCATCTGGTAGAGGAGAAACATTTCATGAAATATGAGCTGGAATATCTCCAGTGGTCCTCCTCAGTAGCTGTGAGCCCAAGTAATCCTCCTCCATTCTAGAATGCAGCTGCATGGGCTAAAAGTTTGATCGGGAGCACATAATAAGCTTTTTAGGAGGAGTTTCTGGCTATCTCCTCTGGATGTCTTTGGCAATGCTAAGGAGTGTCAGCATCTCTACTTAGCTTGCTCATGTCTTTCTGAAACATGGATACCATTGGAAAGTTTTGATTGCCATCTACTACTTACTATTTGCTTGCTGGTTTTTTATTTTCTTACCAACAATAAAGCAAATTTAAAAGCTTCCAAAATCTATTATGAAATCTAAATCTCTTAACTGATTATACAATGGTTGTCCCCCACAGTTCTATTTCCAAAAATATTTTGCTTTTCTAACAAAACTTTCATCCCAGAGAGTTTGTGATGCAAACTGAATGCTGGACCTTGTCTCATCTCATTATGTTTAGTTTCCATGTTCCTTGGGTTTTCCTTGATTCAGAAAAGCTAACAAAAAGGTGGTGAATATGATTTCTATTCCAGGGAAGTAAAATAAGAAGAACATTTTGTTCTGACAGGAAAGGTATCACAAAAACTGTATTTCATGGCACACCTGAAGGACAGGGTGACATCCAAAGGGACCTGGACAAGCCTGAGAAATTTGTCCACGTGAATCTCATGATTTTTAACAAGATCAAGTGCAAGGTGCTGCACCTGGGCTATGGAAATCCCTGGAATCCACACTGGGGGATGAACAGATAGAGAGCAGCCCTGGGGAGAAGGACTTGGGGGTGCTGGTGGATAAGGCTGGACATGACCCAGCCATGGGCACTCCCAGCCCAGAAAGCCAAACGTGTCCTGGGCTGCATCCAAAGCAGCGTGGGCAGCAGGGGAGGGAGGGGATTCTGCCCCTCTGCTCTGCTCTGGTGAGAGCCCACCTGGAACCCTGCATCCAGCTCTGGGGTCCCAGCACAGGAAGCACATGGAACTGCTGGAGAGAGTCCAGAGGAGGGACACAGAGGTGACCAGAGGGATGGACTACCTGTCCTCTGAGTGAGGGCTGAGAGAATTTGGATTATTCAGAGAAGGGAAGGTTGCAGCGTGACCTTACTGTTGCCTGCCAGTACCAGAAAGGGGCCTACAAAAGAGACGGAGTTTTTAGAAGACTATGTAGTGACAGGACAAGGGGGAATGGCTCCACACTGAAATACAGTAGGTTTTGGTTACAGATTAGGAAGAAATTCTTTACTCTGGGGATGGTGAGGCAGAGAAGCTGTGGATGCCATCCCTGGCAGTGTTCAAGGCCAGGCTGAATGCAGCTCTGAACAACTTGGTCAAGTGGAAGCTGTCCCTGCCCATAGCAGGGAGGCTGGAACTAGATGGTTCTTTCCAACCCAAATCAAACCATTCAATGATTTTATGATGATACAGCAGTGGCAATTATTCCTTTATCAAATGTAAGTTGTCCTTTTTATCATAGTTGCTTGTTTTATTAGCTGTGCTGGCTCCAAGAATCTGGATTTATAAGAAAATTGAGGAGATAAAGAAATGTTCTTCTTCATTTGTTTCATAATATTAAGTCAGTTTTTAGGCTGTGTTTATGACACTTTCCACAGACAGGCTTTGAATCAGATGCACAGAGGTAAAAATGCTGCATGTATATTGTTGTATCCTTTGATATAAATGCTGGTTTAGTGCGATACAGTGGACAATAACCACAGCCAAGGGATATCTTATGTTTCACGCATCAAATTAGAAAGCAAAGTAAAACAAGGAAGATACTTTTTCAAAGTTTGCACAACTTTCTGAGTTTTAATTGGATTTTCCATGGTCAAATAGGATCATATTTAATTCCCTCAGCATAGCTTAATTTACTTGGGCTGATAGGCAGTTATAAAAATGTACATTGGAATTAGCATACCTCTAAGAGGAACAGAGTGGTTGTCAGTGAAATCAGCCATGTTTTCTGGCTGCCTGCAGACAGACTAATGTCTTGACACTACTGCCAGTGTCATACATACGCATGAGCCAGAGCAAGAAATTGCATCCATACCATGACATTTAACCATGGCACCAAACAGAGGGACTCTGTGGGGTATTCCTCCTTATCATGAGAAGAAACTGCTCTCATGTAGGCTGCCTTAGGGTCTAGAGACACATCTTGCTGTATGACCTAAGGTTACCAGCTTGGAGTGATCAACAGACTTTCTCAAAAACAAGGCCAGAGACAAATACCAGGAAAAGGCTAGCACAGGCTGCATACTTTTTCTGACCTGCAGTACAAATCCCAAAGCAGGTTACTTTTAATAAATCCTCTGTGATGTGCATTTTGAGGGATATATTCCAGGTCTTATGTGGTAAAAGGAAGTGCCTCTTTTTACCTGATCTACTAGATTTGAGGCAGTAAGATGTGTAAGCAGGTCTTGCCTAGAATGTCAAATTTCAAAACTAGCATATTTTTACCAAAAGTACTTCCTGACAAGTTTCCTGTTGTTCACCAAAAGCTTCTCTTGGAAATATGTCTTAGTCCTGAGTTGGAATTCCTGGCTCAGTGGCAAAACAAGTGTCTGAGGTGTTCAACACTTAGTTTGGGAGGGTGGATTTCAGATCTCTGCTTATTCTGATGCAATCTGAGGATACAAATCACTGCACAAAACCATACATGACCAGGGCACTGGCCATCTGAAGGGAAAGGACATTGCTCCTTCCTTTTCCCCTAAAGAACTGCAAACATCATGATCTCATCCCAATGTGGACATGCACATTGCATTTTTTAAAATTTAGGAGCAGTTAGGCTGAAAAGCCCCTTGTATTATGCTCTGGTTATATCACTAGACATGGACAAATCCATGAAGCTTGGATGATGTAATTTACCAAAATACTTGAGCTTAAAAAGGCAGATTTCCCAAACCTCTTTGGGATCATGCTGCTCCTATTGCTGTGAGTATGTGCAGGGCAGATTTCCCTTGTACTGAACAGGTCTGGTGTGTGGAAACGGCTTTATTGTTCCCAGAGTAGGTGGAGTGAATTTCTATTCTCAAGTGTGAGGCGAGAAACTTTAGCTGCAGTCTGGATGAAACAGGTCTGGGTCCATTCAGTGTGCTCTCAGTGATCCAGTGTGTCTATGGGCACTGCCTGGTAGCCTACCAAAGTTTCTTCTGGGGCCTCAGAAGCAGCCTGGTGGCATCTCTAGAGCTTCTGGCTTTACAGGTTATAGCTTTGACATCTCTTTTTTGTCAGGAGTTGCCTTATTTGGCATACAACACTCTGTAGATGTGCAGCCTGACCTTTTGCTCCCCAGCACTAGGCTTCCTGGCCCCAGCATTCCTGCACTTCCCTGAAGCCCTTGCCCACCTCTGTGAGCTCACAGCAGCTTGTGTGCTGCGTGGGGAATGCCTGATTCCCCTCCAAGTTCAAACTCTTCATGTGGGAACAAAAGCATCCTGAAGGAAGTCACTCCAAGCATGTCATACATGTTGTCTACCTGATTGGTCTTCAGTCTAGCTGGTGCTTAAACAAAACTCCAGGCCAGGAAAAGGCTTTGGTGTCTTCAATGAAGAAGCAACTAATCATGATAGGAGTGTGCCATGCTTTGAAAGCGGTCTGATAAGCAGAAGAGGCCTGAAGTATGGCTAGATCCAGCTACAATGCCTGTTGTGGGAACAATACAAGAGGTCACTGCCATACACCAACGATTTTGGACAAATCCTATGAGCTAACCAACTCAGCGTGAAAACTGCTACTGAGAAGCAGATGGAGGGCTCACTCACCTTCTTGAAAAAAGGCCCAAGACAGAGGCAATCAGAATTGCAAACCAGAATAATGAAATTGAGCTTGCAGGAAAAGCTTCAGGAGAACCTGGTGGTTCAGCAAGTGACCAAGGCAGCACTAGCCCAGCACTGGAGCACCATCTGGTGACAAAAAGTCAGAAAAATTTTCTGCAGATCCCATATTGTCTATTAAGAAAATGTATTGTCTCTGTGACCGAGATGCTGCTCAGGTGTCTGAACACTGACCCCTCTGACACAGAACATCCATGCTCCTCTGGCTCTCTAGCAGGAGATGTGACAAATAATCACAGAGGGAAGCAGCCCAGACTGTGTTTGCTGCAAAACTAATATGTGTTTTTAAATAGCAGACAAAGATAAAATAGCCCACAGTGGTAAATTAGCATACATGTAAGCTATTCTGCCATTCTAAATATCATTAGTATTGGCCACGGAAAAGGAGTGTGCACAAGAAATAGAATCTGCCTAAATGGTGTGCAGGTCCCATAACATGTACTATTTTGGTAGGTTTTGACATGGGAAAATTCCCCTTTGTGTAACATTTCCTTACACTTCTAAATGCATTGGCACTGCTAGGCTTGTAAAACACTGATAAGAGCTTTGTTTAAGGGAAAAACCTACCTGGAATCATAGGGCATGGAGCACTGGTCTGGTCTGATCTTTCCTTCTAAGATATGCTCAAGCCTTTGTTTTTCCAGTATCAGCAAAAGAAAAAAAATGTATCAAAAAGGGAAGAATATCATTCAGGTGGATGGCAAACCTATTCATTAAGCTATTCAAAAGACTTCTGGTCATTCTTCTGCCTTCCATTTAGCTTGTGAACATCACTCCCCAGAAGAGGCCTTTTGAATACAGCATTTCTGTATGCATGAGTCAGACCAAGCTCCATGGCAGGTCAGTATCTGCCTGACTGGAGGTGGTTTGCACCAGTCACAGTCAGAGAAGTGTGGTTAGAAGAAGGCTGGTAGCTAGAAATTATCCCTCTTCCCTTGGCTAAGGTCCAGACTGTGTGTCCCAGCTGCCACAGTGAGGCACAACTCACCTCTGCCCACAGCTGTCCCACTGTCCCTGCTCTCTCATGAAAGAAATTACCCACTGATCACCTCTCCCTCCTGTATCTAACATCTATTTCAGACAGGATAGCATGTGGCTGCTGTCAGTGGCTAAAAGTTTGAAGGCACAACTCCTTGATCCCCTGCTACCACAGAAAGAAGCCATCCCTGCAAAGAAAGTATGTGTAAGAACTACTGGCTTGTGTCTGCGACCAGATCTCTGAGCACTACCTGTCCATGGCTGGGAAGTTGTCTGTCCAAATGATCTGTTGGGGTGCAAAGAAAACATACAATATTCCACAACTCCCAACACCTAGCCACATGGTGGCATGCAGCCTTAGAGAAAAGCACCTGTGTGTTCTTTAGAGAGAAATTTTGTCGAGTGTAATGTTGACTGTCTTGCAATGCAGGGCAGTTCTTACCTAGTTCTTGGCCTCAGTTTAGACTTCTAGGGTGAAAAAGCAAAATTGTATTCTGCCTGTGGTAAACAAGGCTGTTCACTGTGCATGGATGCACTAGTGATCTGGCTGGCTTGTGCCATTACTACCAACACAAACAATCCAAAATACAGGCAGCTTAAATTTCTCTGATGTTTCCCCCTGCTGCCAATTCTGTTAATATTTCTTTAGGGCAAAACCTCTTTATTAGTGTGGGTTTCTGATATCAGGGTTGCAGTCGGAAAGGATTTATGCAAAGCACTGATATCTCTTTCATTAACTAGTGTATATCTCTGTGTTTGTTAAGTGATGCAGTGATTCAGTTTCACCTCCTTGACAGGAGGGTTGGAGCCACTGAAGCACAGGCAAACAGAGGCTGATGGGTCCAATCCTATATTTGAGGGAGTTTTCTCATTACAGCCAAAGGTGTCATTTCTTGCCACATGTCCCTGTGGATTTGGCAGTCGAAGGTGGCAGGATGCTGGATGGAGAGTACACCCCACACAGAGAACCAGTGACATGTAGGTCAGCGGGTGCTTGATTTTTAATTTTCTGTATCACGTTTTATGAGCATAAGCTTCAGTGTAAGCGCAGCAGGAGGAGCATGCTCCAAGTCTGCAAGAACTGATAAGCAGAGCTGTCACCGTTGAAACTACACCCCCACATGTCACATGCAATTCAACACCACACTGGAGGCTTTAGGGTTCTGATCAGCAGTTTGCTCCAGAGATGGACAGTTGTCCTTGCCTTGCAAGTCCTACTGGAAGTTTTTCATGTTTATCTCTTCTTTAGAGGCTGCTTAGTCCTTCTGCTGAAGGTGAAGGACTTGGTGTGACCTTCAGAGCCCAAGTGGAGAGATGGGAAGGCAGCATTGACTGGTTAATTGCACAGAAAGGAGGAAGAGCCTTAAAATGAAACATATTCTACATCAGTAGGAGGATACAGTGCTTTATGCTGTGATGAGCCAGAGCTCTGTAAGCTGTTTCTCTGCAGAAAGGAACAGATTGGACCGTGAGTCACTCTGAAAGTAGCATGATCCTTTTATAACTCAGAGCAACAGGTCTTCCACATATGAGTTATGATGTTACTGAAGGTATGTGATACACAAAGTGCTTCAGTTCCCTTCTGCTGTTCACCCATTTCTCTGGGAACCAGGTAGCACAATAAAATAATGCAGCAGATAAGCACAACTTGGTTTCTACTTAGAGACTAAATGACACTTGTATTCCAAAGTACAGGAAAGAAAAGAAACCCAAATTCCTTTCTTACATCACTCTTGATTATTGCCTGCTGTTATGGCTCCCTTTCCCCCAGCCACGTCATTTGGTGAGCTGGAAAAAAGGTTGAACATTCAGAGCAGAGATTCCAACAAATTCTTTACTGAACACTGAAACTGTGCTGATAAATATCACACCAGATTGTTTTACACCAACAAGCATTAATGTTGGGGAGGTTTTCATCATGCACATCAGACGAAACTGAAGTTCTCATGCTCATTCCTTTACTCACAGATTTTATATGTAATTTTTTTGACACTATGAGTTAACGGATTGAATTATTGTGAGCAGTTGCAAAGGAACTTATCTTACATAAAGGCAAATCAAAAGTCTAAGCTGGATTCAGAGGCCATTCACCAATTAGGAAGAGTTGACTGTATTTGGAAGTGGATGGAACGGAGAACTGTAACCTGAGTAATCTATAGGATGCATAGACTTGCCAGACTCCGTAGGAAAGCAAGAGTTAGGAGTAGCTGCCTGGTAGTTTTAAGACCTGTTTCCCTCTGAATTGTTTTTTGTTCTGGTTCAAATGACATTTAGCTCTAAGGGAACTGACTAGTAAGGGAAGGACAAGTACAGACACTGCCAGTCCTCTGAAAGCTCTCCAGCCCAGGGCCTGATCTGGGAGTTGATGCACTGTATGGCTTCATTGCTGGAGGGACAAAAACTTTGGGCTGGAACAGAGCAAGAAGAGAATTTAGCCAGTTGGGAAACCAGACATATCTTTTACTTTGCCCTCTTTCAATTTCCCAGCTCTCCGCAGTCCTTTGATTCTCCCAGAATCAGCCAGGGATGCCACACAGGAAGATCCGAAATGCTCATCTGTTGTGAGGGAAGTACTGACTGTCTTTCCAGCTCTGGAAGTCCTCGTGTTTAAGAGCACAGCAGGGAAATCTATTCATGCACCTTGAAAGTAAAAGCTTTTGAGAGAAGCTGGAGAGCCTAAATATACCCAATGTGTAAAAAAAAAAAAAAAANTTCTGCTTTTATATCCACTATTTCTGGTCTTAGAACTACAAAGAAGCTGGTCAGACACTTATCCTCTCCCTCTCCCCAAAATCAAAAGAAACAGACATTGCAGTGGGCAAGGTTCAGAAATCTGTGGGTCTCCTCTACTTTGTGGAGGAGGCAATTCCTGTTAAATGAAGCTCATACCGCTCCCAAAGAATGCATGCACTGTTTTCTAAATTTCATGCCTTGTCATGAGAATGACATTCAATAGTCAATATGTGTCAATATGTCAAATGGACACTTAAAACATACCTGAAGTTTTGAAAGCCAGAGTCAAATCCCCCTGTACCTGCAAGCCAAACATACATTTTGTGCAATTTTTTGTCATTTTTGCCTTTCCAAAGACCAAGACATAGCAAGATGAGCTTTATTATAAGATGTCTGGATCTCAGAAATTTAGACTTAACACTTTGTTGTAATTATCTGTTTAGCAAAAGAGGAAGGGATGATTCCCAACACTGTGTCAAATATGTGGAATGGTCATTATGTGTATGAAGAGGTGAATGAAAGACTTGTAGCAACATCTTCTTCCAGAGACAGGGGAGAGCCTTGTAATCACATCCCAGTCATCTCCCACGTGCTTTTGATGAACTCCTCAGAACACACAGAATATTCTTTTCTGACAAATACAGATTCAACTCAGGACTTACTGTAAGGCTCATGGCAGAGGCCTCAGAATTTGTAGCAG
This sequence comes from Drymodes brunneopygia, assembly GCA_013400955.1. Taxonomy (NCBI): domain Eukaryota; kingdom Metazoa; phylum Chordata; class Aves; order Passeriformes; family Petroicidae; genus Drymodes; species Drymodes brunneopygia. The sequence continues at coordinate 129,690 of VZTZ01038856.1, forward strand.
CATGGTTCAAGGCAATTTTTGTCCTTGTGACAGAAGAACAATTTTCCTTCAGTCTCCCGTATCAGCCCATCTGTTCTTTGAAGGTTAAGATAGATCTTTGTGATCAACCAATCTGCCTTCCCAGGAAGGCAGGCTGTGTATATTCCCCATTCTTTCTCCCTGAGCTGGTGCGTTTCAGCCTGCCTGAATGGCACTGGTTAAAATTTGCCATAAAGTTAACTTGAACAAGTCAATGATTAGTTATCATCATGTGGAAAATTTAATGTTTGATTTTGCTCAGCTTCACTTTCAATTATGGGACATCCTTTTACCTCTACTAGATGCAGAAGTCATGTCCCGTTTGATTTCTTTCCACTGGTAGTTTTGTTCTTTCAGGTCTTTTGGAACATGCCTAACAGCACTGGGAATTGTCCTTGTCCCAGTGGAAGCAGAGTTCCTCCTCATACTCACATTTTTAGAGGTGTCAACTAGGCACTTTATCCATATAGTGGCTAACATGACAGGTTAAATCTAACTTTGATGGAGAACACCATCCAGCACTGTGTCAAAAAACACACCAGACATCTACAGTATGGATGCCCATTAACTTCCCTCTTCCAAGCTCCCTTCAATTTTACTAATGTGTTAAACTCACATTAATCCCAATGAAATTAAGATAAACCTCTTCAAGGTCTACCACAAAGTTCTAGCAGTATTACATTGTTTTAAGACTAATTTTTTCAGGTGGTTGTTTTCTGATGGAGGGAATGGAAAAGAGAATGAAGGTGCAGCATTGCTTGATGCAGAGCATACTCTTCCACAAAATGTGATAGGAAAGGGCTTGGCAAGGGGAAAGGGGTTATATTTAGAGCAATACTAAAGAATATTGGCAGCAGAATCCGTGTCTTGGATATGTTCATCCTCATACTGAGCATGTCAAAGGCACTTGAGAAAATGAGCTGCCAGAGCACAACCAGAAAAAGCAGGTAGCAAAGCAATCTAAAATCAGTCCTTGCTTTACCTGGTTCTTCCAACTTCTCTCCTTTGCTGACAGCTCTGCCGTCTGTAAGAAAGCTGTTCAGAATTCATCCTTAAGCTGTCCTGAGACTCAAAAACTCTCCATGAAAACAGAATACAAAAGAGAGAACAACTGCTCATCGAACTGTGATGGTTTGCCATAAGTGTAACAAATGTACTACACCCCTTGCACGACTCCATGGGGAAAACCAGTGCCCAAAGGCATGAAGAGTTTGGAACAGTCCCCTAACAAATATTCCAGGACTTGGTCTTTTGAGACTGGATAGAGGCAGAAATGAGTGCTTTTTAAAAAGGCATCTGAGACACAATCTTGAGATACAGGCCAAGTGGGGTTTGCACACAAAGGCCTCAAGAGGCCACAAAGATGTAGGCAGATAAAATAAGTGAGCAGAGTGCAGAGTAACCTGGTCTTAGCACTGCCTGGCAGATCAACACAAAGACCTGAGTCACTGAAATACTGAAGTACTAGCAGGCAGGAGGGAACCTATAAGAATTTCTATGTCTCAGCCTAAAAGTCATTTAACTTTACCCCCCCAGGTTTGGGGCAACTTCTAAGCATTAAAGTTTATCTCACCAAATATAAAGCAGGAGCGTGAGGGAAGTGTGCAGCAGTCTTCAGCCTGGAAGAAGAATGCCTCAGAGCAATGTTTGTATTTTGCATGTAGACTGGTATTTTGATGATCTTGTCAGATTACAGAAAATGGGGCTTTTGAATTATTTTACTACCAGAGAAGGATGGGTAAGGAGTGTCTTGGGAGTAGAGTCATTAAGCAACAAACGAAGGGGAAAAGCCTGTTGGTTTTCATTAGCAATGTTAATAGCAACATGCATTTCCTGCTTGCAGGAGATGCCTTTGATCGTATACACAACTATTATCAAGTGATCAAAAACTGATGAGAGTGCAATAGTTTTTGTGTCTGCCACAGGTGCAGGAAGGAATTCCTGTTGTCTGATACTTCAGTCTTCACAGTGCGACATTATCACACTTTGTTTGTTTCTGTGTCTTTGTAGCTGAAAAATAAACCTGATGTTGATGTTTCTAATAACAAAATAAAAGATCTTTTTGGCCTCCTTGTTGGCTACTACTGTGTATTTGTAGTTCTGTAGGACTTTTCAAATCTACTCACATCCAGAAAACTTATTTTTCGCTCTTCATTAAGTCTGCTGTCAAGCAGTGTTACTGGGATATGGATCAGCTTGAGTTGCAGAATTGTCTGAAAATAAACAATAAAAAGCTTTCTCTCAGTTGTTGGACACCAGTGGAATCCAAACCAGCCTGCAGGTAAACAGAGCTGTTCGATCAGCTCATCTGATCATCACTTACAGGATTACAGAGGTTTGAAGTTTGTTACCTACATCCAGCATTGCCTCGTTTACTCATTTGGTTAAGCAAGTGCTGTGGCAGGAAGCTGAAGGCAAATACTCTTTGATTGTTGTCTAATACATGTACTAACATAACCTGTTGGACCAAAATAGAGAGAACTGTGGCCAGAATTATATTTAATCTTGCTTTGCTATTATTTCTTTAGCAAGTAGTGTCGAAGTTTTGCATTTCCTAAGGTCATAAGATGATTGATTTGCAAGCAGAAGAGCTACTACATATGTACATATAACTTCAAATGCTGTAACTTCAACTTCAACTAAAGCATATTCTTTAAAAAATAAGCATTACTAATGCAGTTTTCTGGATCAGTAGAGTCAATAAGCCATCTATAGGTATGTAATATCTGAATATGCTATAACATAGTATACCTGAAGCTTTAATCCACTCTTTTCAGATGTGCATGATGCAAGAGGTTATCATCTCTCTTCTGTTTCTGTCACAGCTGCTTGAAGTGCTGAGATGGATGTCCTAGTGTGGAATGCTGGATGAAACATGCTGTTGAGATCTTGTCACAGTATGGTTTTGAGTAACCTCTCTGAGCAGCCCATCCTAAGGTGAGGGGACAGGGATGTTGCTTGCAATGCTCCGTTGCATTGTAGAGCAGATGAAATGGCATGCTGTGATTCTCCTGAGAACAAGCAGTTTCTAGGGGACCACTTCTTTACTCTTGCAATTGAAAGGCAAACACTATTCCTGAACAATTTTTTTTTTTGTCTGATCACTTTGATAAATTATATTTTACAAAATTCTTAATTTGCAGCTGGATAAACTATTTCTCTTACCTTCCTCTCAGTTTTATTCAGGAAACAGCCATAATGGCTGGTAAAGTTCTGTGGTGACTGCAGTTCAGTTTCTCACCAAATGGAAAGAGCCCTGAGCACTCAGGGCGAATATTAGGCTAAGAGTGGTCAGAAATCTGAATTTGTGCTTGATTATCTAGATTCAAGCAAACTACTTAGGTTTGGGCAGCCTCTTCTGCAGCCCTGAGAAACCACATTTGACAATTTATTCTCACTTGTTAAGTCAGGTCCCAAACACTATTAGCAAGTCCTAATAACTGCTGTGAGGATTACAAATATGCTGTCATTAGGCGCTGGCAGCTCTCTTTAGCTCTGTCACAGGCAGACTGCCTTTTCACTAGGTAGCTGGGAAATTGGAGCTAATGGATGGACTTCCTGCAGCTTTCCTCTTTTCTGACATCCAGTGGCCACTGGATGGCACTGAGGTTACTGTCCTGCTCACAAACATGTTCTAAGAAGCCTCATGCTTTGATTTTAGGTGCTCCAAAAATTGTCTGGGATACTGAATTTGAGTTATTTGTTTGCACGTGCATAGGGCTGGTTGGCTCAGCTCTTGTAGATTCCTCTCCCCTCACTTACTGGCCTCGCTTGGGGGCTGCTTACAGCTAACAATAAATGCTCACTGTAAATCTCCCCACAGGTGTTCATGGAGCCTCAAGTTTGTTGCGAGTGCATGCTGTCCTGCCACACTGGTGGGTGAAGAAGATAAGGAGCCTTGATGTATTAATTCCTAAGCTATTTCACTGGTACTGGTTACAGAGTAATTTCAAAGGATCTGCCAAAGCATACTATTGTCGTTAGGTACTGACAGCATCAGACAAAGCTCACTGACTATCCAGCCATCTTAATGCCCTTAGCTTCTGAAGATTCCCCATGCTGAGAGCACAGAAACTATAGTACAATGTTTTCAGAAATCAAAACACCCAACATACTAAAGTATTTGTAAATACCTGACCTTAAACCTTCTTATCTGTCTCTGAAGATATACTCTGGTGAGGCATTCAGATTTGTTTCTGGTGAAAATGCCACTAATCACTTTTTATTGTGCTGTCTGAAGGCTTGAGCCACAAATATAGAATTAGCAGGTTTTATGTATGCTTGATCCACTCAGTGCAGCCAGCATGGTGGTACACCTAGAACTGGGCATGGATGTGAATCTCAATAGCTGCAACAGAAGAAAATTTATTTTACTGGTTCCATCTCAAATTATGTAGTGCTGACCCAGCAGGATCTTGGGTGCGTTTGTCCTCCTGGCCGCTCTTTAGCTGCTACTTTTTGATGCCTTGAACAAGTCAACCCCCCTTCTCTTAGGCTCTAGGTTGTGTTTGATTTTGCAATCTAAGCAGCTTTTCAGGGAGATGGCTCTTCAGACTGCTGATGCCAGTTTGATTTGCCTTTGTGGGGCAAGCCAGAGCTGGCCAGTAGTCCAAGTCCTCTTAGTGCAAGGACACAAGCAAGGAGTGGCCCTGAGATATGGACCTAGAAGGAAGCACAAGGGAGAATGGTGAGTGAAACTCCTCTTTTATGCTTATCATACTGGCAGGGTAGTGGTCTGGGTGCAACTGCTTGGCACCTGGCCACAATGCCAGCATGCTTCTACAACAGGTAGCCAACAGAGTGGTCTTCAGGTGATGGTGAGTTGTTGCTTAGCTCTGTAGCTCTGCTGAGTGAAAGATGAAGATGGTGTACTCAGAGTCTGAAAGAGCCAGGAACTGAAATAGTGCTGTGATCAAGGTAACTGGATGCCAAGAGCTTGATCCTTCAAAACTGTTCTCAGAATGCTGGATTAAAAGGATTTTTCTTCCCTTCTCAGTTCCCTCAAACTTTCAGCAGATTAAAGGCACGTCAGAATTGCCAGTTTGTAATACAGTGGCCTTCAGAAAGGACTTTCAGGCTATATATACATAAGTAATATTGGAAAATTCTGAACACATAGGGCAGCATTTCCTGGTGTCTGTTTAGATGTGTGTTTTTACACAGCAGACACACATCCAGGCACCAAACTACATGAAAGTTCTCAATGCCTCTTTCATTCCCAGTCAGTTGCATCTGAAACCAGACATTAGGGAAGTAAAGAACTCTTAAGCTGTGCACTCTTAATTCATTACTTCAGAGATGAAGTTCTTGTTGAAGATACTTGTTCTCATTAAAACTGGGCATGTTTAATACAGACAGGAAATTTGAGAGAAGGGGCTAATTTGTTTATTTTTTTGAAAGAGACTTGGTACTTGTGTGTGAAAACAAAATATTGGGACATTTAATAGGCACATGTGGCCAAAACATCATCAAGCATTGATTTGGTTTAGAGAAACAGATAGTAGTAGAATATTGAGTTTTTTAAAGTGTCTGTTCTCCTGAGAATACCATAACCTAATTTTAAATGGATATAAACTCTGCTAGTTGTTTTTGATTTTGCAAGGACTTCAGCATTCTGCAATCAGTCTGAACTCAAGCTTGCTGGGTATCCAATGCCTTTGAGAGTGCTGTGTTCTGTGTGACATTCAAAGAACCTGAACACAGCCTGTCCCAGTAGCTACTGAAGCTGTGTTTGATGCAATATATAGTTACACAGCACACAGTCACAGGGATTTGGATGCCCAGAGCAATCTTAACATCATTCTTCTTCCAGCTAGTATGTTTTTCCACTTGATTTTCTCTTAGTTTTTTGACTGTCTCCTTTCAGTGGACACTTACAAGCCAAACAGTTCTATTTTGTCCAAAGGGATTGTATTTACATACTTTTGATTCCTGAGAAACTGTGGTGGCTCTTTGGCAAGTTAATGAAAAGAAAGATTACATACACAAGGATTTTTGGGCAGGAGGGGAACAGTTCAGTTTTACTGAGCTGTTGACTCACATGGCTGTCTCTCTCTTTTTACAAAGCCAACTATATATTAAAAAGGGGAGGCTTTTTATGAATTAAGTGTTATTTAGCTGTGGTGCGGTCCTCTTCATTTCTTGATTTGAAAGATCTGTTCCACTATCAGAAATCTGCTGTCTCTATGGAAACGAATCCTTCCAGTTTCTATCCCCCCAAATTTGAAGAATGTTAAACTGACAATTTCTGGGCTATGCGAATGTATTTTAAAGTTCTCATATCTGCAGAAATAAACTAAATGTGGTCTAGATTACTCTAAGTAATAAATATGCTTCTTCTAATCAGCAGCAGCTCTACAAGGTGTGAGTGTGGGTGTGTGTGTTTCTGTGCGTGTTGTGACCTGCAGTGGATGCTGGCTCAGTTCTGTCTGCACAGCATCGTGCAAACTGAAGCAACTGATGTCTGCATGGGAAGAGCTGGTGTTTTGTTCTGAGCTGCTGAGCTGACATGTTCTCACATCTCCTGGGTTCTTCCTTGCTTCTGCATCTAGTGTTGTACCTACTCTGAGACATCTCATGCTCTGAACTTGCAAACTGATATTTTTAAAAACAGACTTCTGAGGTGCGGGTGGGAAAATGCTTAAAGCACTCTTATAAGCAAAACTCAGGTTGGAGCCAGACTTTCCCAAACCCTTCTGTACTGTGGCAGAACTTTCACCAACAAGCCAATTCATCCAAATTAGCTGAACAGGAAGGGGCTGACAAGCCTCCCCGATGCTGCCTAAGCATAGAGATGCACAGCAGCTGGGATACCAGAACAGAAAGGCTGCACTGCAATAGCAGGGGTGGGAGTGCATGTGGGCAGTGCCATACGGCTGTGTTTAGGTGAGAGGTATGACATGGTGGCTGTGCACTGTCACACAAGCAGAGCAGGTGCAGTGCAGCTAAGAGAGCCCAGGCTCCTGAGGCATGTGCAAAAATGTTGCAGAACTTAAGCAGCATGAATGGTAGCCAAATTTAATCTTCATCCTGAAGAAAAAAGGTGATGAACAGAAGAGGAACTGAATGCATGTTAGCTACTAATACAAAGGTGTCAAGGAGATCCTCATATAAGCAAGTAGGACTCACCATCGCTAACATTACCCCCTTCAGTATTCTAAAAGAAGTGTGACAGGTCAAGATAGGTGATCCTTGCCCTCTACTCCACTCTTCTGGCACTTCACTTGGAGTACTATGGACTGCTCCGTGGGCCTCAGCACAAAAAGGGCATGGACTTTTTAGAGTAAATTCAGAGTAGGCCACAAAGATGATCTGGTGGATGGAGAACCTTTCCTATGAGGAAAGGCTGAGAGAGCTGGGGTTGTTCAGCTGGAGAAGAGAAGGCCTTGGGGTGATGTTATAGCAGCTTTCCAGTACTGGAAGGGAGCCTACAAGGAAGATGGAGAGGGTGTTTTTAGGAGAGCATGAAGTGATAGGAAAGGGGGAATGGCTTGAAACTGAAAGAGAGTAGGTTTAAATTAAATATTAGGTGAAATTTTTTACTGTGAGGGTGGTGAGGCACCAGAAAAAGTTGCTCAGGGAAGCTGTGGATGCCCCATCCCTGGCAGTGTTCAAGGCCAGGCTGGATGTGGCTCTGAGAAACCTGGCATAGTGGAAGGTGTGCCCTGACCTTGGCAGGGGAGTTTAGACTGGATGATTTTTAAGATCCATCTCTCCACCCATGGCTGCTGTGCTAGGGTGTGGCCATGTGAGTCTCCAAGGACTCTTGGGGCTTGCACAAGCCCCACTGCAGCTGTTGCCAGAGCTCCAAGATCTAGAGCCTTTTGGCTGTTGCCATGTGTCGTGGCTCCCAGAACTGTTAGTGACATTTTGTATCTCTTGAGTCCCTGCTGGGCACACCTGTCCAGGACACAGCTGGGCAGTCCCCTGAAAGGCACTCACTTGTCCCCCACATGTCCCCTCTCCTGTGACAAGGATTGCATTGAGAGTATAGAAATTCAGCAGAATACAAACTCTGGCATTCTAGCTGGTCCTGGAAGATCAGAGGGGCTGAGTGCATCTAGCCTTCATTTCTGTTTATTAGCAATTAGGCAGTGTAAGTCTGGTCATGTTCAGTGAGATCCCAGGTGCAGAGATAGCGTGGGTAACACCAGAAATCCTGCCACTTTAGCAATCCCAGAGTCACAAATATTGTGGTTCATGAATTCAATGCTGGAAGCTTGGTTGAGCTCAGTAAGAACTTTCACAAACACAGATGTGCTCCTGCTCTGCCCAAAGCTGGTCTGTGATTGAAGCCTCTTCCTGGGAGAGTGAGGAAAAGCAGGTAGCCACACATGGCCTGGCTTTGTCACCTCTGTGTTGTTTACAGGAAAAGCCTATTAATTATTTTTGGCTTGTGAAGAGCAGATCCTGCGCAAGGAAAAAGGTAGCAGATCTTCTGGGGAAATTGGTAATTTTGAGACCAAGGTCATATTTAGAAAACACCATCAGTATCTCTTACTGAGGAGTTTCTATAGATGGGTTGGAAGAATACTAAAGACACTTCTGTTAAGCCTCCCCTGATTCAACAGTGTTTTAACAGGTCTTCTGTTTCTAGATAACTCTGCAATAGAAAGCAAACAATAGTAGTTCATTTTTGGTTATTCTTCCCACAAATAATGCGCTTTTTTTGCACTTTTTCCCATTTGATCAGGTCCAGAGATAATCACTGACTGTCACTGTTCCTCTTATCATTGACATTACTGTCAAGAGCTGCTCTGAGTTTACATAGCCATTTCTGTAAACCATGATTTTCAAAGCAGGAGCTGTATGGGGTACCCCCAAGAGCCAACACTTCTTAAAACAAAAGGTATTTTCAAAGCCAAAGCTGTGGTGTAAGCCAGCCTAATCTGACCTATTCACAGGACCAAGTTCTACTTCCTTCACCAAAATATTTCTGTTTCTTCTTCTTTGTTAAGCTAACCTCAACTAAAATTCTAAATAGCCTCTAAAACTGTTATTTGGCTGCATGTAGCTCTGCATCCACAGGAGGGGGCACTTGAATAAAATTTTGAGCAATTTGCTAAATACCTCTCTTTTCATACCTCCTTTTGTGTACAGTGGTTCTGAGTGCTGGAGAAGGAGAAGAACCAAAAGATGATGAAGGTGCATGGAAACTAAATAGGCCATCAAGTCCTGAAGTATATTGCTGAGTTCTTTTAATAGGTGGATCTTGCACTGTTTCAGTTCTGCTCTGCTTCAAATCAACAAATACAATACACACACAAAAAATTATCCATCAAAATAAATAAAACACTGAGTGATATTGTTCCTTGGTCAGAAGATATTGTTGTCTGCTTCAGTAGGCAATATGGCATTTTACAAGGAAGCCTTTGTTTCATGTTTAACATCCATGTACAGGCATCCAAAGGGTTGAAGTGCAAATCGCTAGTGGTTCAGCAGACTGAAAGATCAAGAGTTCTTATCCTGGTGGAAAGAAACTGTATTGCAGTTTCACATCAGATTTGTTTAAAAAGAGATTTGTTTCCCATACCTCCCTGGAGTACACCCATGCCTTCTGAGAGGAACAATAAGTGAGGGTGATCATATTTCCATGTGCATTACCTGTACTCTACACTTCAGCTATGCTGATGTGTCAGACCTTTCTGAGGGACTAGGTTTTAGCTAAGCATTAGAAAAGTGTATGTGTAGCTCTGCTAGACCATGTTTTGTGTTCTTTCTGTAAGACCTCTCTGGTCTTTCATGATTGACAAGGTATAGCCCTTGGGAAGAACTGATTTCTAGCTCCTGTGGACTTCAAGATTTTCAAAGCTGAAACTATGAAAGAAGCAAGCACAAGTTTAAATGCCAACAGGACTGAGACTTGCTCCTACCAGTAGAGTCAATAGCAGGCTTTTATATGTATTTCCCCTCCTCCTTCCACTCTTGCATTTGTTCAGTTTAAATCTAAACTCTGGAAATGGACACTGTGATGCTCAGGATTGGAAACAGGGCTGTCTTCACTGGAGCATCAGGCTCATACATAGAACTGCAGTGAAGATGTCTCAGCAGAGATCCACTGCTGCCATGGCATGGTTCCTGCTCATAGATCCAAACTTACCCAGAGCCAGAGCAGATTTCTTTTGTCTGGGTGGGGCAATGAAGAGATGACTGCTGATTTCACACTCAGATTGTAACACTGAGGAGAGGGAAAAATAAGAGAAAAAGTCTGATGTAACAAGTAAAACTTCTTGCTTTTCCCTCTCCTATTGTCCATTCCTGGCAGATGTGACTCTCACTGTCTTCTAGGGGCCATACAAGAGTGAGAAACTGTAGTTTGAAAACAACTCTTGCAACAAGAGTTCTTAGGTATGGCAGGGTCCTAGAACAGGAAAGAAAACAGAAGAAGTGGTGAGGGTCCACTATTAAATTTAGCACATTAATCCTATTCTTGGTAATGACATATCCATAATAAATTAGGAAAATTATTTTGCTGCTGCCCATGGTATGATTTCAATATAGGAGAACAGACATGTGGCTGGACTGCTCTAGCTTTTATCTTCTCTTATGATAACCATGGGTTGCATTTTAAAGCCTGACAGCACTGGCCTAACTGCAGTCTCTGACAGCTGCAATCAAATTCTGGTTCACCTGGCTGCCATCAGTTCCACCAGTGAAATTCTGGCTGACTGCAGTAAGAACAAAATTGGAGCAGTACAGGATCCTCTAAAAATACCACTTCAAGAGATTGCTGTAGGAAAACGTCATGATTCTCCATCTGAAAGAGCAAACATTTTTTAGGGCCAACATCAATGGACTTGGAACTTGAGGCAGGGAGGGAGACACCTTTTTTGCTTATATGGGTTATGAGGGAGAAAGCAGGACTTAATTTTCCCGGTCCCAGGCTGATCAGTTGAGCCTAAGCCTCATTGTTTAAAGTCATGCCAAATGCTGTTCTATTGATGTCTTTGATTTCTCACAAGACATTTCATCCTGCTTCAAAGCCCTTGACTATTTGAGAACTATTCAAGGTCAGCTACTGCCCCCTTCGTATTGCTGCTTTTCAGAAAAGGCATCTGCAGAACCGTGGCTACTTAATGTATCTGTGACATTGCCAGGGAAATTTTCTTTGATTCTTTTTCCTTCTTGAGAGAGACAGCTGCTTGACTCCACTGACAGCAATGCAATTTTAAATTTCTGAGACTCCAGTTAAAAACTAGATCTGTTTCCAAAACACTAGTAAGGACACACCAGGGGATAAAGGATTTGAATTTATTCTCATGAATATAAAGCTTATCTCCATATTTGTGGAGGGTAAAAGAGTATTCATCCTGTACTCCTACAAAATGGAGACTGCAACTAGTGTTTTTCCCTTTGTTGGATGTCTAGATTTCAGGATCTGGCAGTGGTGAGACAAGTATACTATTAGGAGTGGTGATCTAATAAAACAGCTGACAAACGTTCTGTGTCAAATCAGCCCTGTGTCCAGCTCCCTTGTTTTCTCTGAGATACTAAGGACTTGATGTTCCCAAATGTGTGCCATCTCCCTCCATATCAGACAGCCAAATATGCAAAATTGCTACTTGCTATTTTGATTCAATATTACTTGAGAAGTAGGCCTGGTAGTACTTTTTGTCTTATGAGTATTCACAACTGGGGTCTGCCAAAAAAGGGAGATGATGCTGTGAGCTGAAGCAATTCAGAAATAGGCTCTGCCTCAGCTCTGCCTCAGCTTGCTCTGACAAAGCCTTCAACGTCAGTTCAATTCCTTGCCTCTTAGTGGTGATTACAGTGGACTTCTGGTGAGCACAGAATAATTAAACTAAATCTTCAGTTGTCTGAGAGCAACCATCCTATCTCTCCTTCTTCTGAGCTGTGTGTGGGTATAGACCTGAATCCAGTCTTCACCAAGAGACTGGAAAACAGCCATCTCTATAGGTAACAGCAAAATGTCACGCTGCAACTGCAGCTGATGCACCACTGATTGCCAAAAGCAGATATATATCAATTGGAGGGGTCAAAGCTACTGAGGTGCTCACAGATCTCAGTGCACAGCTGGGCTCAAAGAGGACAGAACATGATTTTAATGCTGGATTCAAAGCAAGGTTCTTCTGTAAAGTGAGTAACAGACCTCTGCAACTGCTCAGCGTTGTGCATGGTGTGCAAGCCAATCAGGGCTAGGTTGTGGCCATAAGAAAATGTAGTTTAATTGAGTAATAATCACTGACACAGAGCTCTTTGAATATATTTAAAACCTAATCTTTAAAAACAGCTAGACATATTCAGGGATGAAAAGTTCTTGGACCATAAGGGAAGAAGACACTTTCTCTGTTGAGAAGGTCTGAAGCCACGGCAACCAGAAGATGAGATAGAGTGGGAGAAAAAGTGTCACCTGCTTGATGTGACATTGGTCTTTCCCTTCATGCTGTTGTCAAAAAGTACCCTCACTCACATGGGCCTTGCTCTTGGTACTCTAGCTGCCAGTTTTTACTGCTCTCAGTGAAGGTGCTTCTGAACAAGGCAGCTGAAGGGCCAGGGTTTCAGACACACTTGCCTTAGTTTGTGCACCTTATTACCAAAAGAGAGAACAACTTATTAGCTTCTCATCTTCACCTTGGGGGCAAACACTTTGTTATGCAGAGAGGCTTAGTCTGAAATACATTTTTTTTCTGAAGAAATTGCAGCATCTCTGCAGTTCTGAGATTGTCACATTCCCCAACGCAAAGAACAGAGAGATTTCAAACCCAGAAACAAAACACTTGAGCAGCTTTTTCTATTTCACACCCTCATCTCCCACCGTTTTATTGGATTCCTCCTTAAGCCAGAAGTGATGGCAGAAGTGAAGACAACAAGGAAGATCTTGGAGAGAAATGAAATGGCTTATAGTGGATGGAGGAAAGTAGAATCCAGCATTTCTTTAATGAAAACTGAGCAGACTAATTTTGCTCCTTACCACAGATTATGTGTTGTTTCCCAAGAAGAAAATAGAAATTAATACTTAATGAAACACCCTTCCTGGCACTTGGTTCCTCAAGGGCAGTCAGACTCAGATCTCCCATTAATCCTTTTTCTGCAAGGCAGCAAAAACAGCAAGAACACAAAGGTTAAAAAAAACTCCTTATTTCTTTTCTTTTTGTTTTCTTTCTTTTTCCCATTGTAGATATCTGAGCTGTTTGGAAAAACAAAACAAAACCAAAACAAACCCACAAAAAAAAAGAAAATCTAAAAGGAAACTCAATAGTCACAGTGCTCCTATCACTTGCTTCTGCTGTCAAGGACAGAATAACCTGTAATTAGCTGCAATAGATAAATGATTTGTTCAGACAAGACTTCCCTCTGTAAATTGGTAGATGATACCAAGATGGGTGGCATTGCTGATCTACTGGAGGACAGGAAGGCTCTGCAGAGGAATCTGGACAGGCTGGACTGATGGGCCAAGGCCAACAGTAAGAGGTTCAATGTGAATAAATGCAGATCCTACACTGGTCACAAAAACCCCACACAGTGCTGCAGGCTGGGGGAAGAGTGGCTCAAAGTTGAATGGGGAAAAAGTACCTAGGGGTGATGGCTGGCAGTGGCTGAACATGAGCCAACAGTGAGTCTGGGAGGCCAAGAAAGCCAGTGGCATCCTGGCCTGGATCAGCAAGAAAATAGTAAAAAACCTTCTTTTAAAAATTCTCAGCAGGAAGACCTTGCTGCAACTGCCAGCCCTGACATAAAAAAGCAAACCAAAGCAAACCAACAAACCAAACAAACAAGAAAACCCCAAAAGAACTATTTCTTTTGGGGAAAGGAAGGCAGGGAGAAGAGAGCAAAGAGATTGTGGACAGCTGCCATACCTATTTCCATGTGCAAGAGACTGGGAGGAATTCAAAGATAAAATGGTTTTATTCCAAAGTGCCTGTACCAAAATAAAATGTTAATTCCTTCATTACTAAAAATATTACCACCAGTAGACAGGGCTGATACTGTCTATTTCCATGGAGACCACTGCAGTATTTTAGAGCTCTGGTTTTGTGGGCAGAGGAATATGCTGTTAAATTCACTAATAATTGAGAAGATAGACATAATCCTCAGTACATATTTTGGGAACTCACATAACCTTAAGGCAATGCAGCTACAACAACATTATAATAACATCCTCTGGCCTCCACTACCGACTTCTTTCTGGTGATGTCAATGACACAAATGTCCCTAAAGGACAAGTGTTCTGATGGTCTTTACCAGGGCCCACCCCAGTCTGCAATAAGGACTCATCCATCTGACACTGCTGTGAAAAGGAACAGTCTGATGCTGTCAACTGTGTGCAGGTTTGTTCTATCACTACCCATGATAGAAAGAGCAGAGTGCAGCACTGTGTTAACCTCACACCGACAATAGTCAAAGTAAAGCAGAAAGAAGGCAAAGGCAAGCAATCTTTTTCTGGTTTCTTTGTTCATTTCTAGGCTGTAAAATCACTATAGTGAGCAAGCAGTGAGTATAATGCCACTGTGCCACTGCCTGGTGGTTCCTACTGATTCATGTGCTTACAAATATATAATGCATCTACCTGTCAGATAGCTTCCATGTGGAGCTCTTTCCTTAGGGTAATGTCTACAGAGATGGACACAATCTTGCGTAGAACATAAATATCCTGAAGGACTGAGGACAGCTTTAAGCCCTGGAAATGCTTGGTTAACAGGTCTGCCTTTCTTACCAAGAAGGTGAAAAGCTCTGCCTAAGAGCCAAGGTTAATGGAGTTCAGGAAGATCAGCTCTCTTTGAAGGAAGTCAGCATTTTGCATGACTGAGCCCTATAAAGGTCATTACTCCTGCAACCTTCAGCATGAGCTGTGATCCAGTTTGCTTGGCAAGGATGAGTTTAGTCTGTCAGTATCTGCCCCTCATTCCTGGGTAAGAACTTGCACAAAAACCATTGGCCCAGATTTGCAGCCTGAAAGAAAGAGCATGTGGGAAGGAGACTTTTACTCAGCTGTGGCATCTGATGTGAAGTTAGCTTTCAAATACCAAAAATAGTGTACTGGAGCACAGTGATGGAGTTTCTCACAGATGGATGGATCCATAGTATAACTTTGGCATGAGTGCACCAAGGACATAGAGTCTGCTTGCATTTTTCTGTGCAACTTCATCTTGTGTTACTTTTTCCAGAATCTAAAAGCCTGACTGCTCTTAACTTGGGTCCTTCACCGTTGAATGTCTGGTAGATCTCCTGATAGTAACAGTGCAGTATAAATACTTTGTACCTACTTTCTAGCACTAATACCTTGCTTCATCAAAATATTGGCAAGTTTTGTACCTATCACAGTATAACTGGGCAATTCCTGAGCCCAAGCCTGAGAACATTTTAGAAGGTGTATCAAAAAGGCAGTGCTTTTTCTTGTAAACTCTGGCTTTATCATTATCTCTAATCACACATTCTGTTAATATGATTGGGAAATTTATAATGTCTTGAGAAAAATCAGTGCTGAAAAAAGGGAACCACTGTAATCCTCATATTCTTTCCTTGGCAATTCTATCATGTAGGCTTAGAGCTATGTACTTTTCCTGTTCTCTGAGCAGAAACTCATCAATTCTTGCTTGGGAATAGCATAAAAAAAGTCAGTCAATTCCCCATAGCACCTTCCAAAAGCTCGGAAGCCAGTAACTGGGATGTGTATTTCAGAGACCAGTAGGTATCTTGGCTTGGAAAGGTAATTGAAGCAGAAATATTTTAGGGGTGGTTGGTACAGTTCCCTGCATCTAACTACCAAATCCTTGTTCACGTACTGAAACTGGACCAGCTGAACCATAAACTGACTTAGCTGAGTCAGAGCAAAACCCTTGTGTACGTGGACTCTCTAAATCAGTTTCTTACCAAATCGAGATAACTCAAGAAGTGCCTAAGAGTGGTTGTTTTCACTTTCTGGAAAGGGTCTGTTTCAGTAATTTGAAAATGGATTTAAGAAGTAGTGCTGTTTGGACACAGAACCCCACCACTCCATTCTGCCATGGCTTGTGCCATGCTCAAGCTGAAAATGTGTAGCATTTTGATAGATGGATGAAGGGAAGGCATCATTTTCCATACCTTCAGCTTTCCTTATGTCTGTGCCTGTTTACCATGCAGGTGTAAACAAGAGGATTCCCTGGAATTCTGTTGCTCCTCCACTACTACTCATTGTCTCTTTTCCTTTCCCAGCCTACCCACATCATGGAAATGTTCTTGAGACCTCTCAGAGCTGCCTCCTTTCTCCTGCGAGTGCAGCTGACTGTCTTGTTTCAAGAATAGAAAGTTGAGCTGTATGATGCAGAGCAAGGTTTCTTCACTCCCAAGACTGTTTACACTTATGACCAGAAGATGTGACTGCCATTTACACAGTGCCTGTGGTGAGGGAGGATTCAGGCCTGGGACATGAACTGCACCCATTTGAAAGTAGAATTATTTCCTATGATCCCATTGCATCATGGGTGCAGATGTCCCGGCAAGAGCTAAGATGTGATGAGGGAGTTACCTAATGCTTTTGACAGACTTTTGCAGTCTAAGGCACCAGGAATATTACTGCAATTAATGATGAATGAAGCAGACAAACATGGTCTTGTTCTAGCAGTAATTTGAATATGGAAGTACTGAGCCATGTGTCCTATGATTGCCAATTACCTGTTTTGCAGTAATCACAGCAGTGCTTGAACAGCGTTACAGCCAGAGCTGCCAGTGCATTTGAGCATTCCTCTCCTGCTGACATGCAGAGATCTATAATGGATGCATAATGTGCTCATTTAGTGACAAACATTTAAGTAAACCAGTGACATTAACTAGTGGAACAAAGCAATTTTGAGCTGCATGCAATTTATAGTCCTGACCAGATGCTGTCTACAATCTATGCTCTGCAGAAAGGTCTGTAGGAAGGCACTAGGTAATCTTCTAGGCACCTACTGCTAAGAAATTCTGCGTGTGTCTGTGTGTGTGTGTGAATTCACACAACTTCAGAGGAAAGGTAGTTTACATCAGTGGAGTTTGGACTTAGTCTGAGCTGACTGTTTCCAGTGAAACTTGTCTGCCTATACCTCACTGGTTTACTGTCTAGTACTGACCCTGCTCCTCTGAGATGGATTCTTAATTCAGATCTCACAGGGTACCTTCAGAAAGCTTCTCAATTCTGTGCAGTAAAGCAAAGAGAACGATAAGAAACAGCAATCTTCTTGGCTGCTCTGTCTCAGGAACTAATGACACTCTGTAGAGTAAATTGTTCAGCTAAAAGTTGAAAAGAAAACTGGTCTGTACTAGTCCTTGCACTTGCAAGGCAAACTGAAGAGTTGCAAGGCAGACCATAAATAACTAGTTAAGACAAGATGTACAAAATAACTCAAATAAAAGGATTTTTATTCCACTGAAAGACCTGCACAACCATACATTTTCTTGAAAAAAATATGAGGATTAAAAGGATACTATTTTCTGTGCCTACATTAGCATTACTTGCCAGTAACAGCAAAGTCTTTCTGCATCTCAGGCTCAGCTTGGTATGTGTGCACAGTTGGACTTCCATTACACTTATGCATGGGAAGGCTGTAGTTTTCTCATGCCTGAGTAAGGGCAAAGACATGAGTGCTGTGCTATCTGTTGTGAAAACTATAAAGGTGATATAAATTTCTGAATAGGATATGAAGGACAGGCTTGCTTTACATGTGTGTTTGAGGCTATTACAGACCCTGAGCCTCACATCTCTTTGTAAACTTTGGGATGCTAACCTTCCTGCTGCAAACTCACAAACTTGAGCGAGGAGTAGACTCAAAGGAATGCAAAACCTTCTAGAGGCAGGATTGTGCAGTACTAGCCCACTAACAGGAACTGTGTTTCACTCTGGGGTGGAAAAGGGCTTTCTGGTTGCAAATGCAAACTAGTGGCTCTACTGGGAGGAGAGGGCAAGAGAATCAGGATCACAGACTCACAAACTCTCAGAATCACAGGATCATAAAATAAAATGCCCCCTCAAGCATCATCGAGTCCAACTCCCAGCTCTGCACAGGATCATCTCCAAGAGTCCTACCATGTGCCTGAGAATATTGTCCAAATGCTGCTTGAGCTCTGTCAGGCTTGTGCTGAGCACTTCCCTGGGGAGCCTGTTCCAGTGCCCAACCACCCTCTGGGGGAAGAACCTTTTTCTAATATCCAACCTAAGCCTCCCCTGACACAACTTCAGGCCATTCCCATGCGTTCTGTCACAGAGAAGAGATCTATGCCTGCCCCTCCTCTTCCCCTCAAAAGGAAGTTGTAGATTGAAATGCGGTCTCCCCTCAGTCTCCTCTTCTCCAGGCTGAACAGAACAAGTGACCTCAGCACTCCTCATATGGCTTCACTTCTGGGCCCTTCACCACCTTTGTTGCCCTCCTTTGGATGCTCTCTAAGAGCTTAATATCCCTCTTATATTGTGCAATCCAAAACTGCCCCTAGGACTTGTGTCGAGGCCGTCCCAGTGCAGTGCAGAGTGGGACAGTCCCCTCCCTTATCTGGTTGGTGATGCTTTGCCTAATGCCAACAGCTTGGGGAATTCACAGGTCTGTCAGGGCTGGGGGAAAACCAGTCTTGTTCTGTTTTCTCAGCTACTGTCTTCCACTTTACTTGCTTTGCCATATTCTTGTTTGTAGGCTGAACTTGGGTTAGGGTTTAAGTGGCTCAGTTGATGCTTTGGAATCTTGGTTATGCACCCGTGAGGACCAGTCTGTCTGCCAGAGCTACATACAGACACCCTTACTCCTGCTTTTCCTCAAAAGCTGAATGCTGTGTGAGCTGAAGGCCAAAGCATAATGCCACCACACAGGCATAATAGTGGTAGTCCAAACCTCACTTTTCTTGCTGGAGGGTTCAAGCTGCCCATCCATGAAACACATCCATCTCTGCATGTTTTTCTGGCTTGGTCACTCAGGTCACAATGGCAAATCGGTCGAGCTGGAGCATAATCCTGCTCTCTTCTGGGACTCCACCTCCACAGATTTGCTGTGTGCCAGATTAAACCAGTGTCAGTGGCTTATGTCTGGGGTGCAGTGTACAAAGCTGGGTCCTTACCTGGTTAGCAGCTAATGAAAGTCCCTCTGTTTGCTGCCTTTTCCTCATCTGCAGCTTTTCTTCAGAGCTGTCCCTTTTCTGCCAAGCCTGGTAGATGCTGATTGGCTAAGTGGGAGCAAAGGAAAACAAGCTGTCACCCACCTTTGTCCCCACAACCCTGCCTCCTTCAGTGCCAGAGAGGAGATAAATTAACTCTCAATCCCCTAAGGCCAGTCTACAATACCTCACAGCATCTAATGGATTTTAACACCTCCAGGAAGGCAGACTTTAAACCAAACATCTATATAATAGATAACTTAATTTTGCATTTAGTAGTGGGGATAGTGAAAAATGTGTGAACTAGAGAGGAAGGAAATGACCCCTGTGAGGAGTAGTTTGCATTTCTTGTTGCCAGGAGCATAACAAATGACACATCCTATGGATTTATTTGCCATGTTCCTGAGCAAAGTGTTAGAAGGTCAGAATTGCAAACTACATGGAAAATGCACTAGCAACTCTTCACTGTGTTTATCCTGAGGATTATTCTGGCTTGCTGGGAGTACTTTTACTCTTATGAACACAAGTTGTCCTGTAGGGTCTGGGCAATCATTTTGTAGTTTAGGATAATCACTTGTTAAGAATCACAGTAACAGGAGCACTTAAATCCTACTAACAGGGAATCCTTACTGCCTGGAGAGAGTGTCACTCCTCTGTTCTAGCTCTTGAGCTCACAAAATTCCACCAGGCAGTTTTTCTCTCTGAACTGGCCTTGAGCATTTGCAGTTTCTCAGGAACTGGCTACTGCAGTAGTAGGATACAGTTGAAGAGATTTTTTTTTTTTTTTAGATTTGGGATACCCTGAATAACACAACTAGGAGAATTGAGAGGAGGGCATGGGAAAATGGGAAAGTTCCTGGTTTAGGCTAATCTATCTATTGTAAAAGAGTTTGCTAAAAGGTTATTGCAGGAAGGAATACTTACAAGTCATCAGGTTCTCTGTTGAAAATACCTTCCAAAAACACAACAAAACAGACTCTGCTGCTACTGACAGTGCATGTGCACTGTGTTTTCTTGTTTGTTGGCTTTCAAAATCTGATGCCAGGGTCTTTTGGATACCATATTTACAAGCTGGATCCCAAAGTAGTCCTGCTAGCAGCAGAAAAACCTTGATATTAGCCGTATAATGATGCCCAGGTCTTTGCCTCCTGTTTAGATGAGCAATTCCGTAACTGTAATTACAAAATGAAAGACTGCAAACCAATTGCAGATTTAGGAGCAAAACTTTGCTCTTGACTTGCAACCCATACATTATCTCTTGCATTTTACATTTTGCTGTGAACCTACCTGAGTAGAAAATATACTTTTTAGTGACTGGAGGCAACCTTAAGATGCTCTAAAGTAGGAAAGAAGTGACTTGATATTATTAATGAGAAAGATGGTAAGGTCAATAGCTAGTAGCAAAGGAAGCCAGTCAGGTACTGGGTAAACATGAAGTTACTTGTATTGGGTTGGTATTTCCACAAATTCTCCTCTAAATGCTGCCTGGATGCTGTTTTAAGGGCCAGAATGGAAGAATTCAGGATAAGTTACCCTTTAATTTTTTTCTCAATAGGTTCTCTTTTCATATTGATTTTATGAAATGCAAGGTTTTTGGCTTTCCATGAAACAGACTGCTGGATATACTGATATTCTCTTAGACACTGTGGAGCATCAATGACAAAAAAAATAGTGCAAACCACAACTGCTCAGGGAATTTGTTTTTTAAATTCAATGTTCTCACTATATTTTAGGCGCTTAACTTCTGTTTTCTGAGACTCAATTTGACAATGCAAAGCCTAAATACTGAAGTATGCATTATTACTGTATACTTAGGCCCATAACTGATGGTGAGTGCTTATTAGTAGAGCTGGTTTATTGTGTATGGGGTCACAAAATTGCTGTCACTGTTAGCAGAACTGACTCATTCAGCACATTGTACAGCTTGGGAATAGAAGATAGTTTCAATACTCTCTTCTTTGAATTTTTGGAATTGTTCAGACTTCCAGATTATCACCCTAATTACAGCTCTTCATATCCACATGTCCCAGTTTTGCTAGGTAGCTTTGAATTATTTACAAAATACATTGTATGCACTGGGAGTAAAAGATTAGAAGCAGGTAAATTTGAAATCTAGATGAAAAGGCATCTAGTTGCTTGGCATGGGGAGTTACTGTCATGACCCAGAGGCTAAGAGTAAACAAGGAAAAGAACAGGTGTTTAAGAGATGGTTAAGCTAAAGTCTCCCTGGACACGCAGGTCTGTGGCTGCAGTGTAACAGCAGCGAGCACACAATCCCCACGTGTGTGCTGTGGGTGTGCATTTGGGTGTGTGTGCACATTCATCAGGAAGGGAAGGAGCTTTCCCAGGTGGGGCTGCAGGCTTGCCTTCACAAGAGGAAGCTGCCTCTCATAAAGCGCTTGCCAGGAGGAGCCTCTGACTGTGCCATTGCCACAGAATCAGAACCAGACATTCTCCTGCACCTCCATGTCATTCAGCCCTGTGGCACAGCACAGCCTTCAGAGAGTTGTCAGGGAGTGCTGCACCTTGAAAGGAGGCAGGAAATCTGTCTCTCCTTCATCCAATATCAACCTTTCCATCCAATTGGAAAGTAGCTTCTGGTTCCAGTCCCACCAAAGTTTAAACAAAGACTTACAGGGCTTAGCTCCAAGCAACATTTCCTTTGCTGTCGACTGAAACTGAGTAACTCCCCTCTGTCTTGGTCAAATGAACAATGTTTCAGTCCTATAAGTTTGAATAATTCCCTTGGAAAGCATAATTTCAAGTATGTAGTGGCATCTTCAGTGACTACTAGTGGGAGAGTAGTCGTGAATAGCAGCTTGAACATTTGTTGCAGTTGATACAGTAATACATCGTTGTTATAGTAAAAACTATTTTGACATTCCATTGGAAAATATGGGAATATGTCAGCACTATAACCACCTGTAAACTGGTAAAATAAAAGCATCTATACTTCCATTTAAAGCCATGTCTTCGTAAGTATATGAGACAGCTTGGGAATACTTAATGCAGACACATATTGTGATACATCTTTGATATATAGAATGCTATTAATTAACTGAAGTCGATCCCAAGTAGTTTATTGAAACATGGGTTTTCCAATGATTCTAAGGCTTCAAGTACCAGAGGGACTTACTGGAGCCTTGTTGGCAGTGTTGGGCTGTTCACTGTCTTTATCTGAGCTCTGTTTTCTTCTTACAATCAGTGTGCAAAAAGCCTGTCATTCATGCCACTGTAGTATGCTGAGACTTAGATTTTATATGGAAAACAGTTGTGATTAATTTCTCAAATTGAGTTGACCAAAACTATCCAAGACTTTTTCTGTCTCAAAGCTGACTCCTGAATGGGTTGATTGCACTTAAGTACTTAGAGATTCCTATGGGTGCTGGAGAGGCAAGGCTGAAAGTATCAAAGGCAGTGAAAAACGCTGGAAAACACTGAAGAAACGTTGTGTGCCCATATGAGCAGAGTTCCTGGACTTTTCTAGAGAACCACAGTACTGGCTGACCAATAATTATTACTCTTTTTGGGGTTGTTGCCTGTTCTGTGGGGTTTCAATGTCAGAATTACAGCAGGAGTAATATGGTACAGTGCAGTCACAAGAAGATAATACACCTAAATGTAATGCAGAAATATTCCTTCCTACACGATCAGGCACCTTATTGGGGCTTATTTAGCTTGTTCATGAAGAGTAAGTGGAATTTTCTCCTGAAAAGTGAGACATACCAGAGGAGACTTCACAGCAGAATTTAATACATGACACAGACAAGCAGATCACTTCCGAAAGTAGTTAGTAAGAGTTGTGCTTTACACTGATCTAGCTGTGGGTTTCTGGAAGAGCTGCACAGAGTGAGAATTTTTCCTTTTTCCAGGAACAACTTCCTTGCTGGTCCCTCTTCCCAAGGCTTTTAGAAAAGACAATGAGATAGTAGTCCTTATAAGCAAGCAGAGCTGAGGGTCCCCTATGTTCTATGGCACCTTTGTAGGCTCTTCAAAGAAGCAGGGGAGTAACAGCCTCATTTGTTAGGGGTCCAGCTGTGTGAAAAGAGGGGAAAGGATTAAGGGGACTAATGAAGGAAGTACAGTTGGCCTGTATAGCGAAATACAGAACATTTCCTGCAAATCTGCTTTTAGCATTACCTATGAAGCTGCAAAAACTGGCTGGTTGTGCAATTGCTAAAGAATTGATCCCATACAATGACAGCTTTTAAAAAACCACAATTTTAGCAATGTGTTGCACTGAATTTTGGAGTGCATCCCTTTTGCATTAGGAAAGAAAATTGCCAGAGAATTTCTTTGGTGTTATTTTTGGAATGTTTATATCCAACTACTTCTGTGATGTGTGGACAAAGGAGGATTCCTGCCTCAGGAATCAATGCCAAAGCAGCAGTGAGCCATTTATCATACTGCATAGCTAACATTAAACAAACCCACTTGTCTAAATTAATGAGGGTTGTTGTCTATAAAAGTTTCAGGGCTGAGCAGGAGATGTCCTGAACAGTTATAACACTGGTTTCCCCAAGGAGAGACAATGTTTTTATTTCAATGAAAATATTTTATGAGCCCTGTACTAAATTCACTGGTTTCTTTTTCATCCAACAAACAGAATGACGCACTAAAAGATGAATAAGGAAAATCATCATGTTGACTACTTACACTCTGGCTTCTGATAGTTTCTAGCTGGATAATCCTTTAATTATTTGTGAAGAAGGCCTGTCTTGAGTTCTCCATTGGACTGAAAAAATTGCTTCTTCTCATCATCCATGAGCCATCTGGCTAGGACTCCTGGCACACAGAAAGGCTGCTGCATTACTTTGGTTTCTGCATATATATCAACAAGGCAGCCAAGTTTCGTCTGGCTTCATGTAATCAGAGATCAAGGACAAGATTTGAGGGCAGCAGAGGTGTGCTACTTGCTCCCCAGAACTCCTGAAAGTGCTACTTCCTTCAATTTTTCACACTTAGTTAAGGTTCAGTAATCTTGTATTGCATGCTGTTACACAAGTGCTGGGTGTCTTTTACCAAGCTGATTCTTAGAGCATAGATGCAGAATCCATTCTGAAGAAATACCTCTTTGGTTTGGGTCAATTTGTTCCAGTATTCCCCCAAATCAGCAGTCATATCTGAGTCCAGCTTTCAGATACATGGAGGCTGCTCAGCCCCCCTCACATCAGTTCAGTGGGGGTGTTTTTTGTGTGAACTACCCTTTTGTGTGAACTAGAATTGATGTCATCTATGGTTCTGATAGTCATTATTGTCCAAGCAGTTTGAAGAGGAGAAGCAGAAGAAAGGTACAATTATGGGATAAACTAATCTTGATGTTTCTTATTCTCCTCACTCAGTGCATGCTGTTCAGGTGACTCTAAGCATGGTTGCTCATTAACTCAGGTAGGCTTCTTCTTCTGGGTTTGATTGAGAATGTAAAGGTCTCCCCAGACCAACCACAGGCAGTGAAGTGACACTTTAATAACAAATTGCCCTGAAACCTTCTCAACTAAAGGGCAGAATTCGCGGTAAATTACACACTGGGCTAGTAATTGGCTGGCTACTTTCTGCTTAGGTCTTAAATCATGGCTGTTACATTGAGCCAGGGAAATGGAAAAGATTAAGGCTGTGTAGGCCACACACAGCCTAGAGCTTTGCGGGGAAAGGTGTCATTCTGTGCCATTGCTTGCAGCAGAGTAGTTGCACAGTACAGGGCTTGGATTCCTTTCCATGAACGCATCGGGAGGGCTGTGCATGGTATCTGGAAAACTTTTCACTCTTTTCTAAACAAAAGTGATACCTTAATCCATCAACTATGTTTCAACAGACAAAACAGAAGGCAATGTCAGTGGATCAGGAATAACTCTTCAAAATGTCTTTGTGAGGGTGGTAAGCTACCGATGCTCTATTAACAAAGAAATCAGCTTGCCAAGAACACACAGGAGAGTGAATGCTGCCAGTTCTGCATTTCAGTACTGCAAAGCAAAGGTTCAAATCCACCAAGGCATCCTACAGCGTGTCAAGCTGCGTCTTCTGCCACCACTGGCCTTTGTTTGAAATCTGTGTAGTCTACACCTGAGTGACTCATATTAAGTATGCTTTCTGTTTCATAAGAGGAGATGGAAGGTCAGGCTGGTGCTATTGGAACATGAGCTATGTAAACAAAAAAAAAGAAAGTGAAAAAACCAAAGAGTTTAAGCAAAAAAAGAGTGCAGTAGCTCACCTGAAGCTTGCCTTGGCCTGGTGTTTTTTCTGAGCAGGAGTGTACAGGATCATCAGGAAAGGAAGACCGTGGGCCTAGCTTTGTGTTCATTTCACCCATACTAACACCTATAAATTAAATTATGGCAGGAGCTGGAACGTATTTTTTTAAATGGGAAGATATTTATTAACACTGATAATGGCTAATATGGAAGTCACTGAAAATTGTACTCAGTGCATGGCAAATACTCACAGGATGTGGTTGGGCATCAGAGTGACTCAGCACGGCTTAAAGTATGCATGTATGTATGCAGTGACATATGCAAAGAAAATGCTGCTTAGGATAGGTCTCCTATTTGACTTCATGTATCACGTAATATAAGAAAGATAACTATTCAGTTTCAGTCTGAGCCTGGATGGAGAGCCCCCTCATGTTTTGGGAGGTTTCCTTTACTAGTCAACCCTCAGCTTACAGAAACCTATCCCAATATATAAAACCCTTGCTTATGTCATCCTTACCATTATTCCTGTGCACCCTAGAGTTCTGAATACCTTACAAGCTAGATTTAAACTGCTTGTGATAAGGATCTGGGCCTTGCATCCTTCACTGCTATAACATGTTGAGCTGAATCCCCAGAGAAGGCTTTGGATCTGTTCCCTTTGTAATATGGGCAGAGTGTGCTTTGCAAAACATTAAGCACTGGTAAGTGATCTTTTAACTCACTGATGCCAGGAAAGAACTTAATGTATGAGATAGCCTGTACTCAACACATCCAGAGACAGATGCAGCTAGCCCATTCTCTAGTGATTTCTCTAGAAAGACTGAGGCATTTCTAAGCTCAAAAGTGAAATTTTGACTGAGTGACAAGAAACCTAAACTGAAAGATAAAAAGCTTAAAGCTACTGTAAAAGAGAAAACTCAAACTGACAGACTGGGTACAATTGTCCCTTCCTCAGGACTGTCCAGGCAAATCTTTTCTTCCATTCTTCTGTGCATAGCAGAAGTATGTTGGTCACTAAAAACTATTCTGCCACTTCTGAATCTTCATGGTTGATTCCCAAAATTGCACAGTTCAAGTGAAGGCTCAGATTTTGTGGTGCTAAAATCACACCTATAGACACTCCTGTATGTGCAATTCTCAAATGCAACGGAGAAAAGTGTTTCAGACTAAAGCATATCACAAAGGAGAAGAATCCTATAGACTTAAGCTTGACCACTGTATCTGACACACTCTCAGGGGATCTAAGCCCATCAGTCACTTGAAAATGAAGTGATTTAGAGCTATAAATGCAATGTGGTTTACTCAGATCACTGCCAGAGCTTGCTATCTGACCCAGTCTGAATTGCAACCTCCATCTGTTTTTCAGTCTATTGCTTTCTGGTTTTGTTCCTCTTCTCCACATCACTGTGGCACATTCCAGATCAAAGGCAAACGAAGACTTGGATAAGCACTGAGGACTCTAGGTCTAAGTCTAAAACACAGTGGTGAAAAAATGGACTGTGAAATCGATTGCTCAAATGCTCTGAGAAGGAGGTGTTGAGCAGCTCAAAATATGATGCTTCAGGCTATTTCTGGTGATGAGGCAATGCCAGCTGGTGTACAGGCTAGGTCATTTCTCTCAGAGATGAGGAAAACTTAACAAAATTATGACTGTGTAGGGGGTTGTAAAGAAAAAAAGGCATCAAAATGCTCTAGTAGAATAGAGACTTGCTCCACTGTTTTGTTTTCAAGAAGCCCTTGCACAGTGACTCCTACATCCAGAAATTAATTACTGAAAATTCCTGAGGATAACGGTGTGAAAAACTACAATGGGCAAGATGCACTGAGGTAGGAAAGGGACAAAATTTCAGGAAAGCTCAGAGACGAGTTTCCTCTACCCCACTACAAAACTCACCTGCCCTCACAGTCTTAAAGGAACACTGTTTGAAAAATTGGACTGTATCCAAAGTAGAGTGGGTATAAAATACCTACTTGATATGATAAGCTTGGTGAGTTGCATGAGAAGAAATAAGCTGTTAACAGGTTTCAACCTTTCCTTTCATGGATTTCTTTGAGTTCAGCAGAACAACTCATTCACTGCCATTCTGAAGTTCAGCTTCTGCTTGAAGTTCCAACTGTACATTGCCTGGGGAAAAGGCCAGAGCCCGTGGTTTGGGGCTCTGCACAGCCCCTGTTTTCTGGGGCAGAAGTGAGCTGGCAGACAACAAAGCCTGTATGTAAACAGAAAGACTGTAGTGACTTTCAGACTGAGTTGGGGCCATTCTTTCCATAGATTGAATTTCAGAGAGAAAATCATTCCTTTAAAGTTGGAAGTTCAAGAATTCTGTAAGGCTAGACTGGAAACAACCTCTGATCTTCCAAAAATTGTCTGAATTTCAATTCTTTGCATTGCATACCCATTGGAAATTGATGAGGTACCACTTATATCACGTGAGTGCTTGCTTAATCACTAAAAGTTTGAACTAGACACGCTTACAAAAAAAATCAGCCTGTGTTAACATCTTGCCTATTAGCAGGGAAATTCAACACTTTGGGCACTGCTCTGCAAGCAGCTGTAGCTATGGCATTGGGATTAAACCTGCTGCACTCATTAATCATGTTTGAGAGCCACATGCATTTGTTGTAAATTTTAGAATTTTAGATTCCAAGTCATCC
This sequence comes from Drymodes brunneopygia, assembly GCA_013400955.1. Taxonomy (NCBI): domain Eukaryota; kingdom Metazoa; phylum Chordata; class Aves; order Passeriformes; family Petroicidae; genus Drymodes; species Drymodes brunneopygia. The sequence continues at coordinate 157,601 of VZTZ01038856.1, forward strand.
AGAGCAATGCATCCTGTCCTCAAGACACGGGCTGGCACCGTGGTGACTGGGTTTTCTGTAATTCCTGATAATTCTTGGTCCTGGGGTGAACAGACAATCTAATTACAGGTTGCAGATACGTAGTGTCATCCAAATGTGATTAACTGGTTTGCTGAGGTATCTGCTAAGAAGCTATAGCTCACTGGGTTTTCTCTGTCCAGCCCGGCTATTCAGACAGGTTCCAGCTGGCTATATTTCCAGGAGTGNGGAAACCTCCACGGCAGCTACAGAAGCTAATTTAAACAAATGGTAATTGACAATACTCTTTCAGTGTGGCAGTTTTAGGGATAATTCTTAGGTACGAAAAAGGAAAAGCACTTTGGGGTGTCTAAAGGGCCTGCACAACCCCTCTTGAAGTGGTAACAAGTGGCTAAGGAGAATCTTGTGAGGTGGTCAACCAATTTGTCACTCAGTGTGAGGCCCCCGATGCATCAGAGAGCTCTGGTATGGCAGCAGAGATTGTCCTCCTACTGCTCTATCAGACAGGGCATCACAAACAGAAGCCTGCAAGAACTTCATACAGGTGAAGGTACACTATGATAGGTGAGCACAACTGAGATGACCCTGTGGGTGACATAAGACAAAGATTTATGAGGCAAATGAATTTTCTAACATGTCCCATATGTAAAGAAACATGGAAGGGGTATCGGGTGAAAACTCTCTACTGTCTGGTAGAAAGCCAGATGCATGAAAGGAGCTTTCTCTCATAAAATGAGCTCATCTGCAAGGAAAAACTCTGTTCCCAGCTGGGGCAATTCACTTAGTAGGTATGGGACATCAGGGAATGTGGTATCAGTCTCAAAGCTGTGCATAAGAAAACGGTCCAGTTGGAAGTGAACAGGACGGTGGCCGTGTTCTTACTGAATATTTCCCACTCCAGGGACAGTAAGTGTTCTTATCCCTGTCTCAAGCCACTTTTTCATATGAACAGCGACCTGTAGCCTGCCTTTCATCTTTCTGTTTGTACCAAGAGGTATGAAAACCATAGTTCATTCAGTTCTACTGTGAACTGTATTTGTTTTGGTTCTTTTTGCTGATTTTGCATTTTATGAAGAGCTAGGATAAAACATTACCAAGCATCTCTGACATGGTCTGCTAGAGTAGTAGCCTTTTGGGGCAGAAACCCTGTATAAACCTGCATTATTCGTACGACCTGCTTCCCCTCCTGCAGACAGCATACTTTCTTTTTGGAATGGTTGCTTCACAATTACACTGGTGTAACACTTGATTTTCTTAGAAATAAAGACAGGAATAAGAGAGTTGGAAAGAACCCCATGCCTCTTTTCTGCAGGATCATCAAATGTGGGAACATCTTTGTTTCCCTTCTAATTTTAATGGGCCTCATCTGTTACGTTTTGAAGCAAACATGTGTGAACATCAGTGATATACTGTGAGGTAGGTGGAGGCATTGATTAGTCTTTTGAAACACATAATTTCAGGGCCAGAGTTTCTGGGTACATTCCCATGTGCACATGGTACTTGGCTCACATTCCACCAACAAGCACAAAATGTATTATCTCAAACGCTATTTAAATTACATTAAGGTGCTGGTAGATAATGGCTTTTCTCTGTTTTACTTCACTCCAGAGAATTATTCTTCCCAGTTTCTCTAAACACTGCCTCCTTCACATCTAGGGTACATCTGCCACTGATTCTTGTCATGGTGAAAGGGGTGCAGTGGCCATTGGGCAGGTTGTCCAGCCTATTCCCAGCTCAGGACATATATGGCTTTCAAGGGCTGTTCATTCAACTGTGTCATACAATGTGGGGCAGAGTCAACAGATGCCAAGCTTGAGCCACAGCTGGCAAGCAGGCATCAAGACCTGGCTTCCTGGTAATAATCTTTTCCATGAACTGTTACTACAGTCCAGCGTATAGCAGGTTCAGATGATAAAGCCTCATGGCTATGCAAAGTCTCATAAGGACAGCTTCATGTTTCTGAGAACTGTGAGAGCCATAAAAGAAGGGGTAGTGGTTTAAGGGTGGAAAAATATGCCTGGATTCTGTAAATCTGCAAATGTGGGATTTACTTGGGTTAAATGTTCAGGCTGATAAACGTGTGCTAGCTATATAGCTACCACCACTTTCTTCCAGAGCTCTTGTGCCTACACAGCTCAGTAGCTGGTCTGGTCACAGCTGTCAGAGGAGCTCCTGGCTTGACTGAAACCTGTCTTCAGCTATGTGGCTCACAGTTACAATAATCTATTGTACAGGAGCAGTAATAAATTTGATCAAGCAGAACAGCAACTAGCTGAACAAAAGCCTCCCAGGAGAACTGAATATCATGCCTAAGTCTTAATATGATGACCTTTTTAATACGGCAAGATGCATTAAATCAGCCTGGTGTCTCAGACTTACCTACCGCGGCCTGATCATGGTGTCCTGACCTCACCTCTGAAAACTCAGTATCAAGCTTCAAGGGTTAACAGTGTAGCAGCTCCACATACCATCAGGACATACTCAGGCAGGGTTCTTGCCCTCTCTTGAGGTCCAAAATGTATCCTCTGTTCCTCTCATTTTTTTACCTCATGCAGCTGAGGTTTCTTGGGCTGGGGCTTTTTTTTTTTCAGAATACAGATGCATGTATTGGAAGGGATCTGGGTAAACACTTGCAGGTAATGCTGAGCTTTAAATTCTCTTTTCAGCCCAGGAAAAAAGCAGACTTCAGGAATTATTCCCCTTCTTTTAGATAATAACTGTTGGATGTCTGCATTGCTGTGTGCCTGTTTTGAGTTTATGTTGTGGCTGTTAAAATGTATGCATGTTTGCAATAATGATTATGAATGACCGGGAGAGGCAAGTGGAAAGGACTGACTGAGACACTTGGGGACAGCTTGCATAATGCAAATCAGAAAGAAAGCAATTGCTGCAGTGAGATGGGAACTTTCAGGCTTTGCTACAGTATCCCTGGACCCTTTCTCACCTGTCTGATACAAAGCAAAGTCCTAGTGAAGTGAACACGCTTACTGCATGTTTCTTTTGGAGGAGCTTTTTCCAGAAGTTTGAGACTACGAACTTGTCTATTATTGTTCAGAGAAGTATTGAGAAGAATATGCCTGCTACTCTTGCACCTCATCTCTGTGTAGTAATAGGGTATTTAGTTTTATAGTTCTGTGATTACTTCTATCAGACAAAGTGACCCTGGAATTTCCAGCAAAGTGGTCGGTAGAAATTTATAAGGGTGCATGGAGCTCCCTTCTGAGCTACAGCCCCACTGTGCTGAGCCACTCTGGTGCCAAGAAGCCTAGACACAGTAAAGCTGTAGACTCAAGGTCAAACTTCTAATGGTGGCTGAGACAGAAACAAAATTTTGGGTCTTCAGCATGCTGGCTTGCACCCAGTCTTACTAAATTTTACAACTTCGCAGAGAAAAGTGCTAAATCTCTACTGTGTAAAAAGACCACTCCGGCTTAAGGTTGTGAGTGGGTTTATATTGGCCTCAAATGGATACCCAAGGGGAGAAAAAACCCCACAAAAATTGTATTTTGTACTCTGTCAATAAAAGCAAAGCAAACAAGGCTCAGGCTCTTCTTTTTAGTAGTCCAGATGCATGTGAATACTTTTGAGCAAAATAGTTGGAATTTTTCTCAGCAGCTGAGGCATAGGCAAGGAGCTTCACGCTTGTACACTGAACTTTTTTTAAGTAATATGTCAGTTTGGGAGAAAAGAGGAAGACATTAATACATAGCTTAAAAATTCAGCTAAAAGGTCACAAAGGATTGCTCTGTGCCCAAGATAGCTTAAAATGCATGTTTGTTCTTCACAGCAGAACACCTCCCATACACAGAGGCAAAGACTTGGAAAACCTCCTGTCTTGCTGGAACCACTGGAGTTTTGATGCTCATTTTCCAGACTTCTTTGAAATAAAAATGAGAAACATGACTGAAAAATCCCATACTCCAAGAAAAGTTCAGATGAACACATGAAGAGTCCTGCCAGATCAAGAGGATCCTTAAACACCTGAAAGAGTACGCAGAAGTCCCAGTTCACATGATGGGATAGTAACTGCTATGTCTCATTGGGTAAGAGGGACTGGGCAGTGCTAGTGACATCTCATACTTTGATTTCACCCCTTCCTAGATCAGGTTTCTGTTGTAATATCCCAAGACTTTAGCAACTGCAACTGAGCAAACAATTTGCAACAGGAAAATACAAAGTATAGGTTTTTTTCTTCATCCTTACTGCAGCACTACTAACAAACAGAAAAGAACAACAGAGTTTTAGTGATATTCTAGAGGCCAAATTACTAGTTTGAACACAAAGGGAGTTGTGAGCGGTCAGCATGGATTCACCAAGTCATCTTGACTGATGTGATAACTTCCCACAATGAGTTGACTGACCTGGTAGACAAGGAAAGAGCAGCTGATATTTTCTACCTTGACTTCAGTAGTATTTTCAACAGCGCCTCCCATAACATCTTCACAGAGAAGCTTATAAATTATGGTCTGTATGAGCCAACCTCATCTAGCCTGAGACAGAAAACTGACTGAATAGGCAGGCTCAGAGGCTGATGATCAGTCACACAGGGTCTAATTGGAGGCCAATAACTAATGCTTCATCCCGGGGGTCAAGTCTGGGACCAGTCCTGTCCATTTTCATACGGTCTGCATTTTGGGGCACAGTGTGCCCTCAGAAAGTTTGATGGTGGTACAAAACTGGGAGGACAGCTGATAGACCAGAGGGCTGTTCTGCCTCCCAGAGGATCCCTCACAAGCTGAAAAAATGGGCTGGCAGGAACCTCATGAAGTTCAAAGTGGGAAAAGACAAAGTTCTGCACCTGGCAAGGAAGAACCCCAGGAACCAGCACCTACTGGGGTCCATCCAGACAGAAAAAACCTTAGCATAAAAGGAATTGGGTGTTGTCACTGAAAACCAGAAAATAAACTCACCAACGTATTTGTTATGTTAGAAAGCCAACATTACTTTATTAGAAGTGCTGGATGCATAGGGAATCCTCCTCAAAGCATGCATGCTAAGGAACCTATTAGACCAGGTTATGTTCCTGAAACTAATACATATTCATCACATTTTTGAATACATGCATATATGCTAATTATTCCCACAGACTTATTTGAATATTCTGGATCTTCTGATGAATCCTCTCTCCTTGTGACCACCTCAAATATGTCATCAAGTCTTAATGTACTTCTCTTATCATTCTTTGCTCTGACACACAATGCTTGTTATCTAGCTACATATTAATGGTATTATCTAGTACATATTAATCACTAATACAAGTAAATAAGGAAACATTAGGGGGGAAAAAAAACAAAGACTGACTAGTCACAAGTGTAGGGAGTTAACACAAGGCCATAATAATCCCTGGCATTTGTATTAAGCACTGTAGGGAACAAGGCTAAGCATTAATAACAAATACAGGGATCATACACTCCTGCACTAAAGTTTAAAGAATCTTTCAACATCTTCCCCCACTGCTGCATAGATTTCTTCTTATAGAAATATAACCTTTTTGGTAATGGTTCTGGTGTACACCAAGTTGACCATGGGCTAGCCATGTTCCCTTGCAGCGAAGAAGGTTAATGAGTTGGTTGTGAAGTTTCCTTGCTTGGAGAAATTGAAAAGACATCTGGACACAGTTTTGGTTCACTTGTCCTGGGCAGTCCTGCCTGAGAAGGGAGGCTGGACCTCCAGACATCCCTTGCAACCTCAACTATTCTATGATTCTTTATATACAGTTATGTTTTGTCTTACTGTGTTAAAAAGTTTATGGGAGCAGCTTATTGATGCTCTGATAGGCTTTGGGGTACCTTGCTTGCATTTAACTGACAGTGCATAATCCTCTGAATGAACTTACGCTGTAAAGGATATATACACAGATTTTTGTTTTACAGCATAATCTTTAGACTAAATGTGAAACTGGGACATGTTTCTCATCAGTTGTTGATTAACAAAAGTACAGTTGATAAAAGACTTCCTAATGTCAACTATAGACATATAAACATAGTTCACTTTTTGTCTTGTTGAAATGCAATATGATGCTTTATTCTTGTTAAGCTTCAGTTCCAGACAATTCAAGGCATGGTGACTCAAGCAACTTGTCCTCTTTGCTATTTTAAGTCTAAGAATAGGTGTATTCATGCAACAATGAAACAATGACTCATGTCTGAAGCAAGGCATTTACGGTGTAATTCTTAAGTCCTCTTTTACCACTCAAGGAGGGACAGAATCACAATGTGGAGGAAAATTGGATCTTTATCAGTCAAAGCTGGAGGAGTAAAATGAAGTAATTTTTTAGCAGTTCATGTGGTATGTGAATAAAGAGAGAATTTGCAAAGTTTTAATACGGTTCAAGGGAACTGAACACATTCTTCCAGCAGGTAAGTCAAAGCTGTTTTGAAGGACTGTTTGCAAAATGAGCCACTGTGCACAAAGTGGAAGGTGCCTGTGTTTCTCACTCAGCCTCAAAGCACAGCAGTCATTAACATGAAGCGACTTCAGAAAATACCCCAAGCAGGCACCCTTGTTATTATGCAAACATAATGCGCCCAGTGAGGGTTTGGCTCCAGTGAAATTCACTCAGAGCAGAGAAGCTTGGAGGAGAAGCACGCAGATCTGTAACAAGAGCAAAACATTTGCTTTCTGTCTGTATTCAGCAAGCAGCTGCAGATTCCCTGTGGCACAAAAAAAATGCTCTATTTATACATGCCAACAATACTAGCAAATTCCAGAGCTTGCTGGAGCATTCTCCCAATATGAAAACAAACTGTTTTTTCAGTGACAGAAGGAAGATGTGAAAATGGGGGCTTTCACTGACTCATCATAATCATAATCATGGGGGTTATTGCAAAACTAAATTGTTCTTCTAAACTACTATTTCCACACAAACAACACATTTGCAATTGTGAAGGCAAGTGTCTTAGCGGAAATAGACCCCTCTGTTACTAAAAAAGCTGCCTTCTTCCTTTACTGTTGGTTTCATTTTAAGAAAACAGATATGCATAGATTCTTATACCTCTTCATGTAATTTTAAAAAAATTACCATTATATTAGCTTTTCCACATATATGCTTTTCAAATACAGCTTGTATTTTATAGTAGTACCACAGCTGTAATCAAGGGCCTGTTCTGATGCTTTCATATCCTTTTTTTTATACATTGAAACTTTTCTGTTTGGAACAGGTAACATTTCTGATCATACCTCCTCAGACATATTACACCAAATTTCCATACTCTTAACACTTCCAGTGAATGGAAATTTTCTCCTGTACAGGTGCATCCAGAACAGATGCCATTTGTACATCAGGTCAGAAGTCGGGGTCTGGAGCTGCTCCCTAATCCCAGTGACACCTTTTCCGTGTTCTCAGTTCTGCTCTTCAACTATCTAATTCACTTTTGTCCTACATTGTGAACAGATGCAGACCCTTATGTTTGTCTTGAAATGTTTGGAAGGAATGACTACTTTGGCAACAATACTTCATTGCAGGCAGTGATATCGCTAATTTTTTTTTCTACTTAGGAAAGTGTTCAAAGAAATTAATGCTTTCGGTGATGGCTTTCTGACCTTGTGGGTATAGCTTGGGGCTGTGCTGCAGAGCCCTCTCTGTGATATGGATTTAATTTTTTCTTAGAGGGCAACTCAGCTGTGCCCAGGGAAGACTAGAGCCCCTACTGCAGACAGGCAGAGGGACACAGCAGAAAGACAAGCATTTTGAGAGCACAGTTAATTATGAAGTTACCAGGACATTTTGCATCTGTTTCTGCAATGAAGAAGCCTTTCAGTTAGGAACATACAGGAATGGGGAGAGTTCTTCGGTAGTAGGCTGTGAACTGGACTTCAGTGAGTTTGAGTACATGGGAGGAGCCTGGATTATTCCACTATTTGAGCTAAGTGGTGATAAAAACTGGACACAAGGTGAAAAGACCCATTTGCAAGTCTAGGCTTCATAAATCAAATTCTGTGTTTGTTTGTAAGTCGTCTTGAAGCTCATTTTTTTAGCTAAAGCAATAGCAATATAATTTACAGGAGATTACTTTCTCTTTCACCTTCTAATGGTACATTTGCACTTCAAAGCAATGATTCAGTCTTAATTCAGCCTTAACTATCATGACCTAATTAACTTCTTTATGTTGCAGGCCATGTCTGGATATATGATATGCTTTGTTGTTGAGGGCTGGCTGTTCAGTCTCACAGCTTTTCCTAACTAGTTTTATCTGTCACAGAATTTCCTTTTTCCTTTCTATGCCTATGCATTTTCCTCAAAGATTTTCCACGGAAGGCTCTCAAAAGCACTTTAAAATCCAGATAAATTGTATCCATCCAGTCCACTTAACGTTGGTATAATGTGGCACAGATTTCCTACATGGAAATGCTGTTAGCCTTGGTTTCAGACTATTTCATATTAATTTGTATTATTTCATCCTGAGTGGTTTTGTAACACATTAGGCTTCAATTACCTGAAAGCAGATAGCTCACCCTTTTTTATTTCTTGGAAAGGGAAAAAATGGCAGTTTTCTGGGAGCATGGAAACATTTCAGCAATGCTTTTTGGTTAACTGATACATTTAATCAATTTCATGCTCCCTGAAAGTTTACAGAAGCAGTAAACTAAAGCATCTTTAGAAATAGTTTTGTCTGAGATTCTCTCACAAAACTGGAATGTGAAAAAAAAAATACTAATTTACAATTAATTTTGAATTCTGTTTCTGGCAATTGCTGTGTTGAGACCTACAGAAATGGGCAGAGCATCAAAGCTGACAGAGAAATATGATTTCTCACTAACTCACTAGCAAAATTAAAATACTTGATGCCTTTTTTTGCAAAAGCATTACCTAGAAACCCTTAGCCAGCCCTAGTTATTGGAGGTGATGGTATTATGGCTCTGAAAACACACGGCATTTTCTTTGAGTCTCTCTTATTTTTGTGGAAGATAAATACATACAGACAAACTATGAAACTCCTTGCCATTGATCATCAGGTTGCACAAATGTGTAAAAAAGTTTAAAATGAATAGGCTGAATTAGTGGAGCTGCTAGACCTACTAAGCAAAGAGGAATAGGTTTTAGTTTTAGGGTTAGTCTTAGCTCCTAAACCATTGACAGCTGGCATTTGAGAGAGGATACTGATGGGAATATTCATCTATAGCAATTTTTTGTTTTATCCAAAGCATCTGCTACTGGATGCTGGTAAGAAGATACTAGATGGGTCACTGATTGTCCAGTAAATCATTAATTATGTTGTTCAGTATAACTGATAATTAATTATTTGCAAGAGACAATGTGCAAAAGGAAAAAATCTCCTTTACTGCTTTTAAATATTTGAAGAATAGGCCCAAGCCCACAAAAATTTTTTAATGAACAATTTCTGATATATGCTGCTGTGCTGTTTCCTACACTAAGTCCTTGCATAACTGAATAGAGTGTTCTTTTTAACATTTTCTTTACAGGACACCTCATTACAAGCAAAGGTTTGCTAAGCATAGACAAAGTTCAGACAAATCTTTTAATACTGCTAAGAGCATGTTTCACAGTAAAAAGGACAAATCTTATGAAAAATAAATTAAGGTCAGTTGAAAGAACTGGTCTTCAAATCCACAGAAGTTTCTGTACTCAAATTTAGACACCTTTTTAAATAAACCTGAAGGCTAAAGCACAGCAGATTTTGAAAAACACCTAAATATATTTTTTTTTGTTTTAATCTGCAATTTGTCTTTAATTCTGAAAAGGAGTATATTGCAAGACAAAATCTATCCAATCTAATCCATTGATTAAAAACTCAACTCTGTGGTCAATGAGGGTTTCAAATCTTGACAAAAATAAGATGTTCCCACTAATTAATATGTGGTTTTCAGTTTCTACTTCATTGTTAATTTCAAATATTCCTAAAGAGGCTTTGTCTGAGCTGAGACTCTATACATGTGAGTATGCTAAGCAGGATGTGTGGAAGACTGCTGTTTTGGGAGACAGGCTGAAGAAATCCAACTTCTGTCCCATAAGATAGTGTTTCTAAGTGGAGAACCTTACTGCACTGTAAAACTCATTTTCTGTTCAGCACCAGATGTCAGCAGAGCTTTAGGTAGCTGGCTCACAGTCTAGCTTTTTAGCATATGTGTGACACGTCCCATACCATACCAGACCTGTGCTTACACGACAGCCACTTGGTGAATTACTAATAGCTGAGGAATTAGTGCTCTCTGTCCTTCCCCAGATGCCCTCTTGTGTCCCATGTGTGAGCAGCTCAATGCTTTGTGGTGCATGCTTCCATCCTCCTGCTTTGTTTCCACAGAGACTGCTGTTAATTGCTCCCTCTGCAAGAGGCACTCTGCTGCTGGCAAACTCACCCAATAGCCAATGCCACTTGCTTTTGTGGTTTGGTGGGGTGATCCCAGGCAGCACATAAGCTCATTCCTAGTTGCTCCTCACTCCAGTCTCCCAGTGGGATGGAAGGAAAAAGGTGGAAACCAAACCAAACCAAACCAAAAAAGCAATTATGGGTCAAAGTGAAGACAGGTTAATCAGTAAAGAAGAAAACTGTGAAAAAAAGCAAGTGATGTAAAAGCAATCCCACACCTGCCCAGCAGCAGAGTGGTGTTCAGCCTACCCCCAAGAGTGGCTACTTACAACAAAACTTTCCTCCCCTGGTTTTCTTGCTGAGCATGATGCTATGTATTATGAAGTATCTCTCCAGTCAGTTCAGGTCAGCTGACCCAGCTTTCCCCATCCTAGACTATGCCCTGGGGAAAAGCAGAGTGAGAAACAGATGATGAGCAAGCACTGTCCAGCAATACCTAAAATATTGGTTTTATTATTAACTATTTTCAACACAAATGCAAAACACAGCACCATTTGGGCTGCTATGAAGAAAACTAACTCCACCCCAACTGGACCCAGTACACAGAGGAGGCAAACTACCCCTTGCTGCTAGTTCAGAGCATGCAGCATGGGTAGTCTTAAGCTGCTTGGTGGTAGATCTGCATAGCTGTGTGGTAGACCTGCAGTGAGGTAAAGCTCTGAGTCCAGTGTGGTGGAGCTCTGAGTCCAGTATGTGGAACAAATTGACCTGTGACACAGACACACTGTTTTTCAGGCTTGCTGCCAAGGAGACATTACAGCCCTGCACAGTTTTCCTACCACTATGTGCTATAAAACACCAGTTCTTTAAGAGCATGGAGGTACATGTTCCCTACATACTGATCTCACATTTCTCTAGAAGCTGTCACTCCTTAGACCTTCCTCATTTGAAAAACAAACAAACAAACAAACAAACAAATAAACAAGAAGCAGTATTCATCTGCTCATTCCAGGTCCTGTCCTCAGCTCTCTTCTCACTTCTTGGTGGCATGAGCTACCTTATTGCAGAGTATATGGCTTGGAACCTTTGGTTCAGTGCTGTTTCCCCACTGTCCGCCCCTGAAATGCCTGGGACCACCATGGCTACACAGGGGAGGACATGAAGAAGGCAGTGCTTCACCTCAGTTCCAGGCTGAGATGTCTGCCTGAGCCTGCCCAGGATGTCTCAAAGACCAAGAGAGAGTTCTACATACTGGGAAGTTCTCTGTGGCAGCTACCCACTTTGTCCCTTCTAGGCTCAGAAAAGCAGTTAATGCATTTAACTCTGGTCCTTGTTTACTTCAGTAGGACTGTGTTGGGCCTTAAAGCACACCATCAGATGCCATGCTAGACTGGGATCTGCTAGAGAAGCACAACATTCTGACTTGCTACCTACTCATGTGGACTTTGATTAAGTAGACACCAGCACCAGGCCCTTTAGCTAGATTGCTTATTAAAGCAAAAGAAGGGGTATAAAAATGAATATATAATTTCATGATATAGCACAAATGCTGCTGTTTTGATCAAATGCCACTTTTGTATAGTGGTAGGCTGATCACCCCACTTTACTGTTTTTTGTCCTTAAACATGGATTCTTCTGTTTAAGAAGGACAATGCCTTCTGAACTAGAAAATAAGAAGAATATGTACAAATATGAAATCTTTGCACTTTTTTTATTACTAAAAGTGCAAAAAGCATTGTGCTGTTTTCCTTACAATTCTGCTCGTATAGCTCAAGCAAAACAGTTAGCTGGGACTAATTTTTCAGTTGAGCCTCTAAGGAGGCAGAAAGACAGAATGCCAGAGTCACGTGCTCTGTGAACATAGGCAAGTGACACTGAAATAGAACCTGACAGGCATGAAAATTTCAGACAACACAGATCCTTGACTAGTGTATAATTTATTTTTTTCAAGAATATAATGCAGTTTTCTCAAGCATTTTATGAGATTAAGGGCTCTGCATGGGATCATGTGAACATTCTAACTCACAGTTCCATTGAAGTCCTTAGGGGCCTGATGCAAGTCTTTGCTGATGCAGGCAAGAACCTTGCCCAGCTGTGAATTTGACTCCTGTTTTATAAAGCACTCTCAGTCCCATTATAAACCAATGTTGTTTTAGTTTCAAAGAATGTGACAGATTCACACTTACAAAAGAATGCTTCTGCATATTCCCTGTATCAAGGGATTTTAATGTAACTGAAAATAATTCCTTTTTTGTTTTTCAGATACTTGCGCTCTTTTTTAGGTTTAAACTCTTTCTGCAAGGGAGAAAGAGTGATATTACAACATAAAGGCTAGCAGCATGTGTGCATTTCTCTGCTTCAAAGCATCAGAGGGAAACCACTTTATAGTCAAACATGCATATTGGCAGGCAGTGAATCCAAATCTCGATGTATGGGAAACCACATAGAGTTTACTTGCCAAGAAGACTTTAGGGGAAAAAAAAAACACACCAAGAACAAACTTTGAAAAATTAACTTGTATAAACTCACACAAACACAAGTAAATAGGACAGATTTTCTTCACATGTAAACACTTAAGTACCATATGTAAACACTTAAGTACCATATTCAAGCAAAGAGATAGTGGGTTTGGTTTTTATAGCAAACAAAAGGAACAAACATGACAGGTTTCCCTTTTCCAGTTGCTCCCTCCGTGGCACACAACAGGTCAAGTGTGTTTCTTTTCTCCTTTTACTGTTGCCTAGTCATTAGATATTTGCCTTTGATGAAACTAGTAGAAAATATCTCTTTTTTTCCACAGAAGTTTCTTTTTTTCTGCTCCTCCTCTTGTTTAAACATCTCAATGACAAATTAAAGCAATAATCTTGGCAGATTCCAAAGGTGATTGTTGGAGGGGGTTTTCTGGTTGTTTTTTGTTTGTTTGTTTGTTTGGTGGAGGTTTGGAGGTCTTTAGGGGTTTCTTTTAAGGAGACGTACACCTTTTCTAAGATGAATTCAGGTCTAACAA
>VZTZ01038856.1:180910-196711 GCA_013400955.1 Drymodes brunneopygia
GTGATGGCAGAAAGCAGCCGGCAGATGAGACCGTCAGTAATCGGGTGGACCATAGGGTGACACAAACACAGCGCGGGGTAGCAGTCCAGAGTTGGTGGTGTTTTCAGTTTGCAGATCTAGACACTATCTGCTCAACATCTGTTTGCAGCAGACAAGATAAAGTAGCTCCTTGGCACTGCAGTTTTGTAAATGGAAACATAGATTCACTTTTTGCTATACATTAGCTTAAATGAATTTGAGGTCAGCCAAAACTTAGATGCATTATTCTTACATTTTCTTAGACTTGAGTCACGTCATGACTGGCACAGATTGTTGGGGAACGTTATGTCCTTACTCCTAGGAGGAAATACGTTTCTTAGAGTGCAAACTTCTCTCAGTGTAAAAGCAGCAGCAACAATACACTTCTTTTCAAGCCTTCCCTTCCTGTAGCCAGTATTCAGCCTCTCTTACCTGCAGCAGCTAAACATTCTCCTCTTTTGTTCTCCTGCAGCATTTCTTGCAACAAATATTCTTCATTTGCATAAATAATGAACACACTGTTGCATTTTTGGTATTGTGTTCATCTTTGAATCTTTAAAAACTGTAATTTCTCAGAACTACCTTGTGTGTGTGTGTAGGTGTGAGGAAGCCATGCTTTGCATTCAGTTATCCACAGACCTTGGCTAGATACTCTCTTGTAGTGGGAACTGAACTCTTCAAGCATTTTGCTGTAAATGTATAGCACTTGGGAGATTGAGTTTTTTCTGAAGCTGAAAGGAGTTTGCCTGTTTCAAAGGTAGTCACTACGGCTTACCACAGGTGTTACCAGACAAAGGCTTGAGAGGAGTTAAATTGTGTGATCATGAGGCTATTGTATAATCAGGCAGGTTAGCCATCGGCAGGGACCATTCTTCAGCTGCACAGAAGATAGCAAACTGTATTTCTTAAGGTGAGGTCTGTCCACAGGCTCAAAGCTGCCACAGGCATTCAGGCCTGTCTAAATGGGAGTCTGTGAAAATCTTGAGTCTGGGGGAGTCACAGTCTGTAAAATCTAGACTGCCCTCAGTACCTACCCAGGCTCCTTTCTGGTTCAGTGGGACCTGTATTTCACTTGCTGATATGTCCCAGCTTTAAGTCCTATCACACAATTGCTGACTTTGGTCTCTGCTTCTCTGATCAATGATACCATATGAATTTCTAAATTTGTTACTGAGATGAGAATAGTCATTTTGTTTGAGTTTACTTTGAGGAAAATGTTACTCTGCCCACTGAGATGTTGATTGCTTAAGACTGTGGGAGAGACAAAAGGGCAATTTAAGAAAGTCATGATCTGCCTTACGTTCATAACTTTCCCTTCCATTTTTCCTTGTATAAGCACTTCTGCTGGCTTCAAGCAGACCTCACTGTGGGCATAAATTTTCTCCAGTGTTTTGAAGACAGAGACATAATTCTTGAAGGCTTAGGTTTGTAAGTGTTTTGCTGACATGATTAATCATGCAGATAATTCTAGGGGCTTCCATGCTGGACTGCTTATCTGACTAGTGACAAGAAATATAAGTCATCTAAATAAAAACCCACAGAAGCAGATTAACTGGGAGACAAAACCTCAGCAGAGGCAGTCAGCTAGCTTTCCTCACCTCTGTGCAGAAGACAAAGTGAGGCACTCAGCCTATCGCTACTTGTTGCTCGTGCTGCACCCCTGTGTCTTCTCATAAATTCTGCAGGGCTGTAAAATGCTTCCCATGCTGCAGCTGCAGAAGGGGCAGGAGAGCACTGGCCCACAGTTGGCAGAAGTGGGCTCTGGTGTGAAGGAATAGCAGCATACTTGTTAATGTGCACAAGTATACAAGTCATGCTTGCTGTGAAGCCCAGATGTTCACATTACAAGTACCTGTCACCTCTTGCCATGTGTCTCGCAGATATAATGGGCAGAAGTTAAGTATCCCATGTATTTGAATGAGCCAGCTTTGCAGTCATGGAGGATAGAGATGGCTCCTTCCTTACACAGTTGAAGATGTGACCAGTTGGCAAGCCAGGGTGCGGGGGGGGGTGTGTGTGTGTGTGTGTGTGTGTGTGTGTGTGTTGATTACAGGCAGGCACTTTAAGTCTTTTGTCATTTCTTGAGACAATCACAAATGAGACTAATAATATCTTATTTATGTTTCTGTAGGCACAAATTTGTTCTGAAAAAATAAGTTTCTACTAACAAAACTTTATTTAAATGTACTGAGCAGGGTGCCTAAAATCCATTTAATCTAATGAACAAATACATTTTATAAGTATGTGAAATGCAGGAGATTTGAAAAGTATTTTTCATACATAGTCATCAAGTCAAACTGCTTAAGGTTTGCTTTTAAATGTAAGCAAATGCATTTGAAGACCCAAGTTAAAAATAGTTGACTTGCTGTTTGCCTGCACCAAGGAATCTATTTTTGTCTTTTTTCAGTAGCTTGCACACAGGCATTTCTGGGGGATGTTTCAGGCCTCTTTTATAGCAATCCAGCCCCTGGATTTGTGCGTTAAATCATTTTGATTTGGTTAGCAGTCACATTTCTTCCTGATGTACAGATGTTTCTAATCATAGATAGGGAAGGAATACAAAAGTTTATTCTAACCTCTAAACATGTTTTCAGCTTACTCTTTGGACAGTGACATGATTTCACTGTCACTTTCAAAACTACACTGGAATTCAGGGGAATGCCCAAACTTGAAACCTCCTTTTAATACTTGATTCTCCTTTGTACTTGTGGTTCATAGATTTTTCCCAGCACTACTGAAAATAAACCCCATCAATAGTTCATTTTAAATGGTTTTATCTATAAACATCAGTTTGAGGCTAGCTAAATTTGATTAATGTATCTCTTAAAAATAAAAGATGAGACACTATCTGGAAATACTCTTTTTAGAGTTCATGTGCATATTTTGTTGAATTGCAGCTGCATAGGTGAAGGAAATTATCTTTCATTCTCATATATATATATTTAAAACTGTATAAATTCTATGTTTAGAACATGATATAAGCAGAAATCAATTCTATGTAATTGTATGTGTTCAGTATAAAAATTTATATGAAAACTGTCCATGTAAAGCAGGTATATGCAGTGTGGAGGCAGGACTCAAATCTCCTCAAATTGCTCTGTTATTTTGTGGTTAGCAAGAGAGTTCTGTTTTTGTAATCTGACAACAAGCAACCTCAGTTCAGAATCTCTGAAGTGATTTCTTTGTCTTTCCTGGAGAGTACTTCTTTTTGGGGTAAGTACACTGCTGGAGGTCTGGACAATTGATCCTAATGAAGCAGCCTGCCTGAGTGATCCTTTTGGGATTTCATCTGTGTTGCTACTGCGACAGCTGCTTGAATTGTGGGGGGTTTCTCCTTTTTTTCCCTCTTGTTTGCAGGGATTTAGCTGCCTTGCCACTAGCTCTGCCAAGTTAGAGGGGGGTGTTTCTACCTGGCTTCTGCAGGCTGAAATTTGCAGCCTTTTCAATCTGCCTGTCAGTCATCCTAACAACCAAATTCTCGAGATGCTAGAGGGCTCCTTTAATGTGAGCACTTACCTTTCCTGCTTGTCTGAGGCCCGATCCTGCACCCTTGAAGCAGGTAGGATTTTTGGTACTGTCTCACTATTGTGACAGGGACCTTGCATTGCCAGGAGGGTGCAGCTTTCTCCTGCCTCCCACACACACTACTGTTTCTATTTGCATTCTAGAAATAACAAGGCTGCATGACCTTCCCTTCTTGGTGCACACACACACTTCTGAGGTCACTGTTTTGACAGGAATGACTTGTGGGAAGAAGGTGTGCAGAACTTGCCTCTCTTTCTCCTTTGTGCCAGTCAGGCTGCCCAGGTGCTTCCATGTGCATTGCCAGCAGCAGCAAGAATTGCAGGTATGGATAGTTTTCGTCCAAAATATTGGATGAAATACATCAGAATATATGCTTTGCAAGATGCAATTCAAAATACATCTAAATATGAAATGGGATGATTTAAGTCTTTGCAGAGAAATGAAAATCATGAACCATGGAATAAATAATTGTTTTCAGGCAACCTGATAACCATTTTCCTTTACTATAATTTGCATAATGATTTCACTTTTGTGCTTATTAGTAATGTGTTTTGATTGCATTCTTGTAGCAGGGATAATTATTAATTTGATTGTGATCATTTCTTCTGTCCACAAATAGGACAAAAGATTGTGTAATGCTCTGGAATATCATAGGTATATTGCTGATCTCATGCCAAGATCATTTTCAGCAACAAGATACATATCTAAATAGAATGCATTATGGTCATTACCTTAATAAAATGTGAGTCATGCACACCAGCACTTTCATTCTTAAAATACTTCAGTAAACTGCTATATCCGTTTGCCAATTGGATAGAGCATACATTGGAAGACAAATCTGTTTCTGTGTGGACAGATAGTCTCCAGCATCTCCCCTGAAGCTCTGTGCTTAATTTAGCAATTTATGCATGAGTTCATTAATGAACATTTTAAACATGCTTGCATGATGTACATTATCACCAAGTTTTAATTAAAACTATAAATGTAAAACTATTGTAAAGTCTATTCTGACTTAACAAAGTCCTAGATTTTAAATGAGACTGATGGCTAAATATATCAGCTTGTTCTGGATGACAGACAGAAAAACTGACTGCTTTATAGCTAACTCAGTATGTGAAGGTCCTGTAGCTGCTGAGAAAAGGTAGCAACTGATAGCAGAAATTGCTCCAAACACAGCATTCAAGCTAAGGTCTCTGAGTGGCAATTTATGACTCAGAAAAACTTTCACGTTCTATCTTGACAAATATATGCATGCTCTGGGAAAACAAAAGGGAAAGTTGAAACTATACAAGCTGTCAGGCCATGTCATGTGTGTCCATGCAGGAGATCAGCAGGTGAGTCAGAATGAATTTGGGAAGTATTGCATTTGGGCAATGCTGTGGTACTTCTGTATTTCAGATGGATTCTCTCACTTGCAGGGAAGAAGCAGTCACTTCAGAGACGTGTAAGGAACATTCAAAAATATCAACCTCTGACAATGGCAAAAATTCCTGATGAGATAAAATCTTGTAGTGTTCAGTGCAATTAGTCCATATAATTCTATAGATTCTGAAAATAATTTTCTAATACTGGTTTTTAAAGACAGTTCAAAAAAGAACATTTAAAAGGCTCTAATCTCTTCATAGTACTGCATCTTCTCTTCATCCTGCTATCAAGTCTATTACAGTAACAGTCAAAATTAATTTATAATCCACCTGCTTTCTGACAAGAACAGTTGTCAGTTTTTTAGCTGATATCTCTATGTACTTGTTTGTACTGTCTTTGTGTGAAAGAACATTTGGGAGCTGAGCAGAGGAAGGGAATCTGATTCATAACAGGTGAATAGGAACTCAATTAGGTTTTGGTACAGCTGTCTGAAACATTCAGTCTTTCTCATGAGGGCAGAGTATATACATGGTGACTGCATTCTTCTTTCTTCTCAGCTTTCATGTTTGCTAGTTCACTGTGCAAGGCTGGTGGAGAACGGTCGATTCTGCTGTATTTCTTCTATTCTGAAATTCATATAACCATGGAAAATATGTCAACCCCAGACAACAAATATATTTTGATTTCTTCCATCAATGAACATCATCTACCATCAAGCACATTTTCACAGAATCAGCTGGCAGCTAAAATTCTTCAGTACTGCTTTTTAAAAACTGCATTTATGTTTATAGTGATCTTTTTTTAAAAACTATTTTGAAGTGTGGAGTTTTATGACCAGCTGCTCTTGAGTATTCATGCATAAGAATCCAGTACTGCATATTCTGTGAACAAACAATTAGTACAAAATAAAACTTGTGGTTCCTGCAGAGTATCTTTCTGGCATGTGTTGCTTCCTTCATCCTAGAGGTGGGTGGCTTCTTCCATTTTGTGTGTGATAGTGAAGCATCTGCAGTTCCTGCTTGCTTCTTTGAGCCTCTTTCTACATTGCTATCAGCTTTTGACAGTGTTTTTGAGATGGGGGAGAGCAGGCTGAGTAGAGGAGGCTTGTGCTGTTGGACAGACATTGTTTCACAGTGTGCTGAAGAGTTTTATTTCTGCTGCTGGTGGCAGAATAATAGTGGTATCATATTATTGCTAGTTTTCAACACATACTTTCCTACAGGTGGTGGATATTAACACTGCAGTGCCTGTTGTTTGAGCTGCAGTGCTGAAAACAAAAGGTTTGCCACAGCTGCTTCAGCCGCAGCAAGGCAAGGGCCCCCGGGGACCTTTGGAAGGATCTGGTCTCTGTGCATCACTGGCCAAGAACAGAAGTTTATGAACACTGCTCATTTGTTTATTTATGACAGCTGGTTGTTGTCAGTGGTCCCTTGCAGGTCACACATGTTTAAACTTAATCAGAGAGAGAGTTCCTGCCCTTTCTTTTGTTTTTTACCTAAATGTTTTGCTGAACCCTACGTGAGGTAGGGAAGGTTTTAACTAATGTTTTCTGTTAGATGCATTGATTGTGTGGTCAGAAACCTCAAGCACCATAAGCAAGTGGATGCTAAACATTTTGGGCTAAATTGGTTCTCTGATACATTTTTGGAATTGTCCAAAATTCTGATTTACATTAGGGTGTGTTTCTGTACTGAACTAAGCAGCAAAACTTGCATTGACTTTCACTGACACAAGAACAGCCCCTGAAGCTATTGTTGTAGTTCAGCCTAAATTGCATTGGAAAGTGATTTGGGGTATTTCAGTGAATATTCTGAAATAATATTTCTCTCTTGACATCTGGTAAATTGCATAGCTGAAAGTTTCAGTGTGTGTGTGTACTCACTTTTAGATCAGATATTTTGGTCCACTTCATGCACATTTCAAAATGCATCCTCATAAAGTGTAGTAATTCTTCAATAGTATTCAAGATAAGATGGAATATTAATGAAATGCAATATTTTTTACTAGAGATGTGAAACCTTTCCATTTACAGTGAACTGAAGATTACAGTCGAAATGAGTACATGGGGAAATGACTGTAGGGGATGTTCAGGTCTTTTGGGGATTAATTTTCTTATTTAGTTTGAACTGAAAGCAAAATAAAACACCATGTAGTTTATATAGGGAGTATTTTCCAGATTTTTGATAAGGTTGAAGTTGTGTACTCTTAGATGATGAATATTTTTTTCAAAACCACAGTTAGATAAGAAAAGTAATACAAGAACTGATTGGATCTTCTGCTGAAGATCAAGGCACTGGTATCAAGCTGGTAAATACATATTTCAAAAGATCCTGGGGGTGAATTTAAGTAGGTATAATTTTAAGGTATAAATCTTAGCAAAAATATCAACATTTGAGAAAAAAGATACATCCTTAACACACAACATAGAAGAAAATAGTAGTTTTCCCAGTTATGTTTTCCAAACATTTTTGCTGGAATGGGTATGGATGTCTGGCCATTTGAGCCTTCTTAGTTTGTCCAGTTTCTTGTTAAGAAGCTGTAGAAGGAAGAGGGTGAGTGATTCATAGGTGTCTTTGAAAATCTATCTGTTTTTTGCTGAAAGAATGGAAATCCGGAGTGGTCTGCAGGTCCACTGTGTAGGCACCATAAAATTATTATGAATATCTTGATTTTCAGGTAATTTATTGCTACAACATGTGTGATTCACATAGGTTTCTGGTGAGTAGCTGGTACTGGACCTGTGACAATCTCTCTTCTTCAGCAAGACCTGCTGTGTCATAGCAGAACCTTGTAGGAAACACAGCTTTCCCCCTGCCCTTCAGTGACTGTGATACACCTTCAGTAACACCAGCTACCACATAAAACTAAAAAGAGTATCCAAACACTCATTTCTTCCCAATGCGTAGAAAAAGTGTGGTAGATGCTGATAGATACATGATAGGCTTGATAGATGCTGTGCTTGAGTATCTCTGTTCAGCTGGAGTGAGTTTTTCGTCCAATTGTGGTAAATAAGGGTTCTGTCTCTGGATTGGAGCCACATTTTCAATCCTTTAATTTACTTGGGATTTTCTTTTGGCAGGACGGGATGTTCTGCTCTGTCTGTGAAAATGTCTTACTTTATTGACAAGTTATGAAGGTCAAGAGAAACACTCAGGTTTATATTCAGAGACATCATCAGAAGATGAATAGGCAGGGACCCAAGGGAATAGAAGTAGTCCATTTACAAATGCAAATCAAATTTAAACCTACTTCAGGTTTTTAACTATAACCAGTCATGCTTTTAATTTTTAATCATCACCTCTTTTCATATATAATTTCTATTCTAGGAGGCTAATTTTCTACTTGCTTCTGAGAATGTAGTCCAGATATGGAACAATGTATAATCTCTTTACAGGTACAATCAGAATTGGTGCTTTTGTCCTGCTGGTGATTTGCTGTAGTGATTTTGTTCATTAATGCTTTTGATTAGATTCACTGACTTTGAGATTTAAACACCAATGCAAAGTTTTATTTGTGGTCTAATGCTGTCTTAACTACACATCCTTTCCCAACTCTGGGTCCTCGGAGACCTCTTAACTAAAAAAATCTTCTACTCTGACTGTTACTGGCAGAAGAAGTTTATTCCATACCTCAGAGTTGCCAGTGTTTCTTAAACAGACATTATAAGATAGTTACTTATAGTAGACATTTATAAAAGAAAAAAGTGATAAAAATCCTGTACTTTTCATTAAAACTTCCTTTGTTTGGAGGCATTTTCTATTTCTGCATCTCTCAAGAAATTCAATATTTGCTTATATAATACAGAATAAATATTGACTGCTGCATTGTGGTATTGATTTAATAAATCTCTTTGATATTAATCTATCTAACTTTTAGGCATTACTTTGTACACTAAGAAGGCTCTCCTGACCATGGTCCAATTGTAACCACCTTTTTTCACTCTTAGTTAAAGTTTACTCTCTTTAGAGTTTACTAATTAACCCACAAAATTAATCTGCTGCAATGGCTTAGTAGCAGATGAACTTTAAAATGATGGTGTATCTCCACTACCTTTCAGGTTTTTTTTTTCCAGCGTGGCTTTAACTGAAAAGATCATGTTTCCACATTTACAGGCACATTTCAGGTTTTTTCATGTTTTCTTGCATTTATTTGTTTTTCACTAGCAAAACATTGACGCTTAAAACAACTTTTTATTTCTAATATATATTGCAAAGTGGCAATTTATTATTCAGAATGCTGTATAATGTTTAGTAACCTGGCCAGGAGATAATTATATCAATTCATGTAACTATGAAGAGAACTGTGCAGATGATTGCATAGAAAATACTTTGGCTTCCTTGTGTTATTTAGCACAGGCAAAATATAGACAAATGATAAAAATTCTATTAAATACAATACATTTACTGAAACACTGACATACTGGTATAGAAGCAGGAGAAATAGATGTAGAAATAGTGCTTTTATTTATGCAGAAGAAAAATAGTTATTGTTAACTAGAATCTCTACTATGCAGGCAGATGTTTGATAACCTTAGTTTCTCTTTGCATATAGCAGTGGTTATCTGTAACTCAAGACCACTATTGCAATTTTTAATTATCTTGTCTTTTAAGGTTGCAATTTTCAAGGTTATTTTAGATCTGTTTTCCTGGCATTTGTGCTAGTTTCCTTTCATATATTTTGTGACAGTCTGTTGTTCTCATATAAATCTAGTATTTTTCTCAAGGAGAGTAAAATAGCCTTGTTCTTTTTGCTTTGAGGATAGTGTCTGCCTTAGTGTAATATACTGCATTTCTTCCCTCAAGTGTAGGTCAGATACTCCTTTTGTTTTAGTAAGCTGAAGTCTTCCTTGTCCCAGAAAGTCAACAGTCTGTCTTCATCCACTCAACCAAAGACTTTTTCTGAAGTTTCTCTGACGACAGAGATGTGTGTGTTTACTTGTCATTGGAATTTCATTCACTGTTCCCTGTAAGGACATGCTGGTGAGCGATTTTGGGGTGGGGGAGCATTTACACAATACTGTCTGTCATTGTTACAATGAATTTGGATCGTGGACCTTTGCGTCGTCAGTGTCAGCTTAAACCATAGTTGCACACAGGGGTACATTACTCTGAGAACTTCTAAAAATCTCTTGCAGTTCAGTTTCAGATTCAAAGAAAAATGACCAAAGTATATCCAGGCAATTAGCACAGAGATCACACTGGCAATTATGAGAATCTGGCTTGGTTTAAAGGTAAACTATGAATTTTGTAGCCATGCTGTGTTTTCTACCTACATGCTGTAAAACAGAACGTTTGAAATCAAAGTATTTTAGAAATCATCATGCAATAGGATGCTGGGCTTTGTAGGTTCAGACAGTAGCTGGTTATTGGTTTGGTATTTTGAAATAGGCATCTGGAAGAAACCATAAAAGTGTTGGAGATTATTAGGGGCTGGAAGAAATTATTGTTACAGCATGGCCTTGAAATCTTGTTAAGATGGATCAATGTGCATTTTATATAGTCAGATTCAAGTTGTAGCTTTTCAAACAAGGACTATACCTTATGACAGAAGAGCAGGATTTTAACAAAAAAAGGGAAGATCAGCAATAACACTGGTCTGTTGCTTGTTGAGGCCAGTCTCCTCACAAATAGGGACATACACACAGCAGCGATTTTTAATACCTTCTTTGCCTCTGCCATCAACACTGATTATGGACTCTGGGACCCCCAGAGCCCTGTGTTGAAAGACTGTGACTGGGGGGATGGTAACCTTCCAACTGACTCTGAGTTTGTTCAAGACATGCTGCTTCAGCTGGATGTGCACAAATCTATGGGGCCTGATGGGTTTCATCCCAGGGTACCGAAAGAGCTGACCGATGTCATTGTAGGACTTCTGTCCATTATTTTTCAAGTGACTTGGGAGTCTGGAGAGGTCCCAGTCAACTGGAAGTTGGCAAACGTCCCAGTTTCAAGAAGGGAAAGAAGGAAGACCCTGGTAATTACAGGCCTGTCAGTCTCAAATCACTGCCTGGTAAAATTATGGAGAAGGTTATTCTGGGATTAGTTGGATAACATATAAGAAACAGCACAGTCAGTGGTCATAGCAAGCAAGAGTTCACACCAGGGAAGCAAAGTCACCCAACTAGTTGACCTTGGGAAGCCAGTAAATCTGGGGCTTGTGGATTTTAGCAAAACCTTTGATCTGACTCTCACAATATCCTTCTGGACATAATGCTTAACACACAGCTAGACAAGTCCATGATATAGTGAGTGAAGAATTTACTGGTGGGACTGGCTCAGAGTTGCATGAGGTTACATGAAACTGGTGACCAGACACCAGTGCTATTACCCAGGAATCAATTTTAGGACCAGTGCTCTAAAATGTTTTTATAATCAGAACACAGAAATCAAATGTACATTTATTTGTCAATGATACTAAACTAAGAGCAGCTGTAGACACCATTGAGGGTAGAATGGCTGTACACAGAGATCTGGATAGATTAGAGTGCTGGGCAATCACCAACCATATGAAATTTAATAAGAGCAAGTGCTGGATTCTCTACCTGGAATTACTTAATCTTGGTTGTATGTACAAACTGGAGGATGAGAGGTTGCAAAGCAGCTCTGCAGGAAGATCTCTTTGTGTTGACGACAAGTTGAGTCAGCAGTGCCCTGGCAGCCAGGAGGGCCAACCCTGTCCTGGGGAGCATCAGGCACAGCATCACCAGCTGGGCAAGGGAGGGAATTGTCCCACTCTGCTCTGCACTGGGGCAGCCTCACCTCGAGTGCTGGGGGCAGTTCTGGGTGCCACAATATAAGAAGGGCATCAAACTACTGGAGTGTGTCCAGAGGAGAGCAGTTAAGATGGTGAAAGAGTCCAAGGGCAAAATATACAAGGAAAAGTTCACTTGCTTTCCTCAGCCTGAAGAAGAGAAGGCTGAGGACTAACCCCGTCACAGACTGCAACTACCGCAAGGGGAGCAATGGAAGGTGAATTGCTGTTCTCTTCTGTCTGGTGACCAGTGGTAGGAAATGAAGAAAAGGAATGAAGCTGTGTCAGGCAGGTTCAGATTGAACATTTGGTGAAGTTTCTTCACTGGAAGGGCGTCTGATCACTGGAACAGGCTCCCAAGATAAGTGGTCACAGCACCAAGCCTGGCAGAGTTCAAGGAGTGTCTGAATGATGCCCTTAGTCATATGGTTTACTTTAGGCAGTTCTGTGAGAAGCAGGGATCTGAACTTAAAGATCCTTATGGACCCCTCTAAGCTTGAGATACTCTGTGGTTCACGCAGCTATGATCTCAAGAAAAAAAAAGGTGATATTAAGAAATGGTCAGAGCATATATTTGTTGAGATGTAACACCTGATTTTGTTTCAGCATTCTGAATTTTTCAGGGTGTTTACTGTTTGTTCAGATCTCTTGTGATGACACTTGACTGACATAAAGGCTCTCTGTAGACCCTTTATGAATGTCTGTATAAAGACCAGATTGTCCTCTTTTGCCTTCTCCACAGCTATAAAGGTTACTGGTATTTGTCTCCTGCCATTTGTTCTGTTGTTGCTCTCATACTTTCTTTGTCATTCGTTCTGAAACCAAATGAATTATGGAGGACTTGGGGGGATGATGTTGGTGGAGGAACCAGAGTAAAATTAAGAAAAGACAAATTGTTACTATGCTTTGAATCTACAGCTTTTGCAAGAACATTTCACCAAATGAAAGCTGCCCCTTGAAATTCCTGTGTTCTTTTCTCTTGAACTTTCAAGGTCTTTGGTGGTTTATGGACCTCTTGAAGTTATGCATGGTCAGGTAGAGTGGTACTTTGGCTTGTGTCATAAGGAAAAACTAGAGACAATTTTTTTTCTATCTGCATATCAGGAAACTCTGTACTTAAACACCCTGGAGCAAATAAGTTATGACAAAAAACTGCTTGTCAAATACTTGAAATGGAATATTGGTGTTCAAGACATGAAGTGTTTAGGAAAAGACCCCCTAGCAGCAGCGTGGCCCAGCTTACTGGGGACTCAACATCTGCCAATGCACTTCTCTGCACTACAGGTTCCCCCTATTCTCCTGGACAGGTCAGTTACTATCACTTAGAAGAGGAAAACGAAGAGTACTGCTTTAATTTATATTTCTGAAGTGCTTGGCTATAATGGCAAGGAACATACGTTAACATAAATCTCGTCAGGAAAAAAAATCTGAATTAACCTCTGACTGCACTACTTGTGAACTTGCTCTTAACTTCAAGGGTGACTTCTAACTACATGTTGAGCAGCCTATCATGGTGCTGCCAGGAAAGGTGAAGTTGCAAGAAGGAATATCCATCTGTAATTATGAGAATCAGGGAGTCTAGGAGGTAATGTGTCCTTGTGGTACTGAAATAGCTTCCTAATTTACAGAATTGTTAGTTAATTGTTCTCAGCCTCTCCTCTCTCACCTGCCCAGAGCAGCTCTGTTGCTTTGATAAACCTCAACCAGTTCCTCTTTTCCTGTTGTGCTGGGGAGCACCTGGAGAATTGTGTTCCTTGTATTTGAGAAGAAACTGAACTACTAATGCTGACAATTCTCTTTGCTGTATGACTTGATTTTTTTAGTGAACCTTGCTGTGATATCCAAGGATGAGCACCTTTGGCAGTCTCAAATAGGTGATAGTTCCATATGACATAAATTTTGTGTAAAGAAGGAAGTCTAATTACTTTTGGCAGAGGCTTTTAAATCAAAATGGTTTGTGTTCCCAGTGAAAATACAAGTGTAAGGGTCTAGCATAAAGAAAAAAACCAAGGAACACTCCTGATACTTAGATGAGAAAACCTGGCATGTTGGAATCCCACACTTAAAGGAACAAAAGATAGCCAGTATCATATTTTGGGAAGAAGTCTCATGCTTTTATCGTCTTGATGATTAGTTCCATTCAGGGAAATGAGTCAAAAGCATCCTACTGAATGGAAGAATAACGAAGGAAACAGAGATATGGAAAAGACACTTCCTGAAAATGTCATCCCTTTGCTTTGGTTTGTTAATAGTCAGCACCACTGTTACAGTCTTGAAATAAAGCCTTTGAAATCATTGTAGAGAAGTCTTTTGAGTTTTTTTTTTCGTGACAATGTTACTTTTCTCCTGATATTGCTTCAGCTCTCTAAATCTGAATTCTTTGACCTTGTCTGTCCAAGAAACATGTTGTGCCTTATATAGCATTTAACAGCAAAAGTATAATTTGTAAATGACAGACCTACTAGATCAGGCCTGCCTTCACCATGCCATGTCCTTTGACCACCAATAACTCTACCAGAGATACACCCACACTGTCAGACTCTCACTTCCCTTGTTTTTGAACATCATCAGCATCTTCTGTAGCACTTTTTCCACTGCAAATGCCTATGGATGACTAACACATTGCTAGTTTATCTAATTTCCAGGCTGTAAATGCCTCAATATTGTCTATTAATATGACCTAGTATTCCATCTTGTTTAATTCCTTATATTTCCTCTAATTTGAAATTGGGTTACAATGCAGCAGAATACCATGAACAGCAATAACTAAATCTTAAACGAAAGCATTTTCTACGTCCCTGCAGGCATTTTTGATAACATTTTTGTTCAGTTTGGAGCCACTTATATTCAGGGTATAATTCATAGTTTGGTGTTGAAGGTACAGCTCAGAGACACATCAATTAATGAAAGACAGTCTCTGGCAAGAAAACCTCCCTGTGTTTTCCAGAAAAGCCTTTGAAGGATACAATAAGGAGGAAGCAAAACTTTTTTAGCCCATCACTTGTTTTAAGGCAGTCCTAAAGAAGAGAAATGTCTACATAGAGCAAACAAGTGATTACAGTTTTAGTCAAAAGCACTTCTGATAGCATGATACTGTTGATTGTTACAGGACCACAGAAGATTTATTGTGAACTTGAGAGGAATAAACTGCTCTTTCAACACAGCAAACAGCAAGCAGTGAATAACACTGATGTGCAGAGAATGGAGTAATTTTCTGTCATATCAGACTTTGATTACTGTAAAATACTTGACAAACCTTTGGACAACTGTGTTGTATAGTTAAGATGTGGCACAGGGGAGGAATTTTACAGGCACGTAAGCAAACAGCTCTGATTCACTAGTCTTAAACAGTAACATTCTGGGACAAAGACACAGTTTTTACTAATCCTTGCAGAAAAGAAGATGAATGCATACTGATGACAAAGTTTTAAATCACTGCATCCAAATCTGAGCATCTGCCCAAGACCTGAGCACACATGAGAAGCAGGGAGATATCAGGATGGTCCAGTTTAACTCTCTTTTCAGGAAAAACCACATGAACACATCAGGGCTTTTGCCACTTTGCTGGTGTTTCATGTTGTCCCTGACAGAGGTGATGATGGTCAGTAAACCTTCTACAGTGACACACCTCTTGTTGGGTTTCATGTTAGAGACACTACTCATAAACTTCCTTGGGCAAATACCATTTTTCCATTTGGCACACATCTCAGTCCAGAGATGTTCAAAGATTTTGAGCTAGTTCTCAGGAAAAAAAATTAATTTTCTGACTTGGTTACAAAAATATTGAGTGTTTTTATACCATCTTCTACTTCTGACCTTTCCTAGACTGTGTTTTAAAGACATTCTCATTAGAAGAAAAGCTGGGCTTCCAGTGTAATCCCATAAACAAACAACCGGATGCATTAAAGCAGAATAAAAGTTGTGGCACTTACAGTAAGACAGAGATATGGCAAAACTGATTCTTTGTTAAGAGACAACAAAGAGAAAATCAGAAGGGAAAAGTGGGATTCTTGCTAAGTCTAGGATATTATTTCTGCTGAAGAAGGCTGCAGGTGGTGTACAGTTGAAAGGAATAAACACCCGCAGAACACAATCCTATTTTCACTCTAGATACTTCTCTTGGTTTGACACTGGCCAAATGCT
>VZTZ01038858.1:0-13226 GCA_013400955.1 Drymodes brunneopygia
TGCCCTCTGCTGGATTTTAAGCTGTCTACTCATGCAAAAGTTGTCTCTGGCTGAGCTACAGAGGATGATTTTTAAAAAAACACTGTACTAATTATTGTAAGGGAATATCCTGCTACCAAATAAAAAAATGAAATAGTGAATGAATGCTTATTTCTAACCTTTTTTTTTTCCATGGGGCTAGGACTGCTTCAGGCAAGGGGTGCTGTTGACTTTTCCAGCCCTTCCCCCGTGCAGCAGCAGTCACAGACTATTATGCATCCCCCAGAGCCCAAACACTGCACAGAGTCAGTGCACACAGATACACAACATTTAAACAAGCCAAAGCTGAATTGTGGGTGAATTCTGGCTGAATTCTGGTACCTACAAGAGTGATCAGTTACACATGACTGACGCATCCAACTGGGTCCTACCCAACACACAGCACTCCTGCTATATACAACTTCTACCAACTTCTTTCTGGGCATATTTCCAGTGCTATTTCCAGTCTCTTCATAGCTATACATACAGAGACTGTGGACTGATGTAGGATGCATGTGACAAGAATGAGGAAGGATGTCCTGCTTTTGATGAGGATAGAGTTAATTTTCTGGTAGCTGGTACAGTGCTGTGTTTTGGGTTTACTATGCAAATAATGTTGATAACACACTGATGTTTTACTTGTTGCTAAGTTGTGTTTATACTAAGTCAAGAACTTCTCAGCTTCTAATTCCCTGCCCACGAGCAGGCTGGTGGTGCACCAGAAGTTGTGAGGGGACACCGACAGGACAGCTGCCCCCAGCTGACTGAAGGGCTATCCCATACCACAGAACATCATGCTCAGTATATAAAAAATTGGGAGAAATTGGCCAGGAGGAGCCTATCCCTGCTCAGGGACGGCCTGGGCATAAGTCAGTGGATGATGAATTACTGTTTTGTGCATCACTTGGGGTTTTATTTCTTTGTTTTATTTCTCTCTTTTGTGCTGTCTCCCTTTTCATTACAATTGTTATTATTGTTGTAATTATTATATTCTGTTTCAGTTGTTAAACTGTTTTTATCTCAACCCATGGGTTTTATCTTCTCTCCAATTCTCCTCCCCTGGAGAGAAGGGGAGTAGCTCACCTTTTCCTCCACTGGAGGAAAAGGTGAGCTACTGGCTGCATGGTACTTAATTGCCAGCTGGGGTTAAACCATGAAAAAGAGCAAACTGGATGCAGCACTACGATATAAAGCAAATCTTTTTGTCAGGTCCTGCTTTTCATCATTTGCTGACTTTTCCCTGTCTTATTGACTTTTTGCTATAACCAACCAAATGCACACACATATACAGGTATATAGGCGCACCTATTTATGTAAATGCTTATTTGAACATAGCTGCCTGCAACAGGTTAATTATACTCGTACAACCTACATAAAGACAATAAATTTCATTTCTGTATTTCTTCAGCTATTATTCTTGCTGATCATGTAAAAGACACAGCAGGGCCTTTTGCTTTCTGTAGCTTGATGCTGTACAAAGTGGGACCCCATCCAGAGAATCAGGACATCTGCTAATTCAGACTAATATACAGGAAGCTTAGAGTTAGCAAAATACTGTTTCACACAAAAAGAAAGCCCTTTTCCATTTATACTAATTTCCACAGTCTACCCTGGCACTTCTTAAGTGGTCCTTTATTGGGTTTCTTCTAACTTTGCTTTTCCCACCACTCTTTCCCCCTTTCACTCTCTACCCTATTCTCTCATTTCAATCTCAATTTAACATTTTACTTCTATTCCCTCTTCCTCCAGGAACTCATGTAGTATATTGTCTTTGGAGTACCTAGTCTGCAAAAGCAGCTGCTTATATCCCCAGTTTTCTTAGGATTCCAACTCTGTTATGTCTCTATTGGCTGTGAGAGAAACCCACCTTTGTTCATGGGTGGTATTGTTAATAGTGATAACAACAACAATAATAAAAACCTTCATTTCTAAAGATACTTTCTTGCTCCATTGCCTAATGAGAATATCTGTACTCTAAAAAGCCTCCTTTAGCCTGCTTCTCCCTCTGCGGTATTCAGAGTTCTCTGTGGGAGGCTTCCTCCTAAAAATAAATGTAATGATTTGCTTTCTCTTATCTTACAGCTAATTAAATTTTGCCACCATAACATTTCACCTTTTCATTGTGCTGCATTTCCAAAGTATATGACTGCACTTTGCCCTTTTCCTGCTTTTTTTTCGGCTTGTACTGGCAAGCCAAGAGCAATGGCTGAGGTTTAACTTAAAAATTTTCAACCCCAACCACATGAAATGAAAACAAAAAACAAACCCTACATCGTTCGATCTCTAGAAAGAAGTTAGCACCACAGGTCAAGGTTTGATAATCTAGCACTTTCAGCTTACAAACCATCCAAAGAAGAAAACTTAAGGCTAATTAAAGGTCTGTTTTATTACATATGAAAGCATTCAGACATGAAATTGTGAACAATGTACTGAAAGAGTGACAGATGGGAGAATTATATATATAGTAAAAAAGAAAGGTGATAAGGTTCGCTTTATCTAGAAATCAGTTCTTAAATACAAAGTCTACCTAGACGCCGAAATAGGCTTTTATGGACCAGGCAGACATTTAAGAACACAATTCATAGCATCAGCCCAATTTTTCACTGTTTTGTGTTTTGTTTTTTTTTTTAATTATCTATCCTTGTTCAAATGGGAAGGCAAAAGGATCCATTAATGTTTCATACTCACCTTGAACCAGTGACTGGACAACATGCCAAACCATAAAATCATTCTTGAAATTATGGTAAACACCTAAACATGCAACAATTCCAAAACAATAACTGTTATCAATTGTTTTGGAATTATCACTGGTCACTACAGCCAGTGATGCAGATGCTCACTCCAGTTTAAGACTGAAAGAATAAATCAAATTGCAAATATTTCAGCAAAGTAATCCAAAGTGCAAGGCAATGTACATAAAATTCTCAACATGTCACACTCAGGGTTCATTCCCTACTTTACATTTTAAAGCACAACCATTCAAAAAAAAAAAAAGAAAAAAGAGAGAAAAACCCAAACCCAAACACGTTGCTACTTAAAATATAAGTTACAAAGAAATTTTACTTAACACTGTTCTTGATCTTTGGGCACAGTGTACATCATGACTGATTATATTGTTGATTAACTGATCAAACTGACATTTTTCTTACCACTGAAGTAGCTATTCATGATTTACATTAGAAAATGCTTGGGGATGATATATCAGAATGTGAAAAATCTCTGTGTGACCACTGTCCTGTCCTGAACAACCACAAGGGAAAAAAAAGATTTTGAAAGGCTTTAGATGGCCACAAACATAATAGTGACAGTAGATTCCTGATAATTTTTGTAGCACTGTCAGAAAACCAATGCAGGAAAACTATGAAACAGCTGATCCTTCTTTTCTCTCCCAGGGTGTGGGTGTCCCAAAAGGTCTTGGTGCATTCCAAAGTAATCTGCAGAGTCCCTAGAGGACAGGACTGGAGTGGGAGGACTCTGGCAACATGCAGCCTCCTTTTGAGTTAAATGTTGCCAATAGGGAAAGAGGGAAAAACAGTTTGCTCTCTTTATAATTATACCATATAATTGCATTCACAAATTATTGCCAACAAGAAGATAGAAAAAGTCCACGGTAGTTTTCAAGATACCTTCCCTGAAAGAAACAGTGTATTTAAGCTTTCCTGAGACTGACTTTTAGTCCTTATCAGAGAAACTACCTACAAGTTCAAGTTACAACTGCAATAAGGCATGAGTAAGGCAGCACAGTCCAAGCACAAATAGAAGGACTTACATTCACCTCGGACCTTGTGGCACCATGACTCCTGATGAAATTTGGAAAATGAAAGAGTAATGCTGACAGAAGGGCAAGGAACAACCTTCCAGTGTCAAAACTTTCTGAAAATTATGCTATTTGTTATTGTTCATTACATGACAAGAGAAAGCAGAGCCGAAAAGTGTTTCATTTACAAACAAAGCCAGAAGTACTGGAAAACTTCATGCATTCATCATCCCTTCCCATCTCAGTTTCTACAAAAATAAAAATAATAATCTTTAAAAAAAATCAAGCCAAAACAAAGCAAAGCCCAAAACATTCAATGGACCCAGCACTGGATCTTTTCTCACATACAAAACTACAAGTTCCTGTCTGTAAGGCTACATGCTTAAGAAAGTAAAAACTCACATTAAGTGAACTTGCTGCCTTTAATGAATGTGTGGATCTCCCAAACTCTGTTATTTTTTTTCTGGCAACTTGCTGTGCTGTTAGGGTTAGTCAGGAAAGTGCTTGCATGTTCAGTCCTAAGGGACTTGGGACATTACTGGTGTGTGAGATACATATTTTGTGACTCTAGGTATCTTTTGTACCTCTGCTCAGTGCTCAGCAAGTGCTGATAATTTCTAAGATGGCAGTGAAGTTTAAATGCACTAAATATTTATAAACAATATATTTATAAATAATATATTTAAAAATAGCTAAATATCACTGCAGCTCAGCTCCATTCTGAGTAGCCAAAATATTGGAAATCTCTGGCTTCATAGGGTTCATTAGAAGCCAACTTACCTCATTACCTTTCTGCATTACTGCAGTCACACCATCTTCAGCACCCAAGCTACCACTCAGTCAGGAGGCCTTTATGGATCTCAGCCATTCACTCTTCATTCTCCCTGTACATCATCAGTCTTAATGATTCTCAATCCCACTCCTGAGCAATTAGCTCAATAATGCTAATTGAATGCACCCTCAGAGATGTGTGCCGGCACAGAAGGCAAGGGTTCAAACACCAAAATCCAGCCTTGCCATGTTAGTTTTTTCCTCCTCGCTAGTTTTTGATATAGAGGATATACTGAGACCCGCTGGATCTTTCCTTTTACATTTTACATTTTCTTTTACATTTTGCTACGAAAAGAGAACCTGTATCTGCTTGCATAATGGATGTATGCATATGAGATTGCTTCATTGCAGTCATTCCTTTTTCTATCAATAGGAGAAACAAAATGACACAGAACACAGAAAGAAGAAAGGTTGAGAAAAGAGGATGAAGCATTACCCTGTCTTAAATTCATTAATATTTATATCTTCATCTATGAACAGCTTATACTGCCAAGGATCATAACACCAGCTTTCTCATGTATGGATTCAGGGAGGCAAGAGGGAGCATTCCTGCAGGTAATTAGCCTTGACTGCTAATCACATCAGCCAAAAGTGATGTGAAAATTAGTCTGATGCTCTTCCTAGATTCCCAGAGTAGCATTGCTGGTTACTGTGATGCTCTGATGCACAGCAACCTGCAATGCATACTCAGTACCACACCAACCACGACCAGCCATAACCACAGTCTGCCCTGGGAATGGATGGAATAACGACAACTCCTCTTCTATACCTGTCCTGCTCCACTCCTAGCACCACGTTTCCTGATGGGTCAGGGCAGAGAGACAGCTTCTGATTCACTCCACTGATCTGCCCTCCTACTACAACAGCACAAAACCAAAAAAGAGCAGAAATTATTTGCTTGATCTTTTCAGAATCAGTATTTGCCCGGTTTGCAGTTTTCCAGAAAAAGAGAAGAGTCATGATTCAGTCACAACGAACGCAGTGAGAAGTGGACAAGGATTTGCATTTACATTTGTCTATATCCCTTGTCTACTAATTCTTCTAAATATATATTTTAAAAGCAAATATACTGTATGATTGCATTTTCACATGACCTGTCACCCTGTCTTATTCATTCCTGACGGTACAGGAGAAAGTCTTAGCACACAGGAATTGCATATACACATGAGAAACAGTTTCCAAAAGCTGACAGGAATGGCACAAAAGCTATATGTTAGATACATGGAGAAGAGAAACAATCAGTCCAAACTCTGTCTCTCAAGGAAAAGACTCTGAACCCTTTCAGGGTACAGGACTGTGCCACAGATGGCAAAGGCCTGAACAGATGGTACAAGAAAGGACTTGGAAGAAAATGACAATCAGGAATGGGATGGGCCAGGAGACACAGGGACAACCAGGCTGTGAATTGAGGAGGAAGGATGATACAGAAAGATTCTGAATATGAAGCTCAGCCCAGCCAGCTAGGCTGAGGACACAGGACCTGAGGTAGTAGCTCACCTGAGAGCATGTGAGAGCAGGCAACTAGTTTGTGTGCCCTGAAACTCAGCGAAGAAAATGGAGAAAAATATATCCTTCCGAAGATTGTCTTCTCAAGCCAAGATGATGACAGCTTAATTATACTGGACCTTACTATGGGTTAGACTTTTAAAAAAGAACCCTGCAAGATTTCAAAGAAAAATCAAAAGAATATGTAATTCTATGTAAACATAGAATTTAATAACTGTTACTACTAAAACTTATAGAATTTAAGTGAAAAACTATTACCTGTAGATGTCAGACTTTCAACCGCTAGAAGATTGGAGTAATTTAATTCTCTGTCATATAAACATTTACATAAGCCAGAGGCTGTCAGGGGATTTAACCATGGGAGTTCTATGTCAGAAGAGTGGGATTTCCAGCATCTATTTCCAGATCTGTGATCCAGGCCACCCTATTTCCTCTCACTCCACCTCTCTCCCTGCCACAGCATAGGCTTGTTGTAAGCAGCTTTCTGCCAGAAGAAGGTTGGATGATTAAGGTAACTACCTCACAAGGCTCAAGGATTATATCTTCATCTTCACTGGCCCAGAAATAACCTTAGAAATAAAAAGCAGGACTCGTAGTGAAAAAGGCTGGAGACTGTCAGCAAAGATCAGAAGGAACAAAACCATCCCGGGAGTTCAAGCCATTTCAGGAGCCAGTTGACAGCAGACCTTTCCCAGGAGACTCCTACCAGTTTTCGCAGCAGCAATTCATTCCCACAGGTTTCAGGAAAGCTGTATCTAAACACTTCATGTGATCAAAACCTCCTCACAGCACCCAGACTACAGAAATCATCGAACCATTCCTCTGCATATATTGGAGGTTTGGACTTTCCTCCAAAGCAAAGACAATTCTGATTTAGATGGCCTCCTACCAAATTTAGCCCCTGGCTTCTTTGGCTTCCCAGCTCCATGACCAAAGCACACAAGATGCCTAGAAAGCCTTGCAGTCTTAAATGTTACTTTGGTATGAACCACAGCAGAGAACCAATTTCCCTTCAGCTCCAGGCTGTCTTACACAGCAATCAAGTCTCTTTGAAGGAGCAAGAACATTGCTCCTTCAGACACAAAACTTTATCAGGGTATCGGTGTCTGCACATAACAGACAGCAGCTGAAGTGGCAATGTTGCTACTCTTAGTTCCTACAAACCAAAAGCTGGTTTAGTACCACTTGACCCCTTTTCTTTTAGGATAACACATAGTGCATGCCCTTCTCCTCACCTCATCCATGCTAACAAGTTTTACAGTCAAGACTCAACCAGCTAGGGAGGCAAAATTCCTGTGATTTCATGTTTTGTTCTGTCTGCTCTTCAGCAAGACACACCTCTAAATGGAATGCATAATTATTACAGCTTGCAAAATGCTGTATTCCTGCATTTTGATTCTCACAATGGCTTAACAGGAAAGAAAACTGCTTGTGCTTTACCCAGTAAGTCCTACTACAGCTTCTGCAAGGCAGTGTACTCTCACTCCTCAGATAACACTCAATTAAGTCAGCTTTCTCTAAGCACTAGCTTTTCAAGGCAGAGCCAACATTAACAAGTGGGTTTGCTACAGAGAAGGGAAGAATGTATTCCAACCAGATATGAAAATACAAACAAATTTAGTAAGACTGATCAAGGCAACACCCTTGAGGGTGAAACTATGAGACTGTCACACGAAGGAAAGGGTACCTGGAAAAGGAGGATCAAAGGCAGCAGAATAGATAAATCAAGTCTCTCACCAAATCAAATTTCTATGCTTTCTCTCGATTGTCTTAATTATTTGTTTGTTTCAGGTGAGTGGAATAGAGGAATAACAGAACTGAAAATCCTGCTGGAGCAGATTTGTTTCAAACAAGCATCTCACCAACAAAAGCAGATTAAAAAAGGAGACAAATCTCTTAAGAGGAAAAAGAGAATAGCCCTGGTTCACTAGCCAGTGCACTTGGTACAAGTGCTGCTCCTAAGGCAGCTCACAGAACCCTTTCTTTGAGATAATGCTGCATCAAACTCACCATCCTGCAGATACAGAGAGAAATCCCACCAAATGCCACAATTACAAACATGATAGCGGCTGCCCTCCTATTCATGTGCTGCCAAACAGACTCTGAGAGTGCTAAAGTAGGCCAATATCTTCCTTGTTAACAAAGAAACTCTACACTCTCAGTCCCTCCACTGCCTCCTTCTACCTCCAATGTAAAAAGACCTCCTATGCCTTTATTATCCATTCACTTTGTCTCTGGCCTATTTCTGGGGTCCCCTCGGCCTGGGTTTGCATACCTCTGAACCAGTGGTTGCTGCTACAGTTTTGATCCTTTCTTTCCCTGCCTGGTTTAGCTCCATTAGAGGCAGCCTCTCCTTTAGCATGGAATAATGAATATTACAGCTGATTCTCTCCTTAATTAGAGGAATTTTAGCATCTCTACAGTTACATTTGACTGAGAGGACTCTCATTCATTCAGTAATGTAACTGCCTTTGCTTGTCAGTTTAGAGTATTTTTGGCAAATCAAACTATTCCTTCCCAATCTTCTTTAGCCTTCAAATCCAAAGCAAACAAACAAAAAATGCATATGAATGTCAAACTTTTCTAATAAATCTCCTAGGACCTCATTTTTAACTCCCGTAGTTACTATATACAGCCTCAATTCTTAATTTTACTCCATTGCAAAGATGCAGGGTTTGTGCAAATTAGTCTGAAAAATCCAGTGTTCCTTTTGCTACAAGTCCCTCATTATTGCTTTTTAAACAAGTGAAGAAATGGCTAAGATTAAAAAACAACGTGTTCCATTTCTAGATCTGTTACATTTTGTTACTGGCTGCTACTGTCTTATATACCTCACATCAGTGAAAAAACTCTATGAAAATACAGACTTGGAAAATAAAAAAGAATCATTAAGGTTATTATTTAGCAAGATTCTGGAATGGGTTTTTTTTATATGAAGGAATGCATAATAATAATTAAAAAATACTACAGCAAAAGTCTGCAGGCAAGAGTCTGTCACAGTTTACTTTTAGCAAAAAACCCTAACAGCCTCCAGCAATAAAAGCCACACTTTTCTAGCAAAATAAAACCACAGAATCCTCCTCCACCTTGAACAGGTTATGTAGTCCATTACAGGGCCACAGGGAAGCTCAGGGATGCTAGTGAATGACAAAATAGCAGTGGAATCATAATTATAAGAAAAACCTTTCTAAGAAGTGTCAAGTACCCTGAATGAGAAGGAACTGAGTCCTTCCAGACATCCCAACTTGACCTGGATGCTGAAGGCTTCATATCATGTATGATTCGGAGTACAAAGAGACTTTCATAAACTTTGGTTGCTGGTCACACAGCAGAGTTTTTGACAGCAGCATCTCAGGACTGGCAAGAACAGTATTGCTCAGTCTGGGATCGAGACAGATTCAGCAAGCTGAGACGCATAATGCTGGGGGCAAGATTTCCAAGTATGTTCCTCAATGAGTTTAGCACCAAACTTTTGCATTTTCATTTATTATAGAACACTCAAGAAATAAGCATGACAAATTTTATCCACTCCAAAATTAGCAGACTTTCCTGCTAGTTCACATCAGGCTCAGGTCATCATATGAGAACCCTGGAGAGGGAGGGATAACAAGTTCTGAAACTCAATAGTACCAGAAGCAAGATCCCACACTTGGAAACCAACA
This sequence comes from Drymodes brunneopygia, assembly GCA_013400955.1. Lineage (NCBI taxonomy): Eukaryota > Metazoa > Chordata > Aves > Passeriformes > Petroicidae > Drymodes > Drymodes brunneopygia. The sequence goes on from VZTZ01038858.1 coordinate 9,775, forward strand.
GAAAATTCTGCTTTGAGCCACTGACTCATCAGGTCACAGAAGTGAAAGAAAGGAGAATCTTAGCACAGATTTGATTACCACTAAGATGAGACCATTCAAAGAGGGTTTGTAAATTCAGAATGTAACACACATGGCATGAGGTCCTGATGCCTCCTTCCAATTCCTCACCTGTATAATCAACCTTCAGAGAAAAAACATCTGCAATCATCAAAATTCAAATTTATTTTGGTTTTGGTCTTTGGTTGTTCCATGTTGGCTTTCTTTAATATAAGGATTGGTGAGTTTCCTAAATTCCTGTTTCTAAAATACCTAAATTTTGGATGTTTGGAAACAGCTTGATACACTTTGCTACTTCACATGCTGTCTTCTGGTACACAGACTTTCACTCAGGGTTTGTTCTTTCACTTTGGCTGTTGGCTCAATGCCAAGAAAACATCCCTCATCTTTGTGGGCTGAGTCGTCCTGGCACCTCATTGAAAGAAATGAAAAAATAATCCAGTGAAACGCCAAAGTAGCTGAGTTCTTACCTATACTCAATTTCCTCCTCCCATTCCTCGGAGGAGAAGGGTTGTTTACTTAATCAGAAGATTACATTTGTTGATCAAAGGATGAAGGGAATCCTCCTTAGTTCACATACCCCATCCACATGCAGATTTTGGAGCATGGCCTCACTGAAGCAGTGTATGGCAACACAAATGAACTACCCCTATATTAAGTCACCACATGTAACCCTGACAGCAGCTCCAAGTTCTTGGTTTCCTCCTCCTCCTCTGATCTCTCTCTTTCTCCTGCCTCCCTCTTTGCTTTGATGACTTTGACAGCCAAGTTCTTGGAGAGTTACTCCAGGTTACAACATGTCACCTTTAATGGAATTCAAAGCTTTAATTCAGAAAGTGGCCACTCTTGACCTCTGGCCCCACTGCCACCCACTCTGCCACCCCCCTCCTTTCTCCATTGCCATGGAAATGAATAGCTGAGTGAAAAAATGGGAGCAGGCAAAGTCTAAAGCTTTTCACAGAGCCCCCACAAGAAAGATGAATGAAACTCATTCATCACTGAGCAAGGGACCCAAAGAGCAAGCCAGAGGCAGAGCAAGCAAAGGAGAGAGACAGCCTGAGATAGAAAAGGTTAGCTCATGCAGGAAGTTATGTGATTTGAAAAAGAAAAGCACAGGAGGTGTGAGGGAACATAGTTCACTTGCAAAAACTACAGATTCCACCAAGAANCTGCATGCTGTCTTACAGACCTGAGGAAGCTTGCTGATGCCAGTGACAGAAAGAAAGGGAGAAGGACAGAAAGAAAAGCCTGAAATACAGCAGCTCCAAAGAGCCTATTTGCGTGCACCACTTGAAAAAGAGCTAAGCAGGACAGAAGGAACACAGCAAGCTGTGACAAGTGATTCCCTAAACCCAGAATATTTTGCAAAGGTATTAGATAAGAGTATCATAGATTAGACTAGGATATATAATTGACGACTTCCCAGAATAACCAGTCAAAATTCATCTCAAGCACACCAAAAATTAGGCAGAGGCCAGCAGAGTCCTTGGAGATGGTTATGGGAGAAAAGCCGTAAAGGGCAGATCTCAGTAAGAGGCAGATTTTTACCTAAGACTGCCTTCCAGCCTTATCCCAACAGAGAAATAATAATGCAGTTCTCCTTTTCAGAGAAGGCCAGTCCAAAGCTTACCCATTAAGCACGACTCAGAGGAGAGCCTACCTAGAGATTAAGTGATAACTCCAGGAGATAGCTGCCCCTTGCAGAGTGATTACCATTCTGAATCATGAGATTCTTTTTCCTCCTTCCAAAAACTAATCAGGCATGATTCTTTTTCATTCCTCCAATACTTTTGCCACAATTTAATTCACTTTTTTTAGCATTCAAGTGAAAAGATATCACCCTAGAGGCAGGAATCATTAAACTTTATTCAGTGTTAATTCAGAGAACTAGATGCCAAGGCAAGCTTCCTGGGAATGACATTAGCACCTCTGCTGACCAGTGAGCTCAGACCCAGAGCTCAAACTTAAGCTTCAGCTTTTGGTTAATCTGCATTACCCTCCATGGTGGCTCAGACCCTGCCCTAGCCTGACCTACCCTGAGGATTCCTCAGGGAGGGAAATTCAGGCTCACTTCAGTATACATACTGAAGTAAAATAAATGGCCTGAGAATCACAGTCAGAGGAACCCAGTATAGTCACAAAACCTTTTGAATAAAGAAAAACAGAATTGGCAACTTGTATACAAATGAACTGAAACTAAAGCTGGCATTCTCCATTGATTCCAAATCTTTCTTCCACAGCTATCAAAACACATCTATCACAAATGGAAGTAGGCACAGATACCACTCCTCTTCACCTGCAGACTGCCTACTATTGAGGCCGTGTTTTTACCTTCATTCCCTGTTATTGGGGAGTCAATCCCTCCAAACACACAAAGGCTTGCTAAGATCACAGGTATTGCCTATTAAAGCGAGTGGGGCACATCTCACTACAGAGGGACACCAGCACTGAAGGCACACAATGCAGAATTGCTGCTACCCCTCTGTGCCTTGTCCTTCAATGAGAAGCAGCTCTGCTGATGTGGAAAAGCCACAAGAAATGCTACAGGCTCATAGGCTGAGAGTAGAAGGGAGAGCCCTAAAACATAACTGAGGGGGAAAGGAAAAGACCAAGAAACCCTACAGTGATGCTCCTCACATCCTCACACCGTGCCTCATCTTTCCCAGGCCTCTGACCCACAGACTTCTTTCTCTCTCCCCACCTCCATGTAGCTTTGTCTATACAAAGCTGGCTTTCAAACGGAAAGAGATCACTTTTGCTAGTTCTTAAGAAATCACTGTTTATTCAGGGCATGGCAAAAGTTAATAGGATGATGCTATTCCACACAGACAGAGCGAACACAGCACTAGCGTAACAAACTTGTGCTACAGACAAGAACAGGTATCAGTAATATTTTAGTGTGGAGTTACCCTCCAAATGGTTCTTCTCTCTGGTGGCCTCAGGCTAAGGCTTTGAATTGTCTTGAATGATGATGTCTCTGACATCCGTTGATCCATGCTTAAATCCCACTGTAGGGCAGTTCAGGTCAGCTTTCTGCTGCACATCTGTTTATGTTAAACAGATAGATTTTGGAAGCAGCAAATTGTGCCACAAATGGCTCCACAGAGGTGGGAAGCCTCATTTGGTCTTCAAAGGAACCTCCTACAGTAAATTTAAAAACTTGACTGCTCCAAATATGAAGGACACCTGCATGTCATTAAGTACTTACTGCTGTGCAGACAACTTTCTGGGTCACCATCTGTTCATCAAGAGCACCAGCTCCTGGCTGCAGTTCCCCAATTCAGTGCGCTCCAGGCTTTGAACTCTCAGCCTTGGCAGCTCGCAATTACTCAAAAGGTAGCATGGATGGTTCTTCTGTGTCAGCAACACAAAACAAAACTCAGTGTCCCAGAAGA
>VZTZ01038858.1:13726-30669 GCA_013400955.1 Drymodes brunneopygia
CCTGCCTGTCTGCTATCAAGAAAATATCTCTTAATTGGAAAGGAAAGCATGCACTTAGCTAGCATTCCACAAAGGCAAGGTAAGCAGGAGAAAAAACAGAAAGAAAACAGACAAATGACCAACAACAAAAATATGCTTAGAACGGGACAGAGTAAGCATCTCTCTACTTAGATGGTAAATGACCTCCCATCACAGTCCTCTTAGTTTCTATGATGCACGTTTCTCTGTTCCCTCTGTTTTTCACGACTCTATTTTACTAGATTTACAGAAGCCAAGTTACAAATTGGTATGATAAAGGACAACACAAGAGGTGTGACTTGCAACATGTCACAGCCTTTGTAGGAAGCAAATTGGCACCTAAATTACAGGATTTGCACATTACAGTTAAAAAGGGAACTCAATTACTTGCTAAAGCAGGACACATTTGCTATCTTTTTAAACACAAGCTTCTGCTTCCCTGACCTGCCCACATTTCACCTCTGAGAAACTGAGAAAAACTCTTCTGTCAAGACAAAATGGATGTCCTTATGCAAAAGCCCTAAGTTAGTTCCTTGTACCAATCTTCTGGTATCCGCAACTCCACATTTGCCATCTACACTTTGTAAGAAGAGGGATCGACTGCCTTCTAAGGAAAGCTTTTGTGAAATTATTATCCTGCCTCCCACCATCAACACTGTAATATAGTAAATTAGTTTGTAATTGAATTTTTCTTATCACGGCTTTACCCAGAAAGTTATAGAAGCCTTCAGTACTTGTAATTTTTCTTCTCTAGGCAATATTTATAACGTGGTTATCTGTTCTTCTTGAGTTTGTCAGGCAGACTAAGCTCTTTAAGCCACAGAGCAAACTTTCTCCAGACACTAGTTTGCTGGGGAGTTTTTGCTTTCCTTTCTTTTTTTCTTTTTCGCATCTTTTGAAAATGTTGACACCAACACAGGATGCCTTATCCTGGTATCTCCATCATCACCCTGGTCTGGCCCTCTCACGCATATGCCTAAGTTTAGTTTTAGACTTTTCTCCACAGCACAACATTCAGAGTTCATTTGCCAATGCCTGCTTCCTGTGACCCACTAAAATCCATTTTAATCACTGCTTTCCAGTAATTTCCACTATATAAGTTTCATTCATACATATGGAGATAGAAAGGACTAAAACATGCTGTGCTAAGCCATTTGCATCATTATTTTCAGCATTAGAACATGACAGGGAAAATGTCACCCAACCCTAAGACACAGACATAGACACAAAAAGGAACAGGTGGAAAGAGGCTCCCTGCCTCTTCCTGACATCTTTCCCTCTTTCCAAAAAGGTAAAAAGAGGTCCTCAGCAGCCTCAGACTATTAATAATTACTCCAGTGCTCAGTTAGTAATGACTTTTGCAATATTTAGCATTTTCCTTATAGACTAAAGTCTAATTCTTCATTAATTTTTAAAAGAAAAAAAATTTAAATGTATTTTCAGTCTTCAGCTTTAAAGAAAATACTTGAAAGTATGACCAACAGGTTACATTAAAATAAAAACCTATACAGAAGGCCAGAACAAAGAATCTCATCATTGTTTTGGATTTTCCTCATCTAGTGATTTTTAGGCAAATGTCCTGACAGGAAAGGGGGAGGCGTGGGGCTGTCAGTACCGTATTCAATGAGTATAATTACACTGAATTAGTGCTAAGGGGTTTAGAGAGAGGGAAAAATACTATTCCACAGAGTTAATATAAAGTGGGCTTTCATGTACATACAAACCCACAAGAAGCAAGTTACTGCCTGCTGAGACCTATTTGAGAGCCAAGGGATTGATCGGGCTCAGCCAGCCCTTGCTGGAGAGAAAAGCTGCAGTTGTGAATTACTGTAAAGCAGCATTCACATGATTGATGGGTTTACCCCCACCACCACATTTGTTTCAAAGATCCATTTTGTCCTCTGTGGTGACAGTGTGAATTAACCCCACTCACAATGGCTGGCTGGATTCTGCAAGACTGATCCAAGGTCCTGGAGTTCGAGTAAGCTTTTATCTTATGTAGCCGTGTGACTGGGAAATGGGGAAGGGATGATATTTAACACTCAGGCTTCTGAGGAATACCATAACATCAACCTCCTCAAAGAGTCTGNACATGAATTACATTTTGTTTTCCTTTATGTGGTAAATACATTGCTTAAAAGAGAGGAAAAGAAAACCTCAAAAAACAAATACCATTAAACACTATTAACTACACCAAGTTTGCTGCACACAAGTGAAATGTAATCGTCCCACACACAACTCTGCCAAAGCATTTCACACTGCATCATTTAATTTCTCTTGCCCTGGTCTTCCATAAAAAACATGTGTCTTATCCTACAGTACTTCCTCTGTATTCACAGTCCTGTTCTAGCCACAAGGACGAAAAAAAAAAAATTATGCATTGCTACCGCAGTCCTTGGTGTCCCCTGTATTCCCACCACTTCTTAATCACTACCTGCAGCATCCACTGCTCCTCACGGTGTGAGAGCCACACCATCTCAACAGCTGTCCCACGCCTAACCCTGGGAAAAGGGTCTAAGAGCACGACAATGCAGCTTGTTTTCCAATCAATGTCAGTCCTGGGAGCTTCCAAGTATGTCCTGTCTCGGTTTGTCATAGCACATCAAAGCTTCCTCCTCAGATTCAGAGCACCCTGCAATCAATCCTCTTTTGGTCTTCTCTTGGACACTGTCTTCATCTGCCTTTACAGCTGTGGCAGATGTTCCCAGAATCACAAATTCAAATGTTTTGAGAGGCCTCTGCATCGTCATGAACCACTCTAGCTCCAAACCAACACAGTCTTCAAAGAGGCATATGCTGAAGTAGCAGCAAATGGGGTCAAGCACATTTTAGCTACTACAGCCAATTCTCACTTGGAAATTCTTACACTAAAATGTGTCAAAACTGAAAGCACACAGTAACTAGGTTAGATCCTGTGCACCAAACAATCCATACAGGCCACAGTCAGAGCTCAGATGACCTGGAGTGACTGGGTTAAAAGATGAACACTCAGCATTCTTGGCAGCATATAGAAACTGCTCTCAGACAATCCTGCTACCATGCATTTCCAAATCTTGTATGTGCACCTTTTATTAGCCCCAAAGGACAGCATGTTCCATTTCACTCTGAAAAACTCTCTCAATTGCAGAGAAACTGATTTGTCCAGATCATTTTTACTTCTCCTGACCTCAGTTGCTGTGATTTGCCTGTTATACACACATGCTGTGTGCTCTGCCACACACACAGGGAGGGAAGAGAATGGGATCAATGGTAGGTGTCTCCGGGACCTCACAAAGCTGCTGGAAGCCTGCAAAGCACACACATGGAAAAGCATACCATAAGACAATGTCATGGATGCTGCATGAGCTGTGGCGAACACCGGAGTAGCAGAGTACACACTACTGGTGTGCTAATATGGCACTGTTGTGCTAACAGGGCCACCAAACCCCACAGACCCACCAGACCAAGGTGAGGGCTCACTCCAGTCCCAGAAGGCTGGCAGTTCTTGTTTCTACCTGTCATATGGCAAAAACATTTCCACTGAGCTCTGACCAAATTCTTCCCTGCCCCACGAGTCCTCTAACCATGCAGCTCAGTCCAGTGGCATTAGCAGTTGGATGTCAAACACAGGTGTGCTATTAAGAAAAGTCAAGTTATTTCATTTCCAAAGCCTTCACACAGGAGCACCATTCAAACCAGGCATGTTTTTCCTCAAGTTCCACCTAAAACAATGACTGACTTTAAAAAACAGCTACTTGTTGTCACCCCTTCATTTGCCACACTCAGAGCATAGTAGGCAAAGGTACTAAAAGCTCCACCTTTAGAAGCAAGAGGTTATCTGCAACCTCAGTTGGCTCCTGTCACTCCTGGTGCTGTGTGTGTCACAGCAAAACCTGTAACGCATTTAGTGACTCACATGATGACAAGGAACACTAAGCCCTTGTGCCCATGCACAGCACCCTCCATAAAAGCCACTTGAGCTCATCAAGATTAGGAATGAGCTCTTTTTTAAGTCCAGCCCAATCCAGTTAACAGGCTTATATGGAAATGCTGAGAGACAGGGCTGACAAGTGACAGGGCACCTAACTTGCATGCAGTTTGCTAAAAAGCAAAAACATGTTGGTGCTGCCTAGCTCAGGCTCACAACTGCCTCTTGCCTCTTCATATATTCCTTTACAGATGCTTTTCTCTAAAGATATGAATTTAAAATGGTTTGGGTGACCTTTGTGATTACTAATCACTGTTATTGTGATTCCATTAGCATACAGAAAACCAACAGTTAAAGACAAGCCTATTTCATACTTCCTGATCAAATTGCCTTTCCCTTCCTGCTCTTGGCATATGTTTGCATAAGTTGATTTTCTTCTGCTAAAAAGACGCTGGCATGCATCAAAATAGAAAAAAAATTGCACAGAGATGTTTCAAGACTGTTTGTTGAGACATCAGCTAGTGATAAGACACTAGTGTCCCATTTCCCTCACTCCATCTGTGCACAGGAATGCAACCCGGGGAAAGAGTTGCACATGACCTTCTGCTAAGGAGCAAGCACAGTGGCAGATGTCCAAGCCCTGCTCTCCCCACCATTGCTGAGAAGGCAGGATAGCTCCAAAATGAAGGCTGAAACAAAAGCTTCCGCCCTTTCAAAAAAGAGTTGCTTTAGGATTCCATACTTAAAAGGTAATAACATTAAAATACCTGCAACTTCAGCTTACTAAGAGTTGATATTCCACAATAGGAATCAGAAAGGGGAAGAAGAGGAGAGAATAAACATCAATTTTGAAAATAATAAAAATCATTCTAGTAGCTAAATGAAGGACATTTTAGAAGTATAAGTGTTACTGTGAGAAGTTAATACTAAAATCATTTTCTGTGAGATGCAGGGAGACTAAGACAGCATCAGTTAATTTGAACACAGTCAAACTTAAGGGAAAATCGGTAGTTTGCACAGGATATTTCACTTCTGACAACATATTTGTTTTCAAATAGCTGTCCATTTACCACAGCTGAAAAGCATCAGGGCAACAAATTAGATGTACATGAGTGCAATTAGCTCACATTTCTAATATTACAAACAGCTTCCTGGAGCACAGTTTGCCCAGGTGTTAATAAAAATAAAAAAAAAACAACCACGAACCACACCTCCCCCCCCCACCCCTGCAAGGCAGAAACACAAAAATTGTTAAATTATACAGGAAATTGAAATCACAATGAGCCTACATACGTATATACATTTATTTTTACATATATATTTAGTTACTTTGATGGACTTTCAAATACTTCAGATGAGGCTTTTAGCTAAAATGCTTATAGGGAATTTTTCTAAAAAGTAAAAACAGAGAATACTGTACACATACCAGCTACGGAAGAAGAAGGCAGAAAGACAAATAGGACTTTTCAGGCTTTCCTTGCAGGGAGGTACAGTATGGGAGACTTTCCAACTAGAAATTTTATGCTACAGTTTTGAGGATGGTAATTCACAAGCCTCCAATTCAGACCAGGGCTGATCGATGTGACATAGTTGGTGATCAAATGATGACATCACCATTTTCCATGAAGGTGAGAAAGTGTGGTAATTTTTATAAACAATTTCTTGTCAGTGTAACCAATTCACATGGTGGCAGTTAGTTTGAAGACTGCAGAAGGAAAATCTACAATGAGTAAGTCCCAAACAATGAAAAAGAATTGACTAAGGAATTAGGGCTGCTTCTAGACTTATTTCCAAAGTGAGGACTGCACTCCGATGTTCAGATCTGAACATCTGAACATCTGAAATGTTCAGATACATTTCCACAGGATGTCAACATAGAATTCTCTCACAGTCATCTGAAATCTTCACGCCGAAGTTACAGCCTGATTATGGGGTATGACTGGGAGGTCATTACCAGTGCTAAGAGAACCAAGTTTTAAAAATCACAAAATCTGGAAGTCACCTTTTTTCTGTTCCCTAAGAGCCACTCTTTCAAAAAGCATGCCAAGAATGAGCACAGATATTCTGAAGTGATGCCAAAGTGCAATCACTTGATGGTACTTCTGATCAGTCAGAAAAAAAAGAAAACAAAATTACTTTGCAAACATATTTTAAGTATTTATTCACTCACAAAATATCTTTAAGAGAAAGAAAATGGAAATGCAGCCCAAGTGAAACTAATAGGAGAGAACAACTTTGGCAGGTGAGATGTAAAGGAGATTAAGAGGTCCAAGAGCAAGGCTGAAGAACAAGGAAGCAAATACATAGTGACAGGTAATAAGGCAATCCTTAAGCACATGGGAGGCTGGAACTCCAGAAGAACCAGTGGGTCCTGCAGACTCTCCTCACACAAAGTTAGCAAGGGCAGAAAGAGAGATTGCACTGAAATGAAAGGGCTCCTCTGCTTCAGTTTTCACTTCAGAGCAAGGAAGGAAGATGCATGTCCCAGAGTTATACAAGTAAAGAACATGAAGCAGGACTGCCAGACAGAGTTAGGGGAAAAAAAATAAAGCAATTGAAAAAACAAACTACTTGAGAAATTTGATTGCACTAAACTGCATTTCCAGAGCTGAGAAAAGTCAGTTAAATGANCAGATGATGTCACATCTCTGTGCTTAGCAAGAGTCATTTCAGAGTAATTTCAGAGTAGACAAAACTTTGGAACAGCACTTCTAAAATTTTACACTGTAATATGAAAACAAAAATGTTTGACCGTGAAAATTATATAATTATAGAATGCCGGGTTAAATTTCAACTAAATGGGATTGCTAAAATAAGGGCATGAATTGTGAGCACAGTTAGAAACAAAGAAACTGAAACAGTCTTGATTTAGAACTAGGCATGGGGCTGTAAAAGGCTACTGAAAATGAGAAACATGAGAGAATGTGTAATATTTATGAAAGGTGACCTAGTGCACTATTTAAAGAGAAGAGAGATTAAAGTGAAGACAAGTTGAGGTTATGAAAATAAGGACATTATAGACACATGAATTCAGAATTAAGATTCAGGAAACCTCAGCTATTCAGAGTACTGAAAATACATCTTCAAAATTAAAACAGATTGCCTATGACTTCTGTTCAGGGGGAAATCCCTTTCAGATCTGTCCACATTTAAAGCTAAGGAAGATGAACACTATTTGCAAAGAATTTTAAGAAGTCCACATAAGCCTGGTTTTACAGAACACGATCCATGCTTTTCCATCCACTTTTATATCTTGTACAGTTGGACTGAAGAGAGTGGTCCATGCCTAGGGAAAAGCTAAGCCTAATTCACAGAATTCTGTAGCTGCTGCTACAGAAGCCACTTTCTGCCTTCAATGGTTTAGCTCTGCAGGGCAGCAAAACTGGCATCATACAGGAATCTGAGCAAGGAAACCAGAGGTCACCTGGGAGCAGCAGCTGCAGCTTGGAAGTTCAGCTACTTAAAAAAAAATTTAGGCCTAAAATACATTTTTTTTAACCTGACAAATTAGAAGACAGCTATTACCATGATCAAAAGAATATCCCTTTCATTTCATACCAATCACACTTTGCATCAGGAGTGAAAACTTATGCATATTCTCAGCTAAGAGCACAGATCAAAGGCTAAAATGTTTTTTGCAATAGAAGTTATGATTATATGTCGAGAATAAAAAGAAAGAAAAAAGAAAAAAAAATTCACAACACCATGTCCTGTGAAGCAATTGAAAAGGACATGCACAAGTTTTGGGGAAAAAATGGAATTAAACATGTATTTTTGTTCAATTCTGCAATAATAGTAGTAATAACAGTAAATACCAATTACAAATTATTACAAGTGCTTACAATTATTTTGTAAATAGACAATTTTATAATAACTTACAATTATCACAGCTATTTAAAATCTTTACAAATTCTACACTTCAATTCTAATTCTCAAAGATATGCTTTGAAGAAAATTTTGAACTCATCAGGAAAGGATAAATTTGAGAAAATGCTCCTCATTGCCCACTGCTGTATTCGATAGCACTTCTTTGTGAGACATCTTGATCATAAAAATGCCCTTATGAACAGCACCAGCTGGACATCACAGGACATCATGAAGAGCTTACTGTAGCCNTAGTACATTGCAATTAAATGAACAAAATAGATGCTGTAACAGGCAACTTTTATTTTTTAAAGTCCTTTTCTTGTGTGGCAGTATTCAANAGAGATACAAACTAGAATTTTCAGATACAACCAGAATTCCACTTAACTGGAACAGAAATCATGGATTCAGTACCTCAAAAATTTCCATTTCGATAAGCCTTTGATGAAATATTTCAACCTCAATTTTTCTTGACTTAAGACAGATACTTTACACTTCACAGACTTCTCCTGCTATGAGTTTTTTGTTTGTTGCAGTTCAAATAAGATAAGAAATTCCCACCCACAATTACTTGAGAAATCTCAGTTGGTAAAATCCCAGNTACACTTCTCCTCTCATTCCCATCTCTTTCCAAACTTCAGATTTTTTTTCCATCATGAAAACATGACCACTTTTGCAGGTAGTTATGGACAGAGAGAGGATATGTTCCCCCCTTTCCTACAATTCTGATTTCAGCCAATTTTACAAATCATTTCAGATGTTAAGCCCAGAAGATTTCTCCCTTCAGAGNGCTGGAATCAGAGCCTTATTGCACATGCTGGAAGTGTAAATGCATAAAGATGTGAACTTGTCATTTACAGTATATGTTGCAAAATTGATGTCTCAACTTATCTAACACATTTTTTTGCTACGCATCCCTACATTTTTTAAAGTTTCTCCAAGCAGAGACTTGCTTTTGGTATGTATGNGCTAAGGGTTGATCCCAGTGGGAAGATGGCAGCCTCCACCTCTCAGCAGGATCAACTCAGAACCTTCACAGCACCAGACTGTCATTCAGGGACAGGTTTGGCCNGTATGTATGTAAAGCACTTCTCCCTTTTCCTCTATAAAAACACACACCTGCCATACCCACTCAGCCTACGGTTGTGGTTAGCACAGGAAAGAGGGGCTCTTGTTTAAAGGACTTTCAGACATAGTCATAAATAATTCAAACTAAAATATAGTACATTGCAATTAAATGAACAAAATAGATGCTGTANCTCATCGTTAGCTTGACTTTACAAAAAAAATAATACTATAAGAACAGCTCATGCTTAAATAGGTGTCCAGAAAAATATCAAGTAAAGCTGTCAAAGGCCCCATCGTAAATGCACCACTATAGAGCTTATCACGAGAGCTTTCATCCCACCCACTCACNATCAGGACCAGGTAGGACATTGTACCACCAACTAAGAAGCTGACATTTGTAAATGTTAACTGAGTTGCAAAATACTGGAACTGCCCATAAATATATCTGAAAGCAGCTTCCAAATAACTTTTCTGGATCCATATTATGAGTAAGAACAGGAAGTTCATACACTTCTCCTCTCATTCCCATCTCTTTCCAAACTTCAGATTTTTTTTCCATCATGAAAACATGACCACTTTTGCAGGTAGTTATGGACNTGATGGAAAGAAGAGAATGGCACCTCTTAAAACACATATACCTATAATCCCACTCTCAACACTCAATATTAACAAGTCCAAAATACAAATTAAAACCCATTTAATGACAGGCTCTTGAGCTAGCAAACATAAAGGGAGAGAAGCTTGTCTTTTCTTCTTTATCACCCCATAAACACAGTTCCCATGATATTTGCAAGCACAGCAGACTAGATTCAATGCAGATACCCCTACTGAGGCAGCTCATAACCCAGAGCTTTATAAATCCTCTGCTGGTGGATGGTCTATTTGAGATTAGTACTAGAAGGAATATGAGAGCAACCTTCTGAACTCTGCAGATCTCTGGTCAAATCGGGCAGAGGATCACCATACCATAACCAGCTTGCTCATGGGTTACTGGTTTGGTTTGTGGGGATTTTTGGTTTAGTTGGTGGGGAGTTTTTTGTCCTTCTGCTGCATAAATAAGCCTAGAAGAGGAGGAGGCCCAGAGCACAGAGTAAGTATGCTAATGCCATATCATACCAACTACCATGCCAACAGCAATCATACACACATGCCTGCTCACATACTCCACCAAATAATCACTTAAGCAAACATCAACTACAGAAATTTGCAAAAGCATCTGACAATGTGCAAATCGGACAAGAAACCTGGGCTGAAGGCACAATTTAGCAAAGTGAGGATTTAGTGAGTGAAACGACATGAAGTTCCTGAATCAAAGCTTGCAGCATTTTTGGAAGACTGCTGAAAATCCTATCTGTTGGCTAGTAGATTTTTTCCATCCACCCATCCCTACTGTGTATCAGCTGCAGCCAGACAGGCTTCAAATAAAAGCAAGTGACTCTTGCACAAAAGAAAACATCTTTCTGGCCTCTGGGAAGGCAGCAATCCAAACAACCAACCAGGCACTCAGGTGGCACAAGCTATTGGGAAGCAATCACAACACCACAGGGCCTTTTCAGCACCAAAAAGCAAGCTAAATTCCTAGAGTAAAAGACTGGTTTTCCAGGTGAAACCACCTCAAGCAGAAAAAGAACTTCAAATTATTTGGTTTAATGTGATGGGGCGGGGAAGCTACTTAAAACACATAATTTTTATTGTTCAAACTAAAAGAACAAAGTGTTTTTCTACCAGAATTAAGGCAGAATATCAGAACAATCTATTATGTCTAATTTACTAAAAGATGCTTCACTCCAAAGGCACTTTCAATGAAAGCAATGAGATTTTGCTGCAAGAAGCACAAGCAGAGTCACAACCATTTAGCAGTATTATAGCTCATTTGGGTCTTATTTTGAGGAATTTGTTGCCAAAACAAAGGAGGGGGTACCCTTTCTAAATCGTATACTGAATTATATATTCCTTGTTCTGAACAAGTTCTTACTGAAGCATCAACTTTGCCTGAATGTTTGGAGGATGTGTGCCTGGTTAAATACTAATCTCTGCTAGGCAGGAAGAATATGATTTCTAGTGACCTGAAAAAGAACTAAATATTGAAATAGAAGAAACTTGGTTGTCTGAAAGCAAGCTGTGACTCTGTAGCACCACTGTGCATACATCATCTGCCATCTTTCTACCAATGCTATTTCTAAACCACTTCCTATCTTACTTTCACAGACAACAGATTTTTCTTAAGACATCCAGCCCTTACCATCTGACAACATGCCTAAATGAACATTACAGAAATGCTAAAACGGACATTTTGAGACAATGTCACTCTTCCCACTTTTGCTAAAAAAAGAAGAAAAAAAGACAGAACACCTAAAATTACCTAAAATAGTTATCTTTAAATACAGAAGTTTTTGATACAACAAATACCCTTACACAATGTATTAAGCACATTTTGGATGCTCCTATCACAGAGGAAAACATGCTACTAACTGTGAGCCTTCTGTTGTTGGCTACAGATGGGTGCACACATTTGCATTGCACCACTACGGCTCCTTTGCACTTGATACATGATGTGTGAGGAGCAGAGCTAAAAAAATAAATACATACATAAATGAATCTGTTGTTCTAGTGATCCAGTAGAAACAAGGAAGCTTTAAATGCAAGAGTCATATCATCTTTAGTTGGTTATGAAACTAATGCCACTGTTTCCATGGCTCTGAGGAGAAAAAAAAAAAAAAGAACAAAACTGGTTTGGGGCCTGATATCCACTGGAACTGAATCTGAGAAGTTAGTTCAGTTATTTCTGTGCAGGGACACTCTGGCTTCCACAGATCCATCTGTATTTACTGTTTGTGTTAATGCACAAGGAATTCCTATGTACCCATGGAGTGAAATTATTTGGGGTTTTTTTGCCTTTTTAATCCTTAGGGACAGAAAAGGCAACAGGTAGATGCAATCAGCAAAGTCAGATGGTGAAGACAACAGCAGAGTTCTCTGTGGGCCTTAAAGAGCTCAGAAGATTAAGACCAACTTTGCAGTCCAGCCTGAGAAACAGTCTACCTCCACCTCATAGTCCTGTGTCTGTCTCCACTCAGCTGGACCAGCTTCCCTAAAATATCTGAGCATCAGCCCTGGTGTGTAGATGAGGCATTCAGAAGGAAAACAGAGTCTATCCAGCCTTGTCTTCCCTCCCAATTTTTTCTGTCTCGTTTTACTCTTGAGAGGAGAGTTTTTGTAGAGATAGGAAATTACTCCAAAAATATTGTTTGAAGATGGCAAAAATTCTGTTTCATTTATGCGGTTAGCTATCTGTAGACCAGTGTCAAAATAAGGATTTAGACTAGGGTATTAGAGAATTTCTCTTCTTTCTCTTCCCTCCCCACAGCCATTTGATGATGGTTTCATCCACCATTAAACAGGAAATGTTTACAACGTCTACACTATACTGAAACTGTGTAGAAACTACTGAGGAAGGAAGATTTTTATAAGGCTCTCGTGAAACATTTAATAAGCTCTGAAATAGTGCTGGCAGGCCTCAAAGGAGAAAGGCCCAGTTTAGAACTGAACTTTGCAGTTTACTAAATGGCAGTGTGCTGGAGCCCCAAGCCCTATTTATTTTCAAAGACTCTTTTTACCAGAAAATACCCAACTCCTGTAATGCGGCAACAGACATTACCCCTTCACTGGCACTTGCCAAGCAGTGTGCTCCTATGGCCCAAAATAACGCATTAATACATTTTTCTCAATGTAATGGAACTGGATTTTCCCTCAGATATAGCTCAACTCCTCACCTCCAGAAGTCATCCCCATTGAAACCAGAACATGCCATTCCAGGAAGGCAAGGAAGAGCTTTTTGGGGTGAAGGGATGGTAAGGGAGAAAATCCCCTGGCTTTATCAGTAATATAGCTTGCTCATTATTAATTCCCATTACCCCTTCTCATCTCCCATCACACTGCCTACAGCTGTGTTCTCTCAATCTTCAGCCTGAAAGACATGAAAAAGCCATCTGCAAGACAACTACAGTTTTTCAAAAGTCACTCCCACATATACAGACAAGGAAGGAAATAAAAAAGTTTAAAACAGGAAAATCATCACAGTGCCACTGCAGAAGGTAGAGCCGGATATTTTAAATGACACAGTGATTCTGTTCCTTGGAATAAAAGAAGGTGAGACAGATTGGCCAAGAGAGTGTCTAGTTAGGTGAAGTCCTGCTGACCCCTTTCTACCACAATAAGATGAACCATTGCTGAAAACATAACAACCTGCACCACTTTAATACCACCACCTGCAACAGGTCCTTTCAAGTCTTCAAGGTCCTTACTTTTCACTGGAGAAAAAACTGTTGGAGCCTGAAGAGGGTCTGAAAAGTATTGATGAACTTGGCATCACAAGATCAGTTCTTCTGACAACTCAGAACAAGCAAAATATTAAGCAGCAATTTCCATACTGACTGCCAGCTCTTGTTTCATGAGGTTGGATCAAGCTCATGTTAAAGGTAGTGGGATTAAAGAATTTCTTCAGCTGATATCCACTTCTGTTCAATCTAAAATCAATGGTTTGCAAAGCATATTTAAATTTTATTATTGAGTGCCTAATACTGCTAACATAAATAACAAGTAGCCAGTGCCCTGAAATGACACACAGAATATGTGCCTTTTCTCATCTGGCCTCACTGCTGCTGTGTCAGTCCACAGAGACACCGCCATACCAGTTCTTACGCAATGACTCTGCTCTGTGAGTTACTGTAGTAAGACAAAACATCCACATTACTGAAGATATTGCTGGGTCCTTTAATTCCATTTTTCCACAGTGCTTCTGCTGAAGAAATTGATGTCAGACAACTGACTCAAATTTCCCCCAACTCCCCTCAAATACACATTGAGCACTTGACAATATTCATTCTTCTATTTTCCTTTCCATGGCTCCATTGGAGAGGACCCTCTGTGCATTCAGAGGAGTACAATGAAGAATGATTTCCAAAGCATTAACTTGGAGCCATTGAGACTGGGATGTTTTCAAAATGACTCTATTGTGCTCAAAGGATTCTAGACTACCCCAGCTACTCTAGAAGAGAGTCTTTTTCCCCTTTCTCAAAATATCCATCACTTGAGCCATCCCTGGAGTCCATTGTTGGGGCAGATTCCTTAGTGCAGCAAGTTCCATCAGTCAAAGCTCAACAGATACAAATAATATCAGGATATGGATATAAATTAGTGCGACAGACCCTAAATAGTTTTGGCAGGTTTAGTAAGTATATATAGTGACACAGAATGCTATTCCTGCTGTCAGACATCAATACGTAGACAGAAGATTGGGGGCACCATGGAAACTCAGCGACATAAGAGTGGTATTGATTGGATAGAAAACGAGGCTGCAATTTAAGCTTAAGGCTGCCAGAGATGCCAAGAATGGAGAATGACCTCCAGCAGTGAATTTTCAGCATAAGCTCCCTGTGAACAGGCCAGTCCAAGAAGGATAAATCAGTGACAAGTCACTAGGGATATGGCTCAAGACAGTGTCAGCTACCCTGAGCCAATGAGAATCACTCTAAGCGTGCATGCGTTACAGTGACCTAGTTCGTTCAAAGACAGCATTTTGTATGGTTTATTATGGAGCCTTGGAACAAAGAGATTTCCTCAATTAAAGTCCTGAAATGCATCCTCTAAATGAAAATGCTTTTGATACTCTGATCAGCAAGAGGTTGTAAATATCGAAGCAAAGCATACATTGTTAAAGACCAATTCCCACAGAAAATGCCACAGTTGGGAATGTAGGTAATGAGGGGGCCTGAACAGAGCAGAAGCAATGAACCATGCCTGCTCCACCCCTAATGCCCTAGTCTTACACTAAAACACTTGTTAGACTGTAACACTAGATAAATTGTATTTTCCTTGACAAAAATACCCAACACACACAAACACACACAGGAAAAAGAAATAGCGTGACTTAAACGAGTGCATTTTCAGAGCTCCTGTAAAGGATTATTTTTAATTGTTATCTGAGGACTCAGGAACAACTATTCCCAGAATGATCAAGAAGAAAGAGAGGACGTGCAAGGAAGTACCTTGCTGGAGCCACGACTACTGGAAGTTTGGTAATTAATAATATTCACATTTGTGGCAGAAAGATTAATCTACAAAAAACACCCCATCAGGACAGCTGTGTCAGGAATTAGATAAGCCTCCAAAGTGTCCCCAGTGTCAGGCATATGGTACTGGGAGAGCAGCACTATGCTTTGTAATACTATAGTAAGACAAACCTTCTGCTGGCAAGGATGCATCAGCCACAGACTGCATCTCAAATAACTGGGGATAGACATCTGGATAATTGCAAAAAACCTGTTTTTCTTGTGCCACTTCTACACTATAAACAAATATTTACCATTTGTAAAAGAAAGATATGTTGCTGGCTTCTCTTTTTCCCCACCCAAGAGCTGGATTGGGAGCAAAGTCAGCGAGTTTCTGTCCTTCAGTTTCATCCTTACATAAAAAATCATTGAAGAGTTTAGCTTAGCCTGGAGACAGGAGTATATTAAACGTCTACTTTCCTTCTCTTTAGTAAAAGTCACTAAATTATGCAGCAGGAATTGGTTTTGCTGCTTTTTTCGGTTCAGTTATAGGGGTTTGGGGGTTTTTTAGCCCAATGAAATACCATCTCTGTGCACTTCCAAATTTTCATTCCTATAGCAAATTAAGAAATTTTGTCACAAATACACTGGTTCCTTTTTCTGTTCAAACTATTTCTCATGATCAAAATTTCAGACTTTGTTTTTTTAAAATTCTTATTCCTTTGCAGGGAGGAAACTGAAACAAACAAAACCAAACAAACACACAGGAACATTAAATTTTCTTGTAATCAGCTCAAGAACACTGTTCAGAACACGTAAAACCCCAAGTATTTCTTTGTAACAACTTTTACTTTCCTACTTTCTCTCTCCATCCCTTCTCTCCTTCTCCCTAATACAGTCAGTTACACACACAGTCTATTTCTTGTTCAAAAAGTTGAGCTTTGCTGAAAGCTCAAAAAAAATCAGTGCCCAAAGGGACACTGGGACAATAAGGAAAGGACATCAACTCAAGAGCTGATGAGCCACAGGTAAAGCGTTCCTCTACCCTAATACAAGTCACTTCAAGCAAACAGGATCTAGTTAAACCACCACTATCCATAGCTGCAGAGCTATGTCACAGAGGAAGATTATCTCCTGTCACAAGCATTTCCCCAGTGCTCCCAGGAACCAACCAGTTTCTCGGGTGTTCCTCCTAGAAGCCAGCTTCTGAAGGTACCACTAAGGTAAAGGGCAGTAGATATTCACCACCAAGGCAAAGCCACTGGCAGTGTGGAAGAGAGGTGTGACAGCCAAGTGGAAGATGGAAGAGGTGCAGAAGAGGAGCCCTGAAGAAAGAAGGCTACATCTAAGAAAGGCTACCTCTCCCCTATGAAAAGTTGTACTTTTAAAAAGGAGAGAAGAAAGGAGGGTAACGAGTCAGAAGCACCAGCGTTGGAGACCACGAAACACTTGCAGAATAACATATATGTTCAACAAAGAGGAAACTGTTTAACTCAAATTTTCCCCCAGCCTATCCCTCCCGAGGAAGAAGACACAAACTAACGACGGCAGTGATCTATCAGCACTTGCTAGATTTAGTTGTTTCACCATAAGTAAACTAGGGAAAAGAATGCAAAATCCCAAGAAAAATATCAGCTCTGTCTGAAGGTACAATTTAACCTGCCGAGCCTCAGCCGGGACATTCCTGGCACAAGGTAACTGAGACCCGCAGGGGACTTACCGCTCTGGGTCACTCTGCTGCCCTTTTGTCCTCTCGAAACGGACCTGCCCGAACACTCCTGCTGCCATTCCCGGCTGGGTCACGTCACCCACCGCCACCCCTGTCCCTCTCACCCCGCGCTGGCATTTAAGCGCTCCCCGGGACCGAACTGCCGCGGCAGCGCTCCCCATCCGGCAAAGCGCGGTCCCCTTCCGGCTTCTGGGCACTCCCAGACCTCACCCCGCGCCTCCCCTCGGCCAGGTGTCTCCGGGGGCTCAGCTGCCCCCCTCAGGTGCCCCCCTGCTCCCACCCAACCTCACGGCCCCTCTGGCCGGCC
>VZTZ01038859.1:5976-26824 GCA_013400955.1 Drymodes brunneopygia
GCTCTGTATAGAGGGATTTTGCAAATAGAAATGCTTTTAAAGTTAATTTCCATGTGCACCCAGTTACCTGAATCTGTGTATGTTAAAATGAAAATTGCACATTTATATTTTAAAATTCAAAATGCTGCTTTTATTGGATTTCTAGCCAATAAAGAGAACATCTGTACTATAAATGCAATCTGTCTGTTCAATTTGTACTAAATTCATGGCTCTTATAATGGATCTATATATTTACTATTCCTTTCATATAACAGAACACACTTTGGGGGGAGAGGAAGAGGGCAGGCTAAGTGTTCATTGGCTCCTTAGGCTATAAAATATTATAATAAAATATATAATCTTCTACTTATGCCTATATATTTCTATAAGATAAGCTCACAAAATCCTGACACATAGACATGAGTCCCTTTATGTAATGCTTACATTTTTTTTGTTCCTTGCACACATACATATCATCTTGGTTTTATCTTGGTTTTATCTTTTTCCTGACACGGTGAATCTTAAGACTGGTGGAAGTAGTAGAAGCATCAGGTTCAACTGTGAATATCAGTGGTAGAACTTCACTTTAACAATGCTGTTGTTTATTCCTTCATTAAATGAACAATTATTTCCTAGCTTACACCCAAAGCACCCCTATAAAGTATGAAGGGTTGTATAAGCAAAAATTAGGAAACATTTATTTTATAGTAAGAATAAATCTATAGCAAACAAAAAATTATCTTTAGTGAATATGGTTTACACAGAGCTGGTGTAGTGATACCTGTCCCTGATAAATATTGCAGTTAATCAGTAAGTCCAGCAAAGGCTTATTAGATCATCTCAAGATGGACCTACCAGTATTGACATACCCTTGTATTTTTAGATGTCTAATGAGCAATAGGCAATCAAACAAAAACATAAAAATTTTTAAAAATTTAAAAAATTGATAATAATCTGGTCCCTTCCCTGAGGAAGCTGTGCTTATACCTGTGTATGAAAAGACATCAAAGGAAAGGTTGTTAAAAGCTTGTGTTTGCAGGCTTTTGTCTGGTGTAGACCACAAGAGCTCCAGGGATGGATCCAGGCACCATCAGAGGACAGCAGCACTCACCAGCAGCTGGGGTTGCTGAAAACTGAAGGCTGAGAGCATTCATGATGGTGGAGAACTATAAATTCAACTCCACATGACCAGGCAGGAATTTGGAAAGGCAAAAGCTTATGATAACACTGCAAGGATTGCACAGGGGAGAGAGGTTCACATTTTTCAGGAACTATGCTATCAATTAGAAGAGGAAGCATTAGATACAGGTTTTGTCTAAACCAACATAGAACTAAGGGTCTAAGGGGAAAACATTAAACTGAACATTACAGAGAAACCAAATGTGCAGAGAGGCACAGTGTGCAGGATTACTCCTTCTTTAATAACTGAGATTAAAACCTTAATTCTTATGCAAAAGAGAGTCAGTAAAATATCCTTGAAGGAAAATATGTTCAAAACCCAGATAAAAAATTCATAAATAAAAATGGATTAAGGGCTAATAATTTTGAAGATATTTGCTCCTGCACAAGAAGTTTGCAAACAGAAAAACCCTGAAGGTTAACCAATTGTTTTAAAGGAATGCTTTTTAGAAGCAGCCCTCCATTTCCATCCTGTCTCTAAATTCTTCCCTAGGCATCCATCATGACTGCTGAGAGAATATGTGACTGGAAGCACTATTGCCAAAATCTACAGCTGTAGAAAATGCAGAATACCAGAAAGTTCAATACCAAACAAGCATACTTGAAACCAGAATGTAAATAATTGTTAAAGCACATAAATCTGTTCCTGTAAGTCAGAAAAATTGCTCTAAATAAAGTGATTTTGACCTAGTATTGCCTACCATGAGATGTCTCATTTGATGTCAGTCCTTCCAAAAAGAGGTGTTAGAGAGGTAGACAGTGGCCACTTTCCTGCCACAGCAAGCAGATCATTCTGGGTAGATTTTTCAGTGCAGTTGGGTTTTTTGCATTTTCAGTGGGTCAAACATTAATAATGCACTCTTGTGTACATTATATGACTCATGTCATAAAATACTATATTAATACAGTTTATAAGCACAGGGTGCTGGGCTGTGTGAGACAGAGCCTTACCGTTATTTGTCAGAGAGGCATAAAAACCTGACTTTAGTACATGAAGTCAGAATTCCTGGTACTGTCACCATTTCCAGTATTTCTTTGTGTTTCTGGGGCTCAGCTTCTTTCTATCCAGCTCAGAACTCTGAAATGTGAAAGGTTCAGAGGTTTGTATTATTCTGTCAATTAATAAATTATGGGACAGAAGCTTGAAAAGATTTTTTTTAAAATGACATGACATTTTTTATTTGTCATAACCTCAAAGTAGCTACACATGACCTCTGAGATAATCTCATTCAGACAGTTGTGGAACCACCCAGCAATTTCATCACTCCAATTTCAAATCTTCAAAAGTAGGTTTTATTATTTTCTTATGATTTCACCCAAATTTTTTCCAATCCTAATTTACAGTCATTTTTTGCATTTCAAAACCAAATTCTCAACTCTCATTCATTAAAATATTGGAAAAGCATATCCAGCAGTTATGGCTGTGGTGTTCCCCACTTCTCAAAGGCAAGTTCTTCGTAAGAATTCAGTAAGACACTGGACTGAGCTGCAGTGATTTTGTTCCTTCTATTGGCTGCCTGTAAGCACCATCCACAGGTTACTGACTTCCGTGGGGAGAGTCCAGTGATTTCCATGAGTCTTTTATTAGTTTTATAAAAGGCAACTGATTAGCACCATATGCATGGTTGTATTTAGTCTTATTTTTATACACAAATTGGCAGTTTCTGATGATGGCAGATGAATAATGCAACAAAAAATGTATATTTTCTGTTATGTAGAATTTATACTAAAGAAGAGACCTAAGAAGAGACTTCTGTTCTGCTGTAATGTTGCTGCATCCAGTTGGCATCAGGCTACTGTTGGTGTCCCACAGGGATCAGTGTTGGGCCCAGTTCTGTTTAGTATCTTTTTTGATGATCTGGTTGAGGGGATTGAGTCTACCATTAGCAAATTTGTGGGTGACACCAAGTTGGGTCAGAGTCTTGTCCTGCTGGAGGGTGGAGGACTCTGAAGAGGGACCTGGACAAGCTGGACAGATGGACTGAGATCAACAGCATGAGGTTCCATAAAACCAAATGCCTACAGGAAGGTATAGTCAGGTGTAGGTTGGGCTCTTCTCTCAGGCAACCAGTGACAGAATAAGAGGATACGGACTGAAGCTGTGCCAGGGGAGGTGTAGGTTGGACATTAGAAAGAAATACTTCACAGAAAGGGTTACTAGACATTAGAATGGGCTGCCCAGGGAAGTGGTGGAGTCACCATCCCTGGAGGTGTTTAAGGAAAGCCTGGATGTAGCACTCAGTGCCATGGTCTGGTTGAAAAGGTGGTGTTCAGTCATAGGTTGAACTTGAAGATCAAAGAGGTGTTTCCCATCCTAACTGATTCTGTGATTCTGTGAAATAACACAGTCTTATTGGTAAGATTTTTACCAGTATATCTCACTATGCCTTGAATACCTCTCCAGGTCTCCAAGAATTCAGTGCATTTTCAGTTCACCTTACAAAGTAGTTAATCAAGAATCCTGGACATGAGGAAATAGAAAAAGTGAAAAGAAGTGACAAAAAAGCCCTGACTTACAAAGCAGATAGTAGAATTCAAGACAGATGTATAATGTAACTGGTTTGGACCCCTTTAGGTGCAATGAATCTGCCAAAGCTGCCAGCGTTTCTGTGCTGACTATAGAGGAAGACCAGATGATGAGTCAAGGCAAAGTTGCTAACATTTGAATGGCTAAATTTAGGGTGAGTTAAATGCCACCTACACACTTATGAAGGAAATGTGAGACAAGCTTATGAATTGTTAAAGCCACAGCCAGTCTGGGGATGGTAAAGTCTTGATGAAAGAAGGGAAAAGCCAGAAGGAACACTTGGGCGATTTATTCAACCACCCTGCCCCAGACAGCCCTGCTGTGCATGATGGGGATGATTCATTCAGTCAG
The DNA here is from genome assembly GCA_013400955.1 of Drymodes brunneopygia. Lineage (NCBI taxonomy): Eukaryota > Metazoa > Chordata > Aves > Passeriformes > Petroicidae > Drymodes > Drymodes brunneopygia. Next base: position 10,013 of record VZTZ01038859.1, read on the forward strand.
TCCCAAAGCCAAGGAAAACAGCTCCTTGCAATCTGAAATGAAAATGGCCCGTCATGAGGCTGAGGAACAACACATTTCCCCGGGGTGGATAATATCCATGCAAAACTACAGAGGCAGAAAGGAGGCTTTAAGATATTTGGTAGATTATTCATCATTGTTTCTTTCAGAAGTGAGTTGGATGGCTGCCCTTCAAATGCTGAAACAAGAACAATCATGTAGTGTGGATATTTGAAAAAAATATATCCCAGTAACTTGGACATATAGTCCCAATGGATTTTGCTGAGATCTGAGTGCAGACTATTTATTTAATCACACCAGCAGAGGAAAATACAAGTCTACCAAATCATGTAGCAAAAGAGCATTCTTGGCATGATGACCAGGACTGGGCTGTCACTGAGGGAAGAAAGTTGATTGCACAGCTTAGGGGAGAGTACACTGGGTAGTGACTGTATCAGATGCAAAGAGATAAACAGGAGAGGCACAGAATGCTGAGGAATATTGGTACAGCACTGGTCTGACAGTGGATATTTATATGAGTATACCTGTATTATGCCACTGTACCAATTTTGTTGATTTATCAATATATCAAGACTCATATGAATACCAGGAGATAAATATATAGATAGATATAAATAGATATAAATCAGCAGTAGCACAGAGAATCCCACCTCAGTTCAAAAGTTAAGGTAACCAGCTTAATTGTCTTTGGCATATAATTGTTCCTTCTAAATATAGAAGTGGGAATGAAACTTTGTCAACAGAAAAGGCTTCCCAGGGGAATTAGCCATGGCAGGAAGCCTTCCAGAGTTCCAGGAGCATTTGGTCAATGCTCTCAGGCACGTGGTGTGATTCTTGGATTTGTCCTGTGCAGGGCCAGGGGTTGGACTTGACAATCCTGGGCGATGTCTTCCAACTCAGAATATTCTGTGATTCTGAGATCTCTGAATAGCAGGTGTATTGAACACACATTGCTCGAATGGACTTACTGCTAGGTCCCTGCTTGGGTACAAAATAAACACATACTTGTGTACAAAATAAACACATACTTGTGTGAGAGCCTGAACTTTACTGCAGAAACTGCTGCAATAAGATTAACTCAATTAGTGGCTATGCAGACTGCTGCAATCTACCCTGAGCTAAAACACATGTGTCTGGGTGACCTTGGGTCCAAACACCTGCAAATCTCTTTGCATTTTATTCAGTGTATTTATTATGTTTTTATCCTATTTATTTTGATTGGGTGGCATTTGTTTTTGCACAGAGCCTCATGTATATTAGAAACAGAAGTAATATATACCTAAACGTTTCATTATTATTACTATTACTACTACTACCAGCATCTGTAGGTTGAAGAATTGGTTTGGGGAATCTTCCCAGATGTTGAGCAGAGTTGGTATTGGTGAGGAATGAGGAGGAGAAATGGGACAGAACAAGAGTGATGTGAAAGGAGCAACTGCAGAGTGAAAGTAAAAATCTCAGAACCACCCAAGGAATAGATTTGACACCTTCTGAATCTGCAACAGACCTTTCTAGAGAACAGCAGCATGATGAAGGACGGTGGGATTTAGCTCCTGAGTACTACCTTAAATTTTTACTGTCACCAGCTGTAAGAGACGGGACCGAAGCCCCTCATCTATGGTCTGCCTCATGACCATCGGCCAGGGCAGAGACTGACCACCCAGACCCCAAAAAGGGGAAAAAGGACTTTTGCACAAGGAAGTCCAGGCCAGATCAAGGTGGGATGCCTGCCAAGTACAGAGGTGTAACTAGTACAAAACCAGGTGCAGGCCACAGTGTACTGCGTCATCTTTGCTGTCAAAGCAGAAAGGACTGCATGGGATGGTTTGTACTGNAATCTAAGTCTCATTAACATTGTTAGGGAGAAGGGGGAAAAAAGGGTATATATGTCAGATTTAGAGGCTGTTCCTAAAGCTTCCACACATGATTTCTGTCCTGCTGAAATATTATTTCGTCTCACCACATTTGAGATGGTTGTTTCACTTGGAGTCCAGGTCTAAGAGAAGGCCTTTTTCTAGCAGTGAGATCAGAAACTGATTTAACTTGAAAAGGTGATTGTCACTTAATAGCACAGATAGGAACCTTCACATAAAACTCCATTTATGGGATGAAAGCACTGTGAAATGAGAAAAATGACTAAATATGAAAGAAATTGTAAGGAATATTTAGAGACATAGCTAATAAGCTGTCTTTCAACGCACTTTAGGGGCTTGCTCTGGAGTTACTGTCAGCACCCTTTGGAGACTAAAACTGGAGATTCAGTATTCACTGTAACCTAATCAGAAATTCAGGCACTTTTCTTGAATCTGGGTGGGCAGTTTAGCAGTTTTCTAAAAGTAGGGCAGTTTTGTCCCATTGGTTACTTTTTTCTTAGTCAGCTGGTTTCCCTCTGCCCCTCTCCTGAAATTTTCTGATGAGTGTGCAAACAAACCATGGCCGTGGGCCAGGAAGGAGTTTGCAAATGTACCTCATTCTGCACGTGTCATTAATTTGAATGTTATAACTTATGTATTCATCACATTTAGATCCTTTTCTTGGTGATGGCTGCTGGTTGTTGATTTACTGAAGCTTTGAGCCTTCTTCCAGTGGGGTGGTGATTGTACCACGTTCTTTGTTGATCAAATCACACAGTAATGCTTTCGTTAGTTCTGACTTCAAAATATATTTCTGCCTCTATGAAAACCATTCATTATTTTAAATGATTTTTCCTTTGAGATAAAGCAAATCTCCATTAACATCCTCTCATTTCAGTCTGCATGGAAACCCACTTAAAAACTCCCCAAATCTCTGTCAAGAAAGTAACTAAAAAAGCACATGCAACTGCTTCCTTCTTACACCCTAATTCCTTCTCTTCTTACCAGAAATCCTCCAAAAAATATAATACATTCTGACAAAAACTGAAATTTGAGTGTTCTTTTCAAGTAGAGAAATGGATAATGCATGAAAAAGAGAAAAAAAAGTTGAATTTAGTTGGATTTTTCCATATCTTTTCAATCAGCATTTATTTATACTTGGAAAACCACTTCCCTTTTGAATGCTCCCCTAACATTAAGGCCAGAAACTTTCATCAACATTTTACAAGCATGACTGAAGCTAAACAGCATATTTATACTGGATGGCATGAACCCAGTTACAACTTCAAGGAGATAAGTATTGCAGCTGAATGTGTTGATGCAAAATTGTGGTGAAAGGAGAAATCATTCGATATTCTGCTCAGAGCTATATCAAAAATGTGACCAGGTTAGGGCTTTAGCTCAGAGCTGGATGTTCCCAAAGAATCTGGGGGACTGTTTGGTATTTTGAATGTCTGCCATGAAATGTCTGGCATCAATTTGGAGAAGAAGATTTTATACAAAGTTATCCCTCTGCAAACCTTGAGTCATTTGGGTTATGATATTTATATAAGAGGAAATATGCAGGGTCAGGATTAAGTGTTTATCTATTCCTGTGTCCTGTCTCTGACATGTCAGCCAGTGGCCACGGCGGGGGAGGACACGGTGTGAGCAGGGGAAGGATGCAGTGACACTTTGCAATTGTGGTCCTCCAGCTTCCAGGGATATCTCCCAGCTCCAGGACTTTCTTTGCCAGAAATTGTAACCTTGTGGTTTTGGGAACATTACAGAAACAAGTCCAAAATTTATAATGATTGATTCCAGCTTTTTTTTTTCTCCCATTTTTTTTCTTTTTTTTTTTTTTTATGCATTTCACAATCCCTCAAACTATTGGAAAAATGCACACAATTTTTTCATACTTGACCATGGAAAACATAGATACTTCTCTCCTGTGACTTATGATATGTCACAGGAATGCACTCCCTTGCAAACCTCTGTAATTTCAGGTTTTTAGCAGAAGCTGAAGTACTTCAAATTTATGTATGTAAATATATAAAAGAAGAATGTGTTGTTTGGAACAGTGCCCACCTTACTGCAAGAAGGAATTATTAGAAATCTCACTGGAAAGATTTTTCTTGTGAGATTTTTTCCTTCATTTGTAATAAGAGTCAGGTACTTTGTACTTCTCTTAGATAGTTCATACTTAAAGGACGAAGTTTACTCTTACTCTGGTAAGAATTTCAGATTAGATTAAATTAAGAAGAGATTATAAAGGGATCAAACTTTATATCAAGGTATTACTCTACTGTTATTTATGTAGAATAATAGATTATGTATACATATATTTATTTATAGATTAACACTGTGGACATGAGGCCCCTATGATGAAAGGATGTAGGCAGTACACATGCATATATCTGAAATAGTTGTGTTTTTTCCTCATGCTGACATGCAAATTATTGCAGGACCTGGCTTTCCAAGAGAATGGGAATCAAAATTCCTGCCAGGTCCCTGACTCTTATATTCTGGAAGCCAAATCCCCAGAGTCCTCAGACTTCCCGCCAGATGCAGAGTGTAACTGTCAGCCAGGCAAATGTGCATTACTAGAAGGCTTTTGCTTTCACATCCAGGTATAATTTTTCACTTTATATGTAATTAGTCTGTAAAATAGATACACAGGAAGGGCCACAGAAAGAAATTTGCTGTGGCTATTCCTCTGACTTTGAGGAGTGGTGGGACATCCTGACTCACAACCACATTCCCCCGAGGAAAAAGGTCTTCTGGACACTGTCTAAGCATTGTCTAGTGAAGGCACAGACCAAAACCAAGCCAAAGCCTGGTCTATCACACTACAGAGGAGATACAAGGCCCTGAGCCCTGATCATGCACCACTACAGTATTTATGGGTTTTTCTGACAGGCAGTAGCAACTCAGACTCACTCCCGTGGTTCCTGACAATGTTATTAGAAAGAGCTGTAGGTGAAGATCAGAAATTATTTATTTATGTAATAACCAGACCTACTGGAAGGCTTGGGTGTGCAAGGGCAGCAAGGCCATTACTTGAATTTATGCAGTTTAAGAAAGCATTTCACAGCTAACCTTGGAAAATAGTGTAGACCTTGTCGTCACTTCGTTTTCTTTTAGTATAGAAGTGGGTGGCTATATTTGTTGTGGAAAGCTTGTAAAAGTAAACAGTGCAATTATTTTAATCTCTTAATATGTTTGGAATTACAGCTCATGGCTGTTCAAAACACTCTGGTCACTGGGGTTTGCATAACACATATGCCATAGAGTCAGCAAATGTCTACCATATGAGCAACAAATATAGAATGATAAAATAAATTCAAAAGAAGACCTTCCAACCCTGGATACCCAGGAGATAAGGGAAGAAAAAGTGACAGCTGTCTTCAGCTAGAGAAAATCTATTCAAATATTGTTTTTCAAAGGATTCCTCTAAGTAAGGAAGATTTATTTTACCATGGGCATGCCAGAAATGCCATGATGTTAGGAAAAATATTAGAAGAGTTATCTGAGACCCAAAACTCCACCATACCATGACTCAGTTATTAAAAAACAAATAAATGGATACTTCAGTCCTCAGGCACACAAAGTAAAGCAGAAGTAGCGCAACATTTTCTCCTTTTGTCTAGGATATATTAATTTTCTATATTCTTCAACAAAATAGATTAGATCCAGATCGTGACAACCATATTCACATTGCATAATGATTTAATCTCTCCCATGCAGCTTACTGAGAGTACTTCTGGATTAAAAATGCCATTCACAGGAGTTAGGTATGGTAATTTTACTAGTTGTGATCAGAAAAGAGCAGTATTTTATAAAGTAATGTACCCCACTGGTGCTTTTTACTAAAATGGCATTTATCCTCAGACATATTATTCAACTTGTCTGCTCTATGGATATAGGAAAGATACTGGAGTTTGAGAGCCTTTCTTCTCAATGTCTTAGCTCAGAGCTGGGATTGCTGCTGACTCTTTCAGTTCAGCTGGGAGGATTCAGTAAACACCACTCAGAAGAAAGGCACGTGGGTAAGGTTAAGATGATAAATACAGCATCTCCTTGTTCGCAGACATAAAGTGAATTTTTTTTAAGACAGTGATTCTCCATATCACTTCCTTAACCACAGTTTATGTGCACTCTATCTTTGACCACAGGTATGGGGTTGGACCCATCAAATGCCCATTTTTGGTCTCTGGAAATATTATCCAAAAGCTGATATCACTCCCATGTCTACTCTTGCTCCCTTGGTCAGTCACCCTGCACAGATACAGAGCTATTTTTCAGTATCAACGTACTTGTTTATTGAATTCCATTGAAACTTTCTCTTCTTTGCTAGAAACCAGCTTTGTGATTTAATAGAACATCAATTAAAAAAAAAAATCCTAGACAGATTTCTCAGCTTCACTACAAAAAAAACCACAAAAAATTTTAACACCTACAAAAATGAAAGAAGGCACAAAACAAAAGAGGCAGTCACAACTTTTGTGTAAAAAATAATTTCCCAGGAAATACCACAAGACTTTTCAAAAGTCATCAGGATTTTCCTCCTATTGATCATAATGATTAATTTATTATCATAAATGTGTTTAGAAAGCACAAAGAATAAACTGAACATCCCATCAAGCACTGAGCAAGTAGCCTCCAAGGAAGGCTAAAGGCAGATCACCTTCTATAAATTTGCAACACAGCATGAGAGTACAAATTCCAGAAAGAAGTTGTTGAAATACAGCATTAAACTCCTTTATAAATCATTTTTAGTACAGGTAATTAAGCAGAGGCAAAAGCCATAGCAATTTGGATTAGATTTGGAACTATATTTTACAATCTGTTGCGTAATTCCTTAGTCTACATGAAAAATTTCTGCCTGAAATTTATATTCCAAGTGAGAATAATATAGTCCATAAGTGAAAAATGGCAGGAATAACTTGATGAATGGAAGCAAAGATACGATTGTTCTCCCTGAAGTTTAAGATGAAGTTTGACAGAGTAAATGCAAATAAAAAGGTCTTTTTTTTTTTTTTTTTTTTTTTTTTTTAAATCTAACACAGCAAGAAGCATGAATTGCAAATGGCTGGAAAATATTATATTGCATGTGATACTGGTTTAATATAGTGCTTGATTAATTCAGCAGCACACAGCCTCAGTCTCTTTAAGCAATCCAGACTTAGTAAATCATTCTCAAAGAGAAAAGCTGAGATTCAAAGAAAGCAGGGACTAAGCTAATGAAAACATATGACTGCAAGAAAGCTTTTTTAAAATAAGTTCTCATTTAATTTAAATTTAAACAATCAAATATTAGTGATTATCAGACATCTGTGGTTTTATACTCTGCTTGCCCTCATAGGAACTGAATATCTGTTAGAAAGTTAGCTAGTCAGCTCTGTGGGGTCTTGTTTGGGAAGAGAAAATAGAAATACAAAGAGGAAAGATATTTGTAAAATTGTTTAGGACATGACTATTGGCTGTTCTTAAGGATTTAAATATAATATGACAAATCAAATTACAAACAAAGAATTCATCACTATCAGACCTAGAGAATACAAACATCTGTGTTTTGACAATTAATTAAAAAGGAAAGAATTATGAGATTGAGGAGAAAGTAATAAAACTATTTGAAGATTATGAAGCCTGACAAACCTGAAGATTTGTCAAGTATATTTTGAATTTAATCTAACAAAGTTACTCTAATTTTAACTCATTTTAGCCTAACGCTTTAAAACTGATTCTAGAATATTGTTTTGCATTAATGGCATTTATTTTAAACTGGAAAAAAACCCAGTGGTGTTCCCATCTGGAATATGCCACGTGAGCAAGCCATGCTGGGCTGCCAACCTGTTTGCATTCTGTCTGGGCTAAGAGTGGTCTGTGAAGGGACACTTCTGCACGTGAACAACTTCAGGCAGCAGGAGCTGAGATGCACCTGACAAATGCACTTGCAGCTGAAGCTGGAAATGGTGTAAGGCCTTAGAAATTCATGTGCTGAAAAATACTAAACACTAGAATTCAACCTTAATGGTAGAACTCAAATTTATGGTGTAACTGCACTTTTGTAATGGGACCTGGGTTTGTGACGGTGTCTTTCTGAACATGGAGGTCATGTGGGGCCGAGAGGGAAAGGAGGAGCCCAAACACACTGGGGACATGATGCAAATTCTGAAACCAACAGATGAAATCAACAGCAAACCTCCCTGTGGTTTCAGTGGCCCCTAGATGTATATTTGAACTTTTGCAGGCCTAGCAAGACCAAACCAAACCTCTTGACTTTCAGTTATGATTCATCTGGCAAAAGCTGCTGTTAAGTCTATTCAACAACTAAAATGAGACATTGCTAAAATCTCCTTGGCAAGTAACTGCTGCACTGGAGCTGCTTTTCAAAAACATCCACAAGTGCATTTCTTTAGGATTGGTTCTTACTGCTGTTCACTGGGCGATGAAAAGAGGGGAAGTCTGACTGGGGTTGAACATTGGAGAAAGCAATTTTAGTCTTAAGAAAAGCAGGAGGTAATTTTAGAAGTTTTAGCTTCTGAAATGCACATGTATATGTGTACATACATCCACACATATATATAGCATGTGTAAATAAATACATACACATATAGACAGCATGTGTATATATGCACATATAAATCTACATCTATATATCCATGATTAAAAAAATATTTTTTCAACTTGTGAGAAGTTCCTTTTCTCTGAACACAAACCATTAAGCACTCTGCAAGTGTGCCAAATGCTGCTTTGAATAAAAAGGGAACCACTGACATTGTTTCCAGCCCGCCAAAATAAACCCACCCCGGCTGCTGAGATGGAGACCAATGGGGCACATGTGTGTGATAACCTCATTCCAGAGTAAATCCAACCACGATACTAAGGTGTAATTTGGATAATAAAAAAGTTTCATTAACTGTAAATCAAAACACATTGTATGCCTGGAAGGCGACTTTGAGCTTTCTTCTTCTTCCTACTCCCTTCCTGTAGCCTTCATTACAATAGAATCAATTAGGAATGAGCTTGAATCAAATCTAGGATGCCAAGAAGCCCTGAACACAGAAGAAAATTTAAAACTGTGTATATCTGCATTCAGTGGATGATTACACATTTTTAGTAGAATTTTAGTAAACCCAGATGAAGTGTGCTTTCACCAAAGGGTAGTTTTCTCATGAGTGGAATGGTTTTTGCCTGTGGCTCAATTAGTAGTCGCTTTCTATGTGATTTCCTGCCCCTTCCTACTTGTAAAGAAATGTGCTATGTCCTTAATCTCCTGCATAATGGTTTATGCTACAACAGGTAATGCATATTTGCAGTTATCCAAATGCCACGGTCAGCAATCACAGTTGGGCTGGAAAGCAGCAATGCATTAAGCTGTGATAAATTAATCACTTGGAAACTTGTGAACATGTCCTGAGGAACTTATGGCTGCCCCTTCACAGAATATTTGTTCCACTCTATCATTTTAATGGCTTTAGCCTCTCAGCACTACTGTGACAAAAGCAAATTCTCTTTTCATTCTTTCTTCTTTTTTTTTCTAAAAAAGAGATTTAAGGTACAGAGAGGAGTGGTCATATAGAATGCATGTCTGGAAAGGAAATTAAGGTTTAAGTTTCTCAATCTTATGTGAATTCATTAATTGCTGGACAATTCTTTCCCTTGGGTTATTTTCAGCCACAAGTTTTTACGCATTTGGGAGGATGAGGAGGGTGAGGAGTCATATTAACATCAGGAATAAAGAAGACCAGACTCAGATAAAATAAGAATTGGCTGAAATCTTTCCTCAAACCTCAAAGCCCTTCTGAGGTTTGAAAAAGTTTAGTACACTCCTTTTATTTGCTTCATGTGCTTCAATGGAACTTCCTGATACTGGAGCAGGGAACAGAACAGTGAAAATACCATTGAAAAGCTGAGGTTTGAGTGTGTTTTGCCAAGTGTACACTCCCTCAGTGTTTTTGTTGAGGATGTTGTTTGAGATTATTTTTATTAGGCTTCTATAAACAGAAAAAACAATACCAGCACAGTACACTCAGATATCACAGATATCTGAGCATCAGGCCTAAGGAATGCTGTGGTGTGTGGACTAGGCACAGCTCCCTGGGTTCTGGATTTGCTATCAAGCCCTTTGGATGCACCCTGGCATTGCTTCAGGAAGGCTCCAGGGAGCCCATGAATGCAAGTGACAACACCTACTTAAAACCTTTTCCTGGTGGCTGTCAAACATATGGATAAAAACTGTGGGGTAGAAAGAAAAGAGACACAGATTCACTACCAATGAAATATTTTTATTTTACGGATATTCTTTTAAACATAACTTCTGACAGTCACAGAAACACCAGAACCACTCCTGGGATGTCTGAATTAGTCATATGTTGCTTATATATTTGTTAGATTATTGGAAAAAATATTTTTGAAGAGCCCATACATGCATGCACATCTGTGTTGTCATCATCAATCTCCCTGAAATCCAGAAATCAGAGGAACATCTCCTTGATCAAGTGAAATTGTGCTTTGTGGCCATAACACCTGACACCCCAGAAACCTAAATTGTCATGGCAAATTTTTTTCAGGCTTTTGCAGTAAACTGTACTGCTTTTATTGCTTTGAGCTTTTAAAAAACGTCATGTATATGTTCAAGGTGTTTCAGAGTCACCAAGTTTCAGGGGTTTTAGCTGCTTTTTTTAACCTATCCACTCCACCTTTGTCTATATATGATAATCACAAGTGAGAGTTTGTGATTGAAAGATCCTGGCAATTTTTGGTCTAGATGAAATGAGTTACTGCTATCAGATGACCATCTAGAAACCTCAGCAATTCAATTAGCACTAATTGAAATGGTAATTGATAATGTCAGCTCAATGGCCCCAAAACAAATGAGCCTTAAATCTGAACTGTTACCTTATCTCCAGTACTTAGATTTATATCCTGGAAATGCTTATTGACACAGAAATGCATTTGTTGGCAAATTCATTGGAAAAATTACTGGAAGCGTATCAAATGAAACTGGAAGAAATGTAAAACTGGAAGAAGGACCCATGAATGTATGATAAGGAATAACTCTGCCCTGATAGGAAGGAAAATGAAGTGTCCAGATGCTGTTATTTAAAAATAGGATTGATTTTCCCTAACTTTAGGTGTTTATAATGTAAGTTTTCTAGCTAAGGTTTTAATTCAGGGGTATAGAAACTAGCATCTAGAGTCACTTTTACTGACTCATGAAATCCTGTCTGATGCCAGCTGCTGCTCCAGAAGGTCACAGATTTTCTGGGAGTCCTATGTCATTTTTTCCCAGCTCCAGATGCATTTTTGGGCTGCTGTAGAGCACCTCAAATGGCAGTGGGTACCAAAGCTGAAGCAAATGAATCATGCCTGTGGTACCTACACTCTTTTTGGTGGAGAGGAGATCTTTATTCAAGGAACCAGTCTCACAGTCTCTGGCTGTGATGGTGAGAGGCTGCCCTCATGTAGATAAGCAGTGCAGTTGGAGATGCCTTAGGACTGGCCTAAGCAGAAGGTCTCCCATAATTCACATCCTTCAGCAAACACCACACACAACCCAGGGCCCCTCAAATGTCACAGGATACCTACGTGTGGATGGCTGAAATGAGCCCGTATTTCTCTGAACTTGGAGCTATAGCTTACATTTAATGTTAGGGGAAGTTAATCCTGTCATTTATGTCCCTACTCAGGAGTATCTTCTGGATGCATTCTGTGATTCAATACCAGGAATCCATGCAAAAGAGAAGGCATCAGTTTTCCATACTGTGTGGACACAGCACTCCCACTCAGCTTTGAAACTGAGGATGTGGAAATGAGAGTGGAACTGATACATGGGGATCTCAATGGTTTAAGGTTCTAACCTTAACCTCTAACCTTGTTTTAGAGGGTTATTTAGCAGTTGACCTGGCTGGATTATTGACATAAACCTGTCTTTGAAATATTCATCCTGAGCTATCATGGTAAAGTTATACACTCAGAACAAACAAGGAACAGAGAACAGAGGGTCAGATCTCTAGCTGAAGGAAATTCAGCAAGTACCTGGAAAACTGTGTAGCAGAAAATCCATTTCCACAGTTACTGAAGGGATGTATGAACACATGACACCTGGTGGGCTCCAGGGGGAACCCACAGGATAAATGAGTTTCCTAAACTTGTAATTTATTGAGGCTGTGGTCCAGAAAGACACTTAAGACACTTTCATCTCAGTATCTTTCATCATTGCTGTGAAAAGGAATAGGCCTGCAATCTTGCAAGAGTTTAAATATCTCATTCTAGTTTGTCAGAAAACTACTTTGTCTGCCTGATCTATTAAGCTGCTCTACCCAGCTGGAAAACACTCTGCACTTTCATGTCCTATATTATTCCACCACTCTGTTTATTTTGCTCATTAATGAAAATGCTTTCAGAGTGGATTAGATATAATCAAAATATTATGATCCCCCACCTTCAAGGTTTGGCAGAACATAAAGCACAGGCCAATGCAGCTGACCAGCCAAGGAACAGATTATCTGTGAGAGATAGAGAGTGTCATGTTGCTGTTGCAAAACAATCCCCTGCATGTGTGAGTGGCTGGAGGGAATGCATTAGAGAAATAAACTTGCAAAGAAAATAGGATATGTTTGTAAACACAGAATGCTCATCTAAGAGTTGCACAACCTAACCACTGCCTATGAATACCACTTGAAAACCTACTAATATGCACAAAATAAACTTTAAAATGAGGTTTTAATGATAAGATGGCAATGCATTTCCTAAATGACTCAGACTTCAGAGAGTATCAAAGGCTACCAAAGGTGACAACCTATGAATGAACAAAAATGGATGTTAAAATTTTTGGAAATGGTGGCAACTTCAGAGATACCATTGATTTTGACCCAATACTCCCATGAGCAATGAACGGTTCCATATTTCCCACATAACAACAGATAGGATTTTTCCAGTGGATGTAAAGCTTACAGAGTGTAATGTTTGTATTATGGATCATTATAATGATCAAATCATCCTAACACACTGAAGGCATCTAAATATGAGCATTGCCATATAAAAATAAATGAGAACAGAGTGGATATTCATATGGTTCCTTCTCCAGAGGCAAATAGAGGATTAAGTAACTTAATGAATGATGATGAAAAGACAAAGCACTGCTGTAAACTCAGTCCTGTTGTAAATACACACAATTCCATTGACAACTGAATCTGTTCTTGTGCAAAGCCATATTTAGGATGGAAGGTTTCCATCCCCACAGTACATTCATTACTTCTGTCTCACACTAAAGCAGCTCCATTGCTTTCACTAAATGGAGCATGTCATTTTGTTAAATAAGTGCCTGGCCTTAAAAAAACCCCAAGCATATATAGAACATTGTGTGAGAAAAACAGCTTCCTATTCTGATCCGTGCCTTTGATTTCACAAGTCCTATTTCTATCAGCAATCACATTTACAGCACATTCATTTTAATTCCCTGAAGCACTGCATTTATATGAGTGAACAAACCCATGTTATCAAAACAGAGTCCTGATGTGCCTCCACAGTGAAGCTGACGTAAAACACTTGACCTCAGCTCTTGAGAAAGCATAGCAGGTAGATTGCAGACTTAGACAGCAGAAGTGGAAATGTGAAGTTCTTGATATCAGCTCAAGTTCTTTGGAACTTAGCTTTACCTGGGATTTCTCTCCTGGAGCTGTGATACAGAATCCAGTCTCTCTCCAGGTTTCAAGAAATGCCAGGGCTCATGTACCAGAGCTCCTACAGCAGTTCAGGGTTATAAGAAAAAGTGGCCACAGGCTTCACTGACACATTTCTGGGTTCTCATTCCCCAGCTATCAACACCAAGTTTCTCTTTTGCATACTGAAGTTCCTGCCCAGAACATTTGCCTGGATTTCCTTTCTACAAAATGCCTGAGCACAAACAAGATGTTGTTACAACACCAAAGTTTCTGGGAGATTGGCACATTTGCTGTGGTCAGTATAAAATGAGAATATAAAATTTTCTGATGGGTCAAAATAAGTTTAAGTGTTTTGTTTAGTTATAAAACCATTTTGCCATGACTACATAGTTTTCATTATAGATATGATTACATCAGCATCATGGTTTTATCACTAATTGTCAGATCATGATATAACTGTTATTTCCTGCTGGTGATTAGGAATTTTGAACATATGTCTATCTCTTTTTTTGTGTCCAAAGAAGTTTCATCAATGTCAGAAGCACTTGTTTCAGATATATGGGGAGGAAATCCTTTCAGTCTGGATGTCAGGAGGAGAGAGTGTTGGGCAGATCTCTAGAAGTGATTGTTTGCAGCAGACTTCACAAGCCACAGTGGGTTCCTCCAAAAGATGTCACTTTACTCCTGAGGAACAAGTTTCCTACTCCCATTCAGGTGTGAATAAAATTGATGTGGAAGTAACAGATTTCTCCATGCATTTTAGAAAGAATTGGATTAGAAGTATGATCCACCTCTGCTCTGATCTCCTGCTCTGTAGAAATACCAGTAAGAGTAGTAATGGATACAAATCCAAATGACTCACTGAAAACAGTCCAGATTGAATAAAACTTAACCTTACTGCTCTGTGCATCTCTACCCAGTCTCTTCTGGGATGGAATTGCTGTGTTTGCTTCATGGATTCATAAGAAAGGCATTCAGATAAATGGGCATATCAGATAAATGGACATACCTTAATGGTTGCATGAAGTGTATGCAAAATAAAAAATATAACCTTTGTTACTGTTAATCCTGTGTTTAACTGAATTATCTGAAGCATGGAACCAGGGTTAGAAGAGGAGCATATAGCCAAAAAATATGACAATATATATGCATTTAAATAAGGGAAAGAGTGGAAATGTATGGTTAATAAAGACAATGTGTCATTCCTTGCTCTCCAATTCAGAGTAAATAAAACAACTTTATTTTCTTTCCAACAAATCAATCAAACCACTCCATGAGTACAATGACACCCTATTGTTTCTTATGGCTTCCAGAATGAATGTGAAGTTATGTATGTTTTGCTTGGCAGAATTGAATCTTCCCCTCAGATCCCACCAGTCAGGTCCCAAGACTTATCTTTCTTTGTCCGAGCCCCCTGTATATCATTATTTTTTGTTTGAAGGATTTCTCTGAAACCATTTTTGCATTTCTCATTCTAAGTGTGTGTTTTTGCAGCACGAGGAAGTGCTGCCTGTTTTCAGCTCCTTTGCTGTCCCCACCCAGAAGCCAGTAGCATTTTGGGAGAAAAGTTGGAATACTTCCTGCAAAATCCTTCTCCTTCTGACTTTTAACTGCATGGGAATGTGGAGTGAAGGCAAGCACCAAGACCAAGGGCATAGCTGAAGTGCAGATCCTGGGTAAGGAAGAGGCAGCTGAGGCTTCTCACTGTTTCCCCTCAGGCTTTGCTGTGTTTACAAAGTTTGATCCAAGGTTTTGTGGCTCCACCATATCAGACCTGACCTTGAACACAGGCTGCTAAAGCCCTGTGAGGAAGGATGGGGGCTGCTGACCCTATGGATGTACTGGAAGACTTGATACCTCCTCGATCATGGTGCTATTTACTTGTCTTTAAAATTTCCTTTCCAGAATGCCCCACAATGGATCTGGCTGCAAACAGCTCACATTTTCCCCAAAGGGGACAGGTGAGTCTTGGTTCTGCACATCTCAGTGGCTGTGGATCAGCACTTTGAGCTTTTCTGGATCTTTTCATGTATCTACAGTGATGTTAAAGAGAAACTGAATTTTTTCTCTAAGTCATGCTCAGACAACTTAAAATGGCATTTGATACACTCCACCATCTATTGTGCTATCCATGCTCAAAAGTCAAGGAATGCAGAATCCCCTTTTCCCCCTGATCTTACACAGTTAGAGCAGAAGGGCAGGATCTGTAACTGAACTGCTTCTCAGAAGTGATCTGCTTAGTAATAATTTCTGACTGTGTTGGACTCGTACGGCATTGGAAATTCTTACTTCCATTTTCATAGGTGATTTAGACACATCCTTGTGAAACAAAATAGTGGAATTAATTGCTGCAAGTATTAATTTATAAATATTATCATTCAAAAAACTAATACAATTATCACATGAATAGGACATCACAAAGGCCAGCCTGGATTCATAAAGTCTTCCAATCTCTACATTTCTGTGCTTTAATCAACATTTATGCAAAAAAAAAATTAGATCTACCAAGTGGTTACACACTTAGCAGTCTGTCCTTCTTAAAACATTTCTTTTCATCCAGTTCAGTAGCAAATAAATGGTAAAGCCATCAACATTGCTTTTATGCACTGTAGTCATGCTCCTGACTTCTCTGCTTGACTTCATCCATGTGTAGAAAGACACAGAAAGGGACTTTTTAATGTAATTGCTCTGTCACTGATGAATGTTACAATAAAATAATGTTAAGGGTTAAGGAAAAGAACTCTTTGCAGTAATGTTGGTTAAGTGTATGTGAGATGGCAGGAGAGTTGGTGAGATGGCACTGGCAGAGAAACTCTTGGGATGTTGTTGGCCTCTCTTTAAAATTTAGTTTAGAAGCGGTGGATGCAGCTGCTGCACTTGAGTGGGTCTTCTAGTGCCTTAAAATATTTGGTGTCACAATACATTTATTTCAAGTACATTTATTGCATCCAAACATTTCTGTTTAGTCACACTGGAAAAATGAGATTGCTGGAAGTCTTCTGTGTGCTCATTTCTTCTTCCAATTTCTCATCTGCTTGAGGCAAATGATTTTCCAAGAACCTCGTATGAGATTAAAGATGCAATAATTCTTCCCAGAAAAACCAATAATGCCATCCAGCAGTATCACATTCCCACTTCTTAATTAAGGTTCCATCCTTTTGTTATTTGTTGACAGCAACCAACATGCACATACTTCTGCATAATTACACCACAGGTTCATTAGGATCTGTGCACATATATCTGTCTGCCATTTGGAACTCACATCCATCCAAGCCTGACAAATCATGTCA